>CP092864.1:34015423-34046744 GCA_030710605.1 Cordylochernes scorpioides
AGAGAACTCTCACAATATTTTCAAAAAGCTTACAATCTATAGTAGAGTCCTCTCATTTATTCTCTGATTTGTGTAAAAAGGTATGGTTGCTATATTTAATAAGTTATTCTGTTCTCTATAATTTTGTTAATTTTTGACTTTTTGGAGCTGTGGACAATTTGTGTTGCAAGATTTCTGTTTGAAATTAAATTTATTTGTTGAACTATATTTATTCGAGTGGTTTCTCCTGATGATAATAAAATATTGGCATTGGTGATGATTATTGCCTTGAGAGGAATTTTTTTTCATGGTAGGAAGATTTTATCATGCTGATCATGTTGAACTTGAAGATATTCATAGATTTGAGATTTAAAAATATTTTATTAACATCATACACAGTCAATGGTGGTATTATATAATAATCATAAAAAGAGGGATAAAATAAAAGAGTAGAATATATACAGTTAGATAAAGTCCAGGAGACTCCCCCAACGACAAAGAGTCCTCCTCCAGACATTAAGTCACGTTCTCCCCTCATCTCAAGGCTCAGAAAGAACCTGTGTATGGATGACTTGGCAGACGCGAAGAAAATACTCATAGAGAGAGAGTCTAACCGTGATAATTTGAACCATAGGTTAGGAAGGATTGTATTTTTATTGTAATAATTAGACAGAAAGAAATTAATACGTATAAAACAATACATATAAAAGCTATACTTGCTTTTCTAGTCGCAAACTCATTAACTCCTAGAAAAATTGTAGATTATATAAAGGTATATGATTTTAATGGCTTTTTTAAAGTGAATGGTACCCCATATCGTACATGAATACCATCTCTCCTCTAGCAAAATAACATTGTATACTATTGTTTTTCTAAATATATAATTTGTAAAGAAGTAGACATATTGGGTATAATGAAAATATAATAATAAAATGAACTTGAATATCAAAAAAAAGTTACAATTAACTTGTTGTTTGTATTTCAGATATCCTGATAAAGATGCAGAGCAATTCTTGTTCCAACTGCAGAGAGAAAGAAGCTTCAGCAAAAAACACAATGGAGTCAAGTGAGAAATGCGGCCCTGGATGCCAGTGCGACAACTGCCGCTGCTGCCCTGCCGCCAAGTCCGGTGGTAAATGCGGCCCTGGATGCCAGTGTGACAACTGCCGCTGCTGCCCTGCCGCCAAGTCCGGTGGTAAATGCGGCCCTGGATGCCAGTGTGACAAATGCCGCTGCTGCCCTGCCGCCAAGTCCGGTGGTAAATGTGGCCCTGGATGCCAGTGTGACAACTGCCGCTGCTGCCCTGCCGCCAAGTCCGGTGGTAAATGCGGCCCTGGATGCCAGTGTGACAACTGCTGCCCTGCCGCCAAGGACTCTGGTAAATGCGGCCCTAGATGCCAGTGTGACAACTGCTGCCCTGCCGCCAAGGACTCTGGTAAATGTGGCCCTGGATGCCAGTGTGACAACTGCCGCTGCTGCCCTGCTGCCAAGTCCGGTGGTAAATGCGGCCCTGGATGCCAGTGTGACAACTGCCGCTGCTGCCCTGCCGCCAAGTCCGGTGGTAAATGTGGCCCTGGATGCCAGTGTGACAACTGCCGCTGCTGCCCTGCCGCCAAGTCCGGTGGTAAATGCGGCCCTGGATGCCAGTGTGACAACTGCCGCTGCTGCCCTGCCGCCAAGTCCGGTGGTAAATGTGGCCCTGGATGCCAGTGTGACAACTGCCGCTGCTGCCCTGCCGCCAAGTCCGGTGGTAAATGCGGCCCTGGATGCCAGTGTGACAACTGCCGCTGCTGCCCTGCCGCCAAGTCCGGTGGTAAATGCGGCCCTGGATGCCAGTGTGACAACTGCCGCTGCTGCCCTGCCGCCAAGGACTCTGGTAAATGCGGCCCTGGATGCCAGTGTGACAACTGCTGCCCTGCCGCCAAGGACTCTGGTAAATGTGGCCCTGGATGCCAGTGTGACAACTGCCGCTGCTGCCCTGCCGCCAAGTCCGGTGGTAAATGCGGCCCTGGATGCCAGTGTGACAACTGCCGCTGCTGCCCTGCCGCCAAGGACTCTGGTAAATGCGGCCCTGGATGCCAGTGTGACAACTGCCGCTGCTGCCCTGCCGCCAAGTCCAGTGGTAAATGCGGCCCTGGATGCCAGTGTGACAACTGCCGCTGCTGCCCTGCCGCCAAGGACTCTGGTAAATGTGGCCCTGGATGCCAGTGTGACAACTGCCGCTGCTGCCCTGCCGCCAAGGACTCTGGTAAATGCGGCCCTGGATGCCAGTGTGACAACTGCCGCTGCTGTCCTGCCGCCAAGGACTCTTGTAAATGCGGCCCTGGATGCCAGTGTGACAACTGCCGCTGCTGCCCTGCCGCCAAGGACTCTGGTAAATGTGGCCCTGGATGCCAGTGTGACAACTGCCGCTGCTGCCCTGCCGCCAAGTCCGGTGGTAAATGTGGCCCTGGATGCCAGTGTGACAACTGCCGCTGCTGCCCTGCCGCCAAGTCCGGTGGTAAATGCGGCCCTGGATGCCAGTGTGACAACTGCCGCTGCTGCCCTGCCGCCAAGTCCGGTGGTGAATGCGGCCCTGGATGCCAGTGTGACAACTGCCGCTGCTGCCCTGCCGCCAAGTCCAGTGGTAAATGTGGCCCTGGTTGCCAGTGTGACAACTGCCGCTGCTGCCCTGCCGCCAAGTCCGGTGGTAAATGTGGCCCTGGATGCCAGTGTGACAACTGCCGCTGCTGCTCTGCCGCCAAGGACTCTGGTAAATGCGGCCCTGGATGCCAGTGTGACAACTGCCGCTGCTGTCCTGCCGCCAAGTCCGGTGGTAAATGTGGCCCTGGATGCCAGTGTGACAACTGCCGCTGCTGCCCTGCCGCCAAGTCCAATGGTAAATGTGGCCCTGGATGCCAGTGTGACAACTGCCGCTGCTGCCCTGCCGCCAAGTCCGGTGGTAAATGTGGCCCTGGATGCCAGTGTGACAACTGCCGCTGCTGCCCTGCCGCCAAGTCCGGTGGTAAATGCGGCCCTGGATGCCAGTGTGACAACTGCCGCTGCTGCCCTGCCGCCAAGGACTCTGGTAAATGCGGCCCTGGATGCCAGTGTGACAACTGCCGCTGCTGCCCTGCCGCCAAGTCCGGTGGTAAATGTGGCCCTGGATGCCAGTGTGACAACTGCCGCTGCTGCCCTGCCGCCAAGTCCGGTGGTAAATGTAGCCCTGGATGCCAGTGTGACAACTGCCGCTGCTGCCCTGCCGCCAAGTCCAGTGGTAAATGTGGCCCTGGATGCCAGTGTGACAACTGCCGCTGCTGCCCTGCCGCCAAGTCCGGTGGTAAATGTGGCCCTGGATGCCAGTGTGACAACTGCCGCTGCTGCCCTGCCGCCAAGTCCGGTGGTAAATGCGGCCCTGGATGCCAGTGTGACAACTGCCGCTGCTGCCCTGCCGCCAAGGACTCTGGTAAATGCGGCCCTGGATGCCAGTGTGACAACTGCCGCTGCTGCCCTGCCGCCAAGTCCGGTGGTAAATGTGGCCCTGGATGCCAGTGTGACAACTGCCGCTGCTGCCCTGCCGCCAAGTCCGGTGGTAAATGTGGCCCTGGATGCCACTGTGACAACTGCCGCTGCTGCCCTGCCGCCAAGTCCGGTGGTAAATGTGGCCCTGGATGCCAGTGTGACAACTGCCGCTGCTGCCCTGCCGCCAAGGACTCTGGTAAATGCGGCCCTGGATGCCAGTGTGACAACTGCCGCTGCTGTCCTGCCGCCAAGTCCGGTGGTAAATGTGGCCCTGGATGCCAGTGTGACAACTGCCGCTGCTGCCCTGCCGCCAAGGACTCTGGTAAATGCGGCCCTGGATGCCAGTGTGACAACTGCCGCTGCTGCCCTGCTGCCAAGTCCGGTGATGGGTGTAGCTCAAGATGCCGTTAAGTCCCATATGACTATTTTTCTTCAATTCTCTGGGATATGCCATGTGCAACAACATAGGGGAGCTGCATGACTCGCCTCAAGCTCTACGCAACAAGCTTCTGCCATTTATCACCAAATCTTGAAGCTTGGATGCAGAACTTTATATTAATAGAAAATATAGACGTGATAAAGGATACGCTTTGAGAATGTAGTGGCTGATCAATCTATACTTTATACTTTATTTTTTTAAATGTTTTCAAATGATCATATATATTAAATATCTTTATGTGTATTATATATTCATTCATTAGAGATATCAATATAGTCAAATGACCCTTTTATATTATTGTATCATATTTTTAAATGGACAAATAAATTATTATGTTACATATATATTTTATTTAGTTGAGAATTATACAAACACTATATACATTTTTTATCACCATTAGCATGGAGTTCACCATGGAATAAGAACAACAATAGCTACCCCTGACAAAGAATCTACTACAGCCAATCCTGTATGTACACCCCATGTCTACACTTGTAGAAACATAGAGTTAAACATTACACTTGTATATACAAGTTATCATAAACCTGTTAGGTTACTTGTACTCACTGGTGGAGATGGAATTGTGAAAAATATTTTAATATGGCCATTGAAAAAAATTTACTTTTTAAACAATAAAATAGATGTGAATCCCCTTGATATCAATTAAATAATGCAACAGGTTTCTGGAGATGAGTTTTTCATCTTTCAATCTCCAGAAACCTTTGGCATTATTTAAATATTAAAAAAAAATTAAAGTTTAATTT
This sequence comes from Cordylochernes scorpioides, assembly GCA_030710605.1. NCBI lineage: Eukaryota > Metazoa > Arthropoda > Arachnida > Pseudoscorpiones > Chernetidae > Cordylochernes > Cordylochernes scorpioides. The sequence goes on from CP092864.1 coordinate 34,020,107, forward strand.
GTGGGAATTATTTATATGGTCTAGGATGTTAAAACTGACTATTTTTACCACCATCCTCCATGGTTAAAACTTAGCCAAAATAATTAAAAAATAAAAATACATTTTAAAAAAAGGCTTTTATTAAAATGCACTAAAAAGGAAAAAATAAAATATTGTATCTTCTGTAATTGAGCTATTAGATGTATCTGAGTGAACATAAACATCATGAATTTCGAACCTAATGCAATTTTAATATGTAGCAATTGATTAGAAAGTTAAATAAAAGCTTTTAAAATGAAAGCAACTAAAACAACCATAGAAACAGCCACAGTGTTTCAAGATGAAATTACACAACTTTCTCTGCAATGACTAAATGATCCACAATAACATGGGCATTATGAGATGAGAATCAACAATTGTCTTTATCCTTTCCAAGAACTTTTTAAAGTTTAGAGTTTGTTCTGGAACCTGAAATAAAGAGTTCCAAATTTGGAAAACTTTGCAGACATGCCTCAAATTTTACTGACGTATGTACGATGAGCTTATCTCCTAATTCTTATACAGTAGAACCTCCATGAGAGGACACTCATGCTAAAGGACTCCTCTCTACAAAGGACAGTTTTCATTTGCAAAATTACCATTTTTTACAATTTATTACCTCTTCGGTAAGAAGATACCTCTCTCTAAAGGACACTTTGGCTCTGCAATTAAGTGTCCTTTACAAGGAGATTCTACTGTACAACTATTCAAGTGTGCATAGATTTAAAATATCAATGATTTTATATTATTTTGAAGCAAATAGCTGATTTTTAAAGCCTTCGCCTACTTCATTAACTAGAATGGCCATTAAGTTTGATAAAAGTGTATGGTTATACATATATTATCACAGAAAAATGAAGGAAAGAAACCATAAAAATGACCATTTTGACAATAACAACCTTATTTATTTGATTAACTCAGGTTCCTGGAACATACTGAAGTCGCCAACTATCCCAATCTTATTTACATAAAATAAAAAAGAGGTGCACAATGAGAGAAATTTGCTGAGGAACAAAACTAATATTCTGTGAATAAAATTATTAAATATTCTGTTACAATAATATTGAAAATCTTATTTTTTCATCATCTTCTACTTGAAAAGCTAGAATTGTGACTCTGTACACTTCAGGGGAACCTGGGTTATTTAAATAAATAAATAGAATTATGATGGAATTTGATATTAGAATGGATATAAATTATTTTAATGTAGAAATTCTAGTCCATTCTATATACAGTTACGAGCGTCAGTCTTCATCTCTGTCACCGTTTGCCTTTTTTTTGGAATGGCGCCCTCCTATTGGTTGGCTACGATCACGCCACCTTTGCCCCCCCCCCCACTCGCTTTTTGGTTTTTGTAACTATTTTTTTGGAGCGGGTCGCTCCTTAAATAAATGTATATACTAGTTAATAACTAAATGGAATCCTCTCTTTCTTTTTCCCAGTAAGAGACTCCTACGGAAGCCAACTAATATATGCATTTATTTAAGGCGCCAATTTATAATTGTAACAAATAGTATTTGAATAAAAACATTCAATCGGGTAAAACACGGGCGTTGCCCGGGTCATTCGGCTAGTATTTACATATAACAGAGAGATTTAAAGGATGCAGTAGAACCTTCCATATGAGACAAAAACCCAAAAACCTGGCTATTTCAGAATTGTTCCTACAAGTGGTCGTTAAACAAAGGTGGGTTTTGATCATGACTAATCAGTATTGATTTTACAAAAAAATGGTCGTTCAGGGAGATGGTCGCTCATCGGATAGGTTGTTGATTGGAGACTTTACAGTCTGTAAGCATGAATGTCACACTTGTGGTTGTAATCTTTAATTTTTTTAAAGTGTTACTCTTCTTCAAAGAGAAGCTAAGGAAATGGCTTTAACTGGCAAGTAGCTAGTAAAAGGAATTTATATGGAAAAGTCGACGGGATACTCATTTCTGCAACCATTGGTGGAAACGTGCTGATAGTACCCTGTAAGGGCTCCTAATCCAGGGATACAGGATGAGCAGCATTTGTACTTCCATGTTAGGAGCGGCTGCACATGGCGTCTGTTCCTCATGTCAGAGGCGGCCATTTATTTTGGAGCTAAGTCGGCCTGCTACTGAGTAGTGCTACCAGTCTTAATGACAAAGACAGATGCATTCTACTTCACCCAGTCATGATGGTTGTCAACTCTACAAACTTGATACTCTAGTGTGATTGAGTGGAGATAAGAAAGAAGAAGAGTTTGTTTCAAAAAAATCTAAATAGTTTGGTCGACGGTGAATTGGCATAGCGCAGAATAATACAATCAGCGGAATGTTTTCACATGGCAGACCAAATGACTATCTCGCCTAATCAACATTAAAGAAAATTACGATTATGTTGGTTATTATAGAGCTATATTTTATTGGCTGACAAATAAATAATAAAAATAACGTATTTTTAACTTGAAATTTCAAATATTTAATAGGAATTATAAAGAATGGGGAAGCACGAAACGATTTTACAAGCTCTTTGAACAAAATAGTTCAGATTTTGGTTGATAGATGGCGAAAGGAGTCTCATGCCCTTGAGATAACTTTCCATCTTGCGCAGTTGAATCCGTAAATTAATTACACTATTGATGTTATACTTTTCTCTTCTTTTCAGAAGTGTGATATTGAGGTTTTAAGTGGAATGTTATTAAAAAAGGATAAAATATTGGACTAATTATAGCAAAGATAGTGAAGTTATAGGATTTCTATTCCTGTTCCAAAATAACTTTATTAGGTATTGCTAAAAAAAGAACACAATCTAGCTTATGTTATTTACAATGATAAATATGAACAGGTTCTAACAGAAAAAAAAGTGTACAATACACGGGATTTGATCCCGGTTCATGGCTGTAGGAAACCGACAGTTTATACTGCCGGCCACCGACCTTTTTTTTTTTATAGGATTTCAAACAATATTAATGTTTATAAATATGATGCACTAGCGCGCCATCTGTTATGAAAAATCGAAATTATTTTAGACGCGTTTGATTCTTTTTGAAATTAAACCATTTCCACTGCCCTTACTGCAATATGGAAAAATTAATGGGGGGGGGGGGGGGGGGCTGGCTCATCAGTGGTGAACCCTCCCAGCGGTTTCGCCAGTTTAATCTACCATACCGCTGTTATATTGCATTTTTCGATCTTTCTTTTATAGTGATACTGTTGCTAGACTCTTACTGTCCTCAAAGCTTATATCCATAGTTCATCGAAAATACCCATTCCAAGAGTCTAGCAACAGTATCACTATAAAAGGAAGATCGAAAAATGTAATATAACAGCGGTATGGTAGATTAAACTGGCGAAACCGCTGGGAGGGTTCACCACTGATGACCCAGGCCCTCCCATTAATTTTTCCATATTGCAGTAAGGGCAGTAGGAATTGTTTAATTTCAAAAAGAATCTTAAAATAATTTCGAATTTTCAATATTAATGTTTATTAAAACAAAAAGTACAAAAGTGAAATTGTACTGGATCAATAGATTAAATATAGAAAAAACTTTAATTAAAAGGGGGAAAATTGGATATTTCAGCTACTGCCATTGAATAATTGGATTTATATGGGTTAAAATTTGTGGGAGACAATCATCATGAATTTCGAACTGTGATAAGGCCAAATTTGGATTATAGATTCTAAACACAAGGTAATAAGACCAAATCCAAATAAATAAATAGTGTGTGACGTTTCGGTACCAGCGCTGTTACCATCTTCATACAAAAGTACTGTGGGGGCCAAGAGATTTCCTTCCAGCCTGCTGGGATGACGGACCACGCCGTCAGCAAACATACAAGCGGGGCCATGAAATTGGAGATAACCACTGCGGCGCGGCAGATCGGCGGAAGCCAACAGAACCAGAATAGACTTTCTAGGGTGTTGTCCTTTTTGTCTTCCTATAAAAATGTAACTAATAAGAAATACCAATAAAACACTAACTTTGAAATACTTTCTGGACCATCGCTGGACTAATAAATCGACACACCACAGTACTGAATGTGTACTATTATATATACAAAAGTATTATTCAGTACTTTTGTCTGAAGATGATAACAACGCTGTTACCGAAACGTTACACACAATTTATTTATTTGGATTTGGTCTTATTACCTTGTGTTTAGAACTTTAATGTGATTTAATAGGAACAACTGATTAACAAGTTTTTATGTTTCACTGAATATTTTGCCTCTTCACTCAATATACGATGATCGTCCCTCGCCGCTTTCTATTTAGACTGATATAATATCAGTCGGAATATATATCACCTAATCGTTGATTTTTAATTATTCCAGAATTGGCCAAATACTCTTTATTGATAAATTAAAAAAAAAACGACCTATAGTTAATATTTATTGCGACAGATGGCGTAAGCTATCAGCAAATTTTAATTGCACGATTAGAAGATGTCTTTTTCTTAATTTATCAACTTGATACCAGTACAATTTCATATTTGTACTATTTTTCATATAAATTTAATTGTTTAATGGTGGTATCTGAAATACACCTATCCCCAGATTTACACGGTAGATACGTTCCTGAGAAAAACATGTAAATCGGGGGATAGGTGTACAGAGAAATAAAAATAAAATGCATTGACAGGTTAAAATATGTAGTCAGCACATAAGCTCGGGATTCCTCGTGATATGTGTACACAGCGCATGTGTTCAATCACAGTAGCATTTAGTATAATGCGATAAAAACAAAAACTTATTTGGAAAACCGTGTAAAAGCGAAAACGTGTACCGTGTAAATCGGGGGATAGGTGTATTCATTTTCTCCTTTATATTGTCACATAGAAAATTAGGAAAGACAAACTTCACGATGACACGACAATTTATTTAAGGTACAGGCAGCAATTAAGATTGATTAAATACAAGAGAATCGATGAGGGAAGTTTACGCAGAGTAATAAAATATATAAACATCAAAATTAATAATCTGTTAATAAAATAATATACAACGTGTGATCAATAATTTCCAGGAATTAGACTGGATCGCGTAAAATATTCAATATAATGAAATAATTTTATAAAGATCTTATAGATAAAATATTTATCAACACGTAGAAAAAAAATTGATCACACAGACACACGCGCTCCCGTTTTTTAGAATTTATAAGCTCGAGTATATCAGAACATTTTCTAACTTCAGTATGGACTGTATTGAAAAACAGTGAGTCTGAATAGAGTTTTGCTTTAAATTAGGGAAAACAGCTTCCGAATCATTTCAAATGTTGAAGCAGGCTTTTAAAGAAGATGCCCTATCCCAATCGAGGACATTTGAATGGTTTGCACGATTTAAAGCTGGTCGAACAAGCGTCAAGGATGATCTATACACTGGCAGACCTTTATCGATAAGAAACCCCGAAAATGCACTCAAAATCAAGTCATCGATCAAAGAACACCCAAGAATAACTATCAGAGAGCTATCAGAAGGCTTGGATATCTCTTTTGGAACATGTCAAACCATCATAAAGAATGATCTGCATCTTAAACGATCCCCGGCTAAATTTGTCCCTAATCTCTTAACGAATGAGCAAAAAGAGCATTGCAAAGAAACGTGCAAAAACATGATCGAAATGTTTAATTCTGATCCCCATTGGCTCAAAAATGTTATCACGGGAGATGAAACATGAGTGTACGGATATGATCCCGAGACTAAGAGGCCAGTGGCTAGAGCCTGGAGAATCAAGATTCAAGAACACAAGGATGATCAAATCGAAGCTTAAGTGTCTTCTTATCATTTTCTTTGATGTGAAGGAATTGGTACACTATGAATTCGTGCCCGAGGGTCAGACCATTAATCAACATTACTATCTTGATGTATTGCGACGTTTAAGGGAGGCTGAAATGGCCCGAAAAATGGCATCAGAAAATTTGGCTCTTGCATCATGACAACGCACGGCGACATACGGCGGTCACTGTACAACTCTATTTGGCTAAACATGGAATTGCTTTACTACCCTATTCTCCTGACCTTGCTCCCAACGAATTTTTCCTTTACCCTAAAATTTGAAAAAGTCTTAAAAGGACTTCGATTTGACTCAATACCTGAAATACCATGGTGTTTACTGTAAAAATTTCAGTCAGATTGGTTAGGTATTATGGACGTGTATAGCCGACATACATACATACACTGAGTTTATTGTAAATAGGGATAATCCAGTGAGGTATTGGACGTCTGTAGAAAATAATCCTGTTTTTAAGATGTCAAACATCTTCAGATCAAAGTATGCAAGTGTTTTGTGTTTGTTATCAAAGTTTAAAACACATTTAAACTTTATATATTTTATTCAATGAAGATCAAAATTACATAAACATCACAATTAATTATATATCATAACTATATAACATTAAGTCATCTATTTACAGTTTGTTTGGTCACCAGTCCAATATTTTTATTTTCACAGACTAAATCATGAGATTAATTTATAAATGAAATATTATGCAAAACAATTAAACAACTATATACATCAGTAATCAAAATTCGAAACTATTTTAAAGGCGTAAGATTCTTTTTGAAATTAAACAATTTCTACTGCCCTTACTGCAATGGAAAAATTAAAGGGAGGGCCTGGCTCATCAGTGGTGAACCCTCCCAGCGGTTTCGCCAGTTTAATCTACCATACCGCTGTTATATTGCATTTTTGGAACTTCCTTTTATAGTGATACTGTTGCTAGACTCTTGGAATGGGTATTTTAGAAGAACTATGGACATAAGCTTTGAGGACAGTAGAATTGCATACATTTATAAATATATAATTGTTTAATTTCAAAAAGAATCTTATGCCTTTAAAATAGTTTCGAATTTTGATAGCAGATGGCGCGCTAGTGCACCATACATCAGTAAGTTAATCTTAGCAGCATGCATATTTTATCAGCTTAAATAGATATTGGAAGAGTTAGGAATCTCCCCTAGTTAAAAGAGTATCTAAAAGATGTGCAATAAGATATACACTCATGGAACAAAACTTAAGTATTGTACTTCGGTTTTAAAAATATATATTAAGTAATTGTATAAAACAATATATAAACTATGAAAAAACGAAAGAAAAGATAAAAAGATCAGGTGTTGAAATCAATATTAAAAATGGCATATCCTGACCAGGAGCACACGTGCTTTACAGAAGGCAGAGCGCCATCTGGTGGAACAGAAATCAACTAAACCTTGATTTAGCCTGTTCCCTGATATTTGGCCAACCCAATTTCTTGATAAATCAAGAAAAGCCATCCACGAATTTTGATTTATCAAGAAATTGGGTTGGCCAAATATCAGGGAACAGGCTAAATCAATGTTTAGTTGATTTCTGTTCCACCAAATGGCGCTCTGCCTTCTGTAAAGCACGTGTGCTCCTGGACAGGATATGCCATTTTTAATATATAAACGTATATAGATAACAAATAAAATGAAATGATAAGTCTATCGTTTTAATATAAAATTCAAATAATTTGAATAATTTCCTAAATAATTAAATTGTTTTAAGGAAATGTAAATTCTTTGATGTCGTAGGTCTTTTTTTTTTTTTTAGGAAACAGGCAATTTTGTTCACATTTGGTTATCTCGTGTCTTCAATAAAGGTCACCGCGTATCAAATATATTTCAGAGTTATTTTCTGAATCCCGATATACATGCTAAAAGGTACAACTTCTTTAAGTTTTGTCTATTAGTGTATTTTGTTATTATACTTTCAAAATAATTATTTAAATTCCAATGTTTTATCCCCTATATGAAGCCATGGAGCTCAACAATGGATAAACTCAAAGTCCCACAGTTGAATTACCCATTCCATGCGACTAGCTGCATACTGAACTGTTATAATCGGGATGATTTTTAAAAGTATATGTGTGATTTTATAAATTTTTAGTATAATGGAAGAAGCCCCGCTTTGGGCGACATTGTTAAAATAGGTGTTGATTTTATACTTTTACTAACTATTTCCAGATCTCTACATGTCCAAATATTAGGGCGCCAGTGGCTGGAGAAAAGCAGACCACAAATTTATTCATCTATGGCACATGTAGAGACCTAAAGCTGTGCCGGCTAGCAATTAATGTTAAAAGGGAAATTAACCAATCAATTTTTTGGTTAGACAAATTTTTATTTAGACTAATAAAATATTTCAATGTACAACTTTTTTTTTTATTATATTAATTAATGAAATCACACACATATATATACGATTAAAAATATATATATTAAAAAAAACTGTAGATAAGGTTAAAAGGGAGGAGTTTTAAACTTTATATATACTTTTTACAAAAGGCTTAACATGCCAAAATCCCTTATGTTCCCACCTACCTCGTCATCCAGCCACCCAGTGTCCATGATTCGAAAAAATGGGCAGCTAAGGCCGCAGCCAGCGGCCTCCGCCCTCCGCAACTCCAAGTCTTTTTTTATTCTAAGGAAAAAAAATTCAAATTTTTGTTAAGAAAAAAAATGTAAAAATCCGAATGTCAATATCCAAAAAAAATGTTTTACATTGAAAGATTTTATTAGTCTAAATAAAAATTTGTCTAACCAAAAAATTGATTGGTTAATTTCCCTTTTAACATTAATTGCTAGCCGGCACAGCTTTAGGTCTCTACATGTGCCATAGATGAATAAATTTGTGGTCTGCTTTTCTGCAGTCACTGGCGCCCTAATATTTGGACATGTAGAGATCTGGAAATAGTTAGTAAAAGTATAAAATCATCCCGATTTTAACAATGACGCCCAAATTACTAAAAATTATACTAAATATACTAAAAATTTATAAAATCACACATATACTTTTAAAAATCATCCCGATTATAACAATAGTCATCCAGCCACCCAGTGTCCATCATTCGAAAAAATGGGCAGCTAAGGCCGCAACCAGCGGCCTCCGCCCTCCGCAACTCCAAGTCTTTTTTGCTTCTCAGGAAAAAAAAATCAAATTCTTGTTAAGAAAAAAAAAGTAAATATCCGAATGTCAATATCAAAAAAATGTAAATATCCCAGAATGTAAATATCCCGCTTCCTTCTCCCAGTGTTGCTGAACTCACCCCCCAAGGCTATCATCCCTCTTTCTCTATGAAAATAAAAATTAAAAATGCATCTTAAAAAAAATAATAAAAATAAATAAAATATAAAATTATTAAAGAAATATATTCACACACAAAAAAATACAAAAATATTGAATTAAAAATAATTTTAAAAATATAAATATTATTATTGATTCTGGGCATCTTGGGGTCAGCTTGGGAAAGGTTCAGGGCTCGTGGTGGAGCTGGTGCTCTGCATGAAGATGGTGGAGTCAGGTCAAGCACCATAGGTCGGTGGCTTGACTACAGGGAAGGGGCGTCTGAGTCCATCTTGGACTGGCTTGTGGTCAAGTCAGCCACCATCGGCTCGACCACCAGGAAGGGGTGTCTGAGTCCATCTCAGATTAGCTTGGTGTTGGTGGGGCCAGGTCATCCACCACAGGTCAGGTGGCTTGACTACAGGAAGGGGATCTCAGTCTCTGGCTCAGTGCTGCCAAGGCTAAAGGTGGCTTCAGGCTCCATCTCGACACCTCGCAATCACCAGAGGTTTATGGCTTATATGAACAAAGGTGGGATATGGTTAGGTTAGGTGGGGTTCTGGGTTACTTTGGCATATTATGGTCACGAGGTGTCCCAACAGAACGAAATGGCTGCCATCCTTGTCACCCTGACCATTGCGACCATCGGTGCGTCCATGCCGATACCCCCGGTGTCCCCCAGCAGTGAAGTGACCGCGTGTCCCCTGCTGCAACGTCCCGAGCTGGTGCTCACCGCCGTGGAGCTGGTGCTCCTGGCCATGTTGGCAGTCTACCTGCGGGGCCGCCGCTTCTTCCGGGGGAGGCCCGACGTCAGCCCGTGCTGAGAGCCCTGGAGCTCCCTTCCTCTTCAGACAGAGGAGCTATATCCCGATTGGAAAACGAATTAAAATTCTCTTAATCGATGTTTGTGAATAAATGTTGTAACTTTGTTTGTGATTTCTGTCGATTTTTTAATTATATTTATATACACTCTCTTATTTTAAAATACCATACACTATCTCTTTTAAGCATACCTTATCTTCCACTTTAAATATATTGATTAACATCTTTTTTTTTTATGTTTTACGAGCCGAATGACCCTGGTTTACCCTTATTCTGTATGAGTGAATGTTTGCCTATGTAAAATATTGTTTGGACAGCTTTTAATTACCATTATCACAATACTTTTACTCTTAAAAGTTTAAGGTCGTGATAATAAAAAAATATAAAAACAGTCTGCATCCTCGGTATTTGTTGCCAGATTCTTCACATCGTCCTTCAGATTGGCTTTCACTTAATACGTTACAATGCTGTCTAATGTAGGAGTGTGCAGAGCTCTTCTTTTTAGAGATCGGATCAGAACTGTTCACTGTGGAAAGGGCTACTCACCGCTGAACTAGATCTTGTCGGGACCGAGTTAGCATTATTTTCTTCTAAAATATGTTGTATTATATATTATTCTTTTAACAAATGAAATTCTATTTTGGAATTAAGCTCTGTCAATCTTGATGTATATAGTTGTTTATTTGTTTTGCATATTTTTCATTTATAAATTAATCTCATAATTTAGTCTGTGAAAATAAAAATATTGGACCGGTGACGAAATCAAAACTAAAAATGGTTGGCTTAATGTTATGTAGTTATGATATATAGTTGTTTTGTGCTTGTTATTGAAGAATTAAATGTGTTGAAGATATTAATCTGCGATTTTAAATGCTTCTTTTTGACCAGTACTTTTGTTTTGTTTTTGCTTTTTCCTAAAATGTTTTTTTCTTCTTCTTAATTATTATTTGTTCTATATGTAAAGCTTTGTTTTTGATTTTTGAATAAACAAATTCAAGTTTATTATATTTTTATGTGCTTTTAAAGTTAAAACACAACAGGTTATGGACCCAACCACGCATTCACTGCGAAATATAACAAAAACGAAGCAACGGTAAGCCTAAAAAGATTCTATTTTGTTTATCACGTTAAAATTTATATTAGTAATGGCTGGAATGGATAATATTAAAATGGGTATGAATATTCCCAAATTGGAAGGATTAATAAACTGGCCAGAATATAAGAAAAATATAAAATTGCTTTTAACAATAAACAAAGTAATAGGCGTTGTTGATGGAACATATAGAAAGCCAATAAAACAAGAAACAAATGAAGAAAAAGAGGCATATGTAAAATGGGAAAGTGAAGATGCAATATCCCAATTGTTATTTACAACAAGTGTGATGCCTGATGTAAGTCAACTAATCATTCCCTGCTCAAGTGCTAAAGATATGTGGGACAAATTGTTAAGTGTCTATGAGCAAAGCTCTGGTCAAAGATTAGACATGCTCTATAATCAATTCTTTAATTTTAAGAAGAATCCTACAGATGATATTTCAAAGCACATTTCAAAACTAGAAAGTTTATGGAATGATATGCAAAATGAACTTACTAAACAAGAAAATTTGAAATTGCCAGAATCCATGCTGATGTGCAGAATCATAAACACCTTGCCTGATGAATATTTTGATTTTAAAAGTGTTTGGGAATCAGTGTCTAAAGAAAAACGTTCTGTAGACAATCTCACACAAAGGCTTCGGTTACTCGAAATAAGAATTCAACAGCGAGATGAATGCAGCGCATCAAGTTCGACAGCACTAATGGCAAATGCATATGAAAATAAGCAAAATATGAAAGGAAAAATTACCAAAAGTAATGAAAATTTTCAGAAAACAAGAGAAACAAAAGAATATTACTTTTGTCATAGAAAAGGAATATTACTTTTGTCATAGAAAAGGTGATATAGGCTTAGCAAAAATACGATGTTTTCCCTTTTAAGGATTTCTAGGTTGTTTTTGTACTCACGTATGTTGTAGTTACGAGGACATCCTTTTAGATATAAACAAATATATATTTATTTAAGGAACGACTTGTTCTATTACATATATTGTTAAAACAAGCTAGCGATAAACATAACAGGAAGTTTGAAGGTAGAAGTTGGAAGTGACGTCATATTAGTGACGTCAGCATCTATGATGATTAAAGTCAAAGTTTGCGTAACAATTCCCTCCTTACTTTGTCTTTATTCCCACGATGCTGAGGTTCTCCAGGTGTTTCTTCATCTGGTCTCGGGATAGGTCCTTTGTGAAGATATCCGCCTCCAGGTCCTGGGATGGCTTGTACAGAAGGCAGATGTCTCTGGATTCATAACAGTCTCTCAAGAAGTGGTACTTTCTGTTGATATGTCTACAGCGACTGCTTTGTTTAGGGCTGGAGATCCAGTTGATCAATGACTGACTGCCTGTATAGATCGCAGTTAGTTTTTTTCATGAAATTCCATTCTTCCAGCTCTCGTAACAGGTTTATTATCCACTTGATTTGACAGCAGCTTTCACAAGCAGCTATCATTTCCGCTTCCATTGTGGAGAGGGCGACGAGTGGTTGTTTACTACTTTTCCAGTCTATAGTTGCTTCGCCGAGCTTCAATACATATCCGCCGTAGGATTTTCCATCATGAGTGGTCGACCAGCTGGCATCGGTGTAGGACTTCAGGATTCCAGTCTTTCCTCTTTCAAATTTCACTCCTAGGTCAATTGTTCCTCTTAGGTATCTCATCACTCTTTTGATTGCTGTCCAGTGCATCTGTTTTGGTTGTCTGGAGTACTGTGAAAGTTTGCTAGTGATGTAAGCGATGTCGGGTCTGGTGTTAATAGCTAGAAACATTAGCATTCCAAGGGCTTCCTGGTAAGTGTGCTGATCGCAATTGTCATCTTCAATATGATTGTCCAAATTGATTTCTTTGGAACCTGGTGTTGGAACTTCCTTACAATTTTCCATTCCATATTTCTGCAATATTTGTTGTACACAGTGGCTTTGCTGTAGCGAAATTCCCTCCTTGTCTTGTATGATCTTGATTCCCAAAAACATGCCTTTACATGTTACATCCTTTATTTCCAGGTGATGTCTCAATTTATTTATGAATCTGTTTGAGGTATCTTCAGAATCTGAGACAGTGATAAAGTCATCAACATATATCCCTACATAGAAGTATTTGTCTTCATTCTTCCATTTAAATAGGCAAGGATCAGATTTAAGTTTTTCCAGTCCACAGTCATGAAGTACTTGACTGAATTTCTCATACCACGATCTTCCGGATTGAGGTAGACCGTAAATACTTTTGTTGAGTTTGCAAACTTTGTTTCTGTCTTGAACAAATCCAGCAGGTTGTTCCATGAATATTGTATTTTCAATGTTTCCATTTAGATAGGCTGCTTTCACATCAAATAGTTTAATGACTGAATCTTTTGTTGCTGCCATTGACAAAATAGTCCTGAGGGTGGCATTTATAATTACAGGGCTGAAACTTTCGTTGTAATCTCTTCCTGGGATTTGGTTGTATCCCATTGCAACAAGTCTAGCTTTGTAAATTTTGGTTTTCTTGGTCTTCAGATATTTTGAACACCCATTTACTTTTGACAACTTTAGCGTTTACAGGTCTAGGTACCAGTTCCCATACTTGATGCGAGTACATGTTCTGTATTTCCTCAAGCATTGCGTTCTCCCAATGTTTCTTGTCTTCGCATGCGATGACTTCATCATAGTCTTTCGGAATGGTTTCATTCGTAGTAGCCAGAACGTAGTCATCGAATCTTTTAGGTATTGTTCGAGTTCTTTGTGGTCTGTCTGATCCACTTGACTCTGTTTGTCTGTTGATCATGGTATCTGGTGCTGGCTCTTCAATATCAACATCTGATAGAACATGATTGTCCAGTTGTTCATCCTCCTGAATGAAGAAATATGTGTCAGTGTCCGTATTATTATCACTTTGTTTTTCTTCCGAGATGACATTATTGTTCTTTCTGAAGTGAATGTCTGCGGTTTCAAGAATGACTCTCGCTGTGATATCAAATACTTGATAAGCTCTTCTGCATCTTGAATAGCCTACAAATATTCCTCTCTTAGATTTAGCTTCTAGTTTGTGTCTTTGATGATTCTCGAGTTTATAGAAGACTTCACAACCAAATCTCATGATGTGAGAGACGGATGGCTTTTTACCTTTCCATTTTTCCATAGGGGTAGTGTCTGGGTCATTGGTTGTGGGAGTTAGATTGTACAGATATGCAGCTGTATTCACAGCTTCTGCCCAGAAGTGTAGGGGTAATTGGGAGTCTGCCAGAAGTGTTCGGCCTTTGGCTAATAGTGTTCTGTTAGTTCTTTCAACTCTCCCATTGCTTCTTGGGGTGTACGGTGTAGTTAGTTCATGTTTAATTCCTTTGGATTCTATGAAGGTTTCAAGGTTTTTATTGATAAATTCTGTTCCGTTATCTGTTCTAAGTCGTTTTAGTTTTGAGTTTAGCTCGTTTTCTCTCTTTACAATAAGCTTCTTCAAAACTTCTGCTGCTGAGAGTTTATCTTTGAGAAATTCTACAAATATTCTCCTAGAAAATCCATCTACGATGGTCAAGAAATATTTACTTCCGCCCAAGGAGTTTATTCTCATTGGACCACAGAGATCGACATAAATGGCTTCAAAGGGGTAGGTTTCCTGATTGCTATCTGTGTGAACATAGGGTACTTTGGTCATTTTTCCCAATGAGCAAACATCACATTGATCAAGGGTACCATTTATAGAGTCCAAGCCTTTTAGAAGATTGTTCTTCAAAATCAGGTCTAATTTGTTGTCACTAGGATGCCCTAACCTTCTGTGCCATGCAGTCCTAGAGTTGTCCTTTGAAATCAAGCAATGTTCGTTTGGAACATGAGTTGCTTCAGATAAACGTGATAGGTTCAATGTGTACATGTTACCATCAAAGTTGCCTGTTCCTATTAGCTTGTCATCAGAAGAGTATATGTATGCTCCTTCAGAGTTCAAAAGAACAGAGTTCCCTCTTCTTACTACGCTTGGAATGGACATTAGATTTCCTTTCAGGTGTGGTACATGGAGGACATTATGCAGGGTTACAGCGTTGTTAAGTTTGTCCTTACCTTGTACAGTAGCTTGGATTGATCCTGATGAGACAGATTCGATCTGTCTCCCTTCTTCCGCCACTTGTATGCTTCTTCTCTCCTCCGTCTTGTGCTCGATCCATTCACCATGGGAAGTCATGTGGCTTGTGCACGCAGAATCAATTATCCACACGTCCTGAGTCGTCGGGCGTTCCTCCCTTGTGATTACATGTAGTGAGTATTCTGAAGTGGAGTCTCTTCGTTGGGATGGTTCCTCCGTTCGTTCTTGGATTGCTGATCTGGCTGTGTCTTTGTTTTGTTTTGGTCCTTTATGGTAGTTCTTTGTACTGGCCATTTTATTTTTGTTTGTTGTATTCTTTTGATTTCCTTTGTTGTTAGGGTTGAACCAAGTCTTTCTTGAAATGTCCTTTTCTTTTGCAAATGTAGCATGACTTTTCTTTGAATTGGTTGCCTGATGATCTGAAAGCATTTTCATGAATTTTGCTTCTGTCCTGTCTTTTCTTCTCGAAATCCAGTAGAGCTTGTCTCAAGTCTGGTAAGGAGATTCCTCTGTTTATTGACAGTGCTGCTGTGATCGTATCAAAGTTAGGTGTGAGTCCTCCAACAATGTATCGTACAAGTTCTCTTTCTGTTACTGTCTTTCCTAGCTGGGTGATCTCTTGTGCCAGTTTCTGTGCTCGTACAATATACATGTTAACATTTTCATTTGGGTTCAATTTTAGTCTGGCTAGATCCAACATTAGGTCTATCCTTTTATTTTCTAGAGATCCTTCAAACCTTTTCTTTATGTCGTACCAAATTCTTTTGGCACTTTTATCGCCTCGAAAGAAGATTGTTAAGTCATCCGAAAGTGATAATATTATTAGGCTGTATGCTTCCCGATTCTTTTTCTTCCAAATATCATATTCTAGTTTATCTTTTGTAAAGTCTGGCTCGTCATTAACAATTACGTCCTCGAAGAGATCTTTTGAATCTAGAATTGCTTCCATTTTCATGGACCACGTTGTATAGTTGTTTTCTGTTAACTGTTCGATTTTTGCTAAGTTATGTGTATCCATTTTATTCAAATTTTTTTTCTTTCTAATTGGCGGTTAGTCCAATTATTTATTTTCTTTTTGATTTAAATGGATCAATTGGCGGTTAGTCCAATTCGCGCGGCCAAACCACGCTCTGCTACCAAATTGATATAGGCTTAGCAAAAATACGATGTTTCCCTTTTAAGGATTTCTAGGTTGTTTTTGTACTCACGTATGTTGTAGTTACGAGGACATCCTTTTAGATATAAACAAATATATATTTATTTAAGGAACGACTTGTTCCATTACATATATTGTTAAAACAAGCTAGCGATAAACATAACAGGAAGTTTGAAGGTAGAAGTTGGAAGTGACGTCATAGTAGTGACGTCAGCATCTATGATAATTAAAGTCAAAGTTTGCGTAACAAAAGGACACTTGGCCAAAGATTGTAGGTATGCAAAACAGAAGAAACTAAAGGATGAAACTCAATTAAAACTTATATAATTCAAAATTAAGTGAAAGTTTAATCAGTGAAAGATTCAATGAACAAGATGAAGACATTTGGATTGGTGACTCAGGAGCTACTAACTACATTACAAGAAATGCAAGTTTTTATACTTCTTATAAGGATTTTCCTACCCAACAGACTGTTAAAGTTGGAAGTAATGAAAAATTGATAGCTTATGGAAGTGGAACTATAACAATTGAAACTTGTGTAAAAGGTAAATGGCAAACTCACTACCTAACTGATGTATGGTATGTTCCCAATTTCAGTCGTAATGTGATGTCATTACAGTCCACATTGGATAAAGGGTTTGAAATGAAAATGGATAAAAAAGGTTGTAAACTTTTTAAGACAACAACTTGAGAAGTTATTGTAGAAGGGAATAGACTACCAGGAGGCTTGTATGGTATGTTAATAACAAGTATCAAACCTGAAAATGCTGCAGAATTCAATTTAGCCAAAACCCAAATTGTTAATATGCTACAACTATGGCATGAAAGATTTGGACATCAAAATAAAAGGCATGTTCAAAAATGGCTTAAAGAACAAGGAATAGATGCAGTCATGGACAATGAACCTTGCGAGGCATGCATTTATGGCAAACAACATAGACTGAGTTTTGGATCAAGAGAACAATATGCTTCTACTCAACCTGGAAACTTAATTCATGTAGATGTATGTGGCCCTATGCAGGAGGTTTCGAAAGGAGGGATGAGATACTTTGTGTGTTTCAAAGATGATTTTACAAAATACCGATCAGTGTATTTCCTAAAAGAAAAGTCACAAGTCATTGAAAAGCTAGAACAATTTCTCTTGGAAACAAAGACTACTGGACATATAGTGAAAGAAATTCTCACAGATGGAGGAAAGGAGTTTGTAAATAAAGAAACCTCAAAAATTACAAACAAGTATGGTATTAATCATAGGATCACAATGCCATATACTCCACAACAGAATGGTTCAGCAGAAAGAGAAAACAGGACTTTAATAGAAGCAGCTCGTTCAATGATATATGCCAAAAATATGAGCCTAAAGCTTTGGGCAGAGGTAGTTAACACTGCTACATATGTTTTGAATAGAACAGGACCAACACAAATTGAGGGAAAGACACCTTATGAACTATGGTTTGATAAAAAAAAAACAGCAGTTGATCATCTTCGAATATTCGGAACTGAATGTTTTGTTCATGTGCCTGATGAAAAGAGAAGAAAGTTAGATGCCAAAAGCGAAAAAGGTATTTTAGTTGGTTATTGCAGTAACAAGGATGGGTATCGAATCTGGATGCCGAACTCAAACAAAGTTGTCACAAGTAGGGATGTAATATTCAAGGAAACTATACCAACATTTAGCCTTGATATTGAAAAGAGAAATAAGGAACTTTCAAGTAATCAGATTGATGAACAAAATGATACTCAAGATATTGAGAAAATTGAAAGCAATGTTCAAACATCAGACGTATACAATCTAAGAGATCGATCAAATATATCAAAACCTCAAAGGTATATTGATGCTGAAATAAATATTGCAGAAGGTCTTGAACCCAAGACATACAAAGAAGCAATGGATTCTCCAAATGCACAATTTTGGAAAGAAGCAATGAATGAAGAAATGAATTCTTTAACGGAAAATGATGTATACGAATGCACAACATTACCACCTGGCCAAAAACCAATTGATTGTAAATGGGTATTAAAGACCAAATTGAATTCTAAAGGAGAGATTACAAGATATAAGGCAAGACTAGTGGCAAAAGGGTTTGTACAAAAGAAGGGTATAGATTATGAAGAAACATTTAGTCCTGTGGCAAGACATGACACCATAAGAACTCTTTTAGCAATTGCTGCTAATGAAGACTTAAAATTGGTACAGTTTGACATAAAGACAGCCTTTCTATATGGAGAGACTTACAAGATCAAATTTATATCAAACATCCTGAAGGATTCAACAATGGAACAGATCTTGTATGGAAATTGAAGAAAAGTCTCTATGGACTTAAACAGTCACCAAGATGCTGGAATCAGAAAATAGTCAACTTCATGAAAGAAAGATGTCTGAAGGAAAGTACAGCTGACCCCTGTTTATTCTTCAGAAAAACAAATGATCAACTACTCATTATTGCCATATATGTTGATGATGGAATCATTGCTGGTACAAATGAACAGGAAATCAAAGAATTTCTTGATGAACTAATGTTTTCATTTAAGATCACAAGTGAACCATTAAATTACATTTTGGGTATTGAGATAGAGCGGCAACAGGATGGGTCAATCTTTATAAATCAAAAGGCATATATAAAAAGAATTCTTGAGAAATTCAATATGTCTCAAGCGAATAAAGTGGGAATACCAACTGATAATTCTACTGTTCCTGGGGAAGCAGAGATTCTAGAAAATGTTCCCTTTCGTGAAGCGATTGGTAGTCTGATGCATCTGAGCTGCTTAACGATATCACTTTTGCATTGAATAAAGTTTCTCAAAAACTTGCAGCATCAACAAAATATCTACTGGGTATGAGGGACATTTGAAATCTGATTAAGGGGAAGTGTTGAAGATATTAATCTGTGATTTTAAATGTTTCTTTTTGACCAGTACTTTTGTTTTGTTTTTGCTTTTTCCTAAAATGTTTTTTTTTTTCTTCTTCTTAATTATTACTTGTTCTATATGTAAAGCTTTGCTTTTGATACTTGAATAAACAAATTCAAGTTTATTATATTTTTGTGTGCTTTTAAAGTTAAAACACAACAAAATGTGATGTTTATGTAATTTTGATCTTCATTGAATAAAATATATAAAGTTTAAATGTGTTTTAAACTTTAATAACAAACACAAAACAAATCTATCATGCTTTCTTTTCATCGGAAGATAGAATCCTCTGAAATATAAATTGCAACAAAACACTGCCTCCGAGGATAAGCTTCTTGTTTTATATAAACTATCTCTCAAGTTTTCGGGTATCGTAAAACCCCTCTACAGGAGTATGAGCGTCTACCAAGACACGCATCTATAGGTACTTCCTCGGCGCGGAACTGAGGAGTGTACAAGACGACCTTGTCTGGAGGAGGACTCTCTCAAGGTGGGGAAGCCTTCCTTGCTGAAGACATTTGTATATATATTCCCCTACACTTTATATACCCTTTTACTCTTTTATTTTTCCACCTATGTAAAATTGATTGAAAGAATCAATAAAATTGTTTAAATTGTCAATTGTCTACAGGAGTATAAAACAGGGTTTTCTCCTGTAAAGAGATTTATAATACCCAAAAGCTTGAAAGATCGTTTAAAGGCATCGGAGGCAGTGTGTTGTTGCAATTCCTTTTTATGTTTACATAGGGTTTTACATTTTTATAAGAACGGTTTTGTTGCATTTAAATATGCATTTACTCTTTTGGTACAACTTATAGTTTTCAATCTGTAAGCGTTTGGTAACAGTCCTACATCGATCTTTCCAAGAGAAAAAAAAAGGTTTTCTCGTAAAATGTTTCAGTCAAGACCATCCCAACTATCCTTATCGATTTTCCAGAAACATTCAAGCGTCTTTGATTTTCTAAATATAAAAACAGTTTTGACCAAGCCTAAAACACAAAAATCCATGGCGACCAAGTTTGATATTTGGAAGGGTAGGCTTAAAAGAAATGTTGGAAAAGCTACTGACCTTTCCAAGGTCCAGATTCTCGATTTTCAAAATTGGGTTGTTCCTTTGTTAGATTCCTTTATGTCGGTCATATAATTCATTTAACTTCTGTTCATTGGCGCAGTTCTACTAAAGATTCTATTCTCTTCTCAACAATTAAACTGACCAATCTTCTATTCAAAACTTTGATTTTTTCTTCTACCTTCAATTCTTGACTTCTCTTCACGACAACTGTAACTCCCACTTCGCTACTTCTTACATCAATTATACAGTGGTACCTCGACATACGAGTTTAATTCGTTCCGCAACCTTGCTCGTATCTTGAATTACTCGTATCTCGAAGCAAATTTCCCCATACAAAACAATTGAACTACCATTAATCCGTTCCAACCTCCAAAATGTCACCCCAGTTATACTGCCTCGACAAGTCAACAATTCGAACACCTTGCTCATGTTTTTCTATAATTTCACGTTTTAATTCAATACTCATCATCTTTTTCTTAGCACTTGACTTTTTACAAACTTTCTTCCGATCCATGGTAATAAAAATAAATGAACTAAAACAGTAAATGTAAACGCAACACAAAACGCGAACACAAAACACAACTTATCACAGCGGAAGCACGCTGCTAACTGATCGTGATGGCGCGACTGCGTGTTACTACCTGTTGTGTTTTAACTTTAAAAGCACACAAAAAAATAATAAACTTGAATTTGTTTATTCAAGTCTCAAAAAACAAAGCTTTGGATATAGAACAAATAATAATGAAGAAGAAGAAAAAAACATTTTAGGAAAAGCAAAAACAAAACAAAAGTACTGGTCAAAAAGAAACATTTAAAATCACAGATTAATATCTTCAGCACTACCGAACCGAACTCAACTCGTATCTCGAATTTCGCTCGTAACTAAAAGCAAAAAAATCACTTACTCGTCGGCTCGTATCTCGAAAAACTCGTATGTTGGGGCGCTCGTATGTCGAGGTACCACTGTATTAACCATTTTTTGTATATTGTTACGACTCTTCTCAGCCGTCGATGTTTGCGTTCAAGGTTTCTGAGAAGACAATGTGGGTTCGTTTTGGAAACAGCTTAGTACTATAAATTTATTACCAGAGCTTTAAAAGGGATATTAATAACTATACATAGGAGATTGACTTGCCTTCAATGCCGCCCCAGGTAGGTTCCTCCTCGTCCTTCTTTGCACCGTCCTCCTCTTGTTAATCCACACAGTCCCGGAGCCCAGTTGTCACCAGACAGACTTCTCCCCCCAGACTGCCAGGTCTTCTCGGTGCACAAACCCCCTGCAGGAAAGCCGCTATCTCGGCTCCTTTCTTCACGACGGCACCAGCTGGACTCTGTCTGCCGCCCCCTTCTCTGGAATTTGTCAATCAACACTTCCTTGGAGGGGCCCCTGCATACCTTCTTCTCTTGGCTTGCCCACTTCTTCTTTTCTACTTCTTTGCTGCACCGCTTCAATATATTCATCTAATAAATATTTTATGACCCAATTCCCCGAATTTTATTATAATACCTTGTATATGACCCATTAAAAAATATATTCCAAATTATTTGAAAATAGCATCGCTAATGGGCAAGTTGAAAAATACCTAAATTGATATAAAACGCTTTTGTATGACTTATAAAAATGGGAAGAGATAGGTTGGCAATTGTCATTTATATATATTGTGAGAATAGATTTGAAATATATAAGTGAAAAATTATATATCCTGATAATCAGTTTTATCATTAATTTATATTGTGTATCTATATATATAAAAATGAATGTATGTGTGTGTGTGTGTGTGTGTGTGTGTGTGTGTGTGTGACAATTGACAATTAAAAAATATTTATTGTCATCTAGACAATATTACATATTTTCAAACAATAAAGTAGAGAGAGAAAATATATACAAAAAGAAAGAGAGAAAGAAAATATATACATATATGAAACTACAAGATGATGATGGGAGATGATGGAAGGAAACCTCGACGTTGGAGGGTCCTGGACCAGGCGATGAGCGGGTCCTCCACCGCTTCTCCGAGCCCAACCTGGACAAAGTAGCGATAGATTCGCAACTTTGCCGATGCCAGGATGGAAAGGGCGTCGTCCTCAAGGCCGGACCCGCCGAAGATCCAAGCCTGCAGGTCAGGGGGCCGCCCTATGATGTTGAAGGCCTCTCTGATGAGAGGCCTGATGGAACGGCAGCACCAGTAACGGTGGCCGAGGGAGCGGTCGATGGACCCGCAGGCAGGACAGGAGGGGCCGACCGAGGCAGGATGGGCCGGATGGGGCAGGGCGTGGAGGGCCAACTTGAGGGCCGCGTCAGCCTCGTGGCCCGAGTGGGCGCAGCGCCGCAGCGAGGCCCAGTCGATCCTGGATGGTGGTGGACCGATGGTGGGCGACCATCTCGAGGTAAACCTTGAGATGGGCGTGGCGGCGAGGCGCGGGCGATCCAGGGCCCGTCGGGCCGAGCGGGTCGTGAGGCCGTTGAGTAACGGCGTAGCCGTCCCTCGCAGCACCACGGCCGCAGCTAAAGAGCTAGATGAGGGTGCAGACTCCGCCCCGAAGCCCACGGCGTTCTCGGAGGTCAGCCTCCGACAGAAGGCGCCCAGGGTCGCGGCGTCAGCCAGGACGGAGCGCGTAGGGCGGGCGATGAGGTGGCCCTCCGCGAGAAGGTCCCGGACTCGGGCTCCACGCCAGCGGGCGGGGGCCAGGAGGTCGGGAGGGCGGAGGAACCGGCAGCCGCCGATGATGGGGAGGTCCAGCAGCTGAGCCGTGGGGAGCGCCCGGTGGTTGAGGCTCAGGATGTTGGAGGCCTCCTCCCACAGCTTCAGCAACCGGAGACGGCGGGGCTGGAGACGCGTGCCGTCTAGTGGAGGGCGGATCCAGGCGTCGCTGCCGCTGGCGACCAGCCAGTCGAAGCCGTTCCTGCCTCCGCGGAGCACGACCTGCATACCCTTGAGGCAGGCGAGCTGGAGTTGGGTTGCCAGGTCGAGGAGGCCGAGGCCTCCGATGGCTATGGGCCTCGCCATGACGGCGGCGGGAAGCCACGCCGTGTGCTCGGGCCCCCAGACGAACCTCGCTAGTCTGGCCTGCAGCTTGGCGATGGTCGGGGGTGATGGCAGGTACCCGTGCAGGTGATGCTGGATGGTGGAGCCTACCAGCGAGTTCGCCGCTCTAGCTCGTCCGACGAGGGATAGGCCGCGGGTGAAGGGCGTCCATCTGCGGCAGGCGGACTCCAGGAGGGCGAGAAGATGCTGCTCCTGATGGGCTACGGAGCTTCTGGGGGCGATGTCGAGCCCGAGGACCCTGATGGAGGTGGTCGACCAAGATGCGCCGAGAGGGGAGTCGCCGCGGTTGCGCCAGGCTCCGCACCAAAGGCCCGCGCTCTTCCCGAGGTTGACGGCGATACCGGAGGCCCGCTTGAAGTCTTCGAGGACGGTCGCCACCCGCTCGAATTCTTCGTCGCGATGGAAAAGGAGGACAATGTCGTCGGCGTAGGCGATGACGTTGCCCACGCCGAGGGTCAACTCCAGGCGACGAAGCAGCGGCCCCGTAGCGATGCTAAAGAGGGCGGCACTCACGGCGCAGCCCTGCCTTAGGCCGTTGAGGAGGGGGGAAGGCGGTGGTGTGAAAGCCTCCAGCCCGGATCGTCGCGTCCGCCCCGGCGTACAAGATGTTAATCCAGCCCATGAAGGCCGGCGGGAGGTGGAGGGACGTCATCAGGGACTCCAGGAAGCCGCGGTCCAGGGAATCGAAGGCGGACTCCAAGTCGACGCCCATGACGGCCAGCGGCGAGCCCATGGCGGTTGCCTCCTCAACAGCATCCGTCACCTTGGTGATGTTCCAGGACGGGGACCTCCCGGGGACGGGCGTAAGTCTGGCATTCCGGCACAAGGGTCTGCAGGTGGGGCTTGAGGCGCCGGTGAAGGATGGCGGCCAGGACCCTGTAGTCGGCCGAGGGCAGCGCGACGGGCCTGTAGCCGTCAAGGCCGCGACCTCCGCGGGCCTTGGGCACGAGGCAGATGGAGCTGCGCCGCGTCGACGGAGGTAGGGCACCGCGGAGCCGTGAAGCCGCGAACACCCGGGCCAGAGCTTCCGCGAAGAAGTCCTCGTTGAAGGCGACGAGGAGCTCGCACGGCAAGCCGTCCCAGCCGGGGGCCTTTCCGCGAGGGAGGTGCTCGATGGCGTTGGCGATCTCGCTGGGGCTGATGTCCGGCCGGTGGAGCGGGTCCTCCTCACTCAGCTCGCAGGTGGTGGTGGGCGCGCTGCTGGCGATGAAGGCAGCTCCCGCAGCTGGATCGGTGGTGGGACGGGGCGAAGCGGGGCCGGAAGGTCGCGAACGCCCTCCGCCGAAGCTCGGGGCCCTCGATGACGTTATCATCGTCGTCCCTGATGACGCTGACCGGGCGTCGGAGGCGGATGGCGCGTGCCAGGTCCGGCAGCGATGGGTAGTCGGCCCGGATGGAGGAAGCCTCGAGCTGCGCCGCGATGTAACGTCTCGCCCTGTAGACGTAGCTGTCGCTGGCAGCGTGGCGTGGGTCGTGCAGGGATCTGGCCTCCGCCAGCAGCCCCGCTTTGATGGAGGTCCACCTATCCCAGAAGGTCCCGTCGTCGTCATCGTGCGCTGCGTCTTCCTCCAACTCCCGGATGTAGCCAGCCAGATGTTCGAGAGCAAGGCCCGAGCGGAGCATCGCGGCCAAGCGAGGCTGGGTGGGGGAGGAGACGGCGGTGGTGGGCGGGCCCACCTGGAGCAGCACGAGGCGGTCGTCCGAGAGGTGGTAGTGGCTGGTCGCGTAGATGGACACGCGCTCCAGGACTCCAGCAGGGACGAGTATCCGGACCAGGCGGTTCGATTCGACTTGGTCGCCGTGCATGGCGACTCTGGTGGGCAGGTGGGCGGCGTCGAACTGGGTGGCCACGTCGACCAGCGCGGCCAGGTCCAGAAGAGCGGCGAGGGCATCTGACGATGATGATGATGAGGGCCCCCGATCCCTGATATTAAAATCGCCGATGATCCAGCAGGCCCCCTCCTCCTCCTGTGCCGCTGTCGCCGCCAGGAGCTCCAGTTGCCGGTTTCGCTCCCGGGGTTCATGTGCCAGATGAACGGTGATGGCCGTCATCTCCTCGCCGTGGACATCTATTGTTGCCAAGGCGATGTGGCCCGGCCACAGGATACGCTGTCGTAGCACGGCGACGCCTGGTCCGAAGACGCAGGCGAGTCCGGATCCCGAGATGGCTACGGGATGGGCCTATATAACAGCGCTGTAGCCGAGGCAGAGGTCTTGGCCGCTGCCCAGATGAAATGCGTTTGTCTCCTGGACAAACGCGATGTCCACGTGATGTTGTTTGAGGAGATGACAAAGGGCAAGGCTCCTCCCCCGAGTGGCGAGCCCTCGCGCGTTGATGGTGGCGACGCGGTGGTTCATTGGCGCTGTAGATCTCGCCGGACCTTCCTGGTCTTCTGGAGGGTCTTGCGGATGGTGGAGTTGGAGTCTGGGCACGAGGCCTTGAAGGTGTCGTGCAACTTGTCGAGGGTGGCGACCTGTTCTTCTGTCAGCGTGGGCGCTAGCCTCTTCATGGTGGTCTCAGAGGTGAGGAGCTGCTGTGCGTCCTTGCAGTTAAGGCCGGGCAGCTTGTGCCAGTCGATGGAAAGGGTGGGGTTCTCCTCGATGTGCTTCAGCAGCTGTTTGAGTGCGGATTCTCCCCGGGCAGGCGTGGATGGAGGTGAGGTCAGCCCCTCCACCGACATCTCGTGGTCGAGCGGAGAGATGCGAGGCTCGGGGGGGCGCGGGGCAGCCAGGGAAGCAGGGTGGGCAGCAGGGGCGGGGTGGGTGACATCCATCTGTTCGGCAGGCTGGTGTGCCGAGGGGATCGCCTGCGCCTCGGTTGAAGTCTTCGCCGGTTGGACAGGGGACGCCGGTGTTGCGGGCGCCGGTGCCGTCTTCCTTGGCTGCTGAGGAGGAGGAGGAGGGGGAGGCCTTGCGTCGGTGGGAGACGCTGCTTGCCTGGGGTTGCCGTTCCCTTGCCTGGCGAGCGCTGGGCAGTTGGCTCTGCGGTGGCCCCTGTTTACCGCATTTGGAACACTTGATTCCAAAGGAGAGGAAGGCCGACAGGGTGTCTCCCTTGGAGTGGATGGTTAGTCGGGTGGGCAGCGTCTCTAGCCTTACGCCATCGCGGAGCAGGATGAACGCCTCCCGGCGGCCGTCGGTGAATGTGAACTCCCCCATTTTGACCAGGATGGGGGCGATGGAGGTGACCTTCCCGAATTGGCCCAGGGTGTTCACGATGGTGCTGTCCTCCACAAAGCCGGGCAGGTTGGCCACGACTATGCGCCCCGCCCTCTTGCGTTCCCTCGATTTCTAGGCCGTCCGCGACCAGACGGTTCGCATGTTTCTTGTCCGCAAGACCCACGATGAAGTGGCCGTTCATTCGATGGAATTGCGTGATGCTCCTTTGCCCCCCGAGTAGCGTGCTCATGGCCTTGAGG
>CP092864.1:34046844-34097610 GCA_030710605.1 Cordylochernes scorpioides
TTAAATGTTTCTTTTTGACCAGTACTTTTGTTTTGTTTTTGCTTTTCCTAAAATGTTTTTTCTTCTTCTTCATTATTATTTGTTCTATATCCAAAGCTTTGTTTTTTTGAGACTTGAATAAACAAATTCAAGTTTATTATATTTTTGTGTGCTTTTAAAGTTAAAACACAACAGGTAGTAACACGCAGTCGGCGCCACACGATCAGTTAGCAGCGTGCTTCCGCTGTGATAAGTTGTGTTTTGTGTTCGCGTTTTGTGTTGCGTTTACATTTACAGTTTTAGTTCATTTATTTTTATAACCATGGATCGGAAGAAAGTTTGTAAAAAGTCAAGTGCTAAGAAAAAGATGATGAGTATTGAATTAAAACGTGAAATTATAGAAAAACATGAGCAAGGTGTTCGAATTGTTGACTTGTCGAGGCAGTATAACTGGGGTGACATTTTGGAGGTTGGAACGGATTAATGGTAGTTCAATTGTTTTGTATGGGGAAATTTGCTTCGAGATACGAGTAATTCAAGATACGAGCAAGGTTGCGGAACGAATTAAACTCGTATGTCGAGGTACCACTGTATAATTGATGTAAGAAGTAGCGAAGTGGGAGTTACAGTTGTCGTGAAGAGAAGTCAAGAATTGAAGGTAGAAGAAAAAATCAAAGTTTTGAATAGAAGATTGGTCAGTTTAATTGTTGAGAAGAGAATAGAATATTTAGTAGAACTGCGCCAATGAACAGAAGTTAAATGAATTATATGACCGACATAAAGGAATCCAACAAAGGAACAACCCAATTTTGAAAATCGAGAATCTGGACCTTGGAAAGGTCAGTAGCTTTTCCTACATTTCTTTTAAGCCTACCCTTCCAAATATCAAACTTGGTCGCCATGGATTTTTGTGTTTTAGGCTTGGTCAAAACTGTTTTTATATTTAGAAAATCAAAGACGCTTCAATGTTTCTGGAAAATCGATAAGGATAGTTGGGATGGTCTTGACTGAAACATTTTACGAGAAAACCTTTTTTTTTTCTCTTGGAAAGATCGATGTAGGACTGTTACCAAACGCTTACAGATTGAAAACTATAAGTTGTACCAAAAGAGTAAATGCATATTTAAATGCAACAAAACCGTTCTTATAAAAATGTAAAACCCTATGTAAACATAAAAAGGAATTGCAACAACACACTGCCTCCGAGGATAAGTTTTTTGTCTTATTTAAACGATCTTTCAAGCTTTTGGGTATTATAAATATCTTTACAGGAGAAAACCCTGTTTTATACTCCTGTAGACAATTGATAATTTAAACAATTTTATTGATTCTTTCAATCAAATTTTACATAGGTGGAAAAATAAAAGAGTAAAAGGGTATATAAAGTGTAGGGGAATATATATACAAATGTCTTCAGCAAGGAAGGCTTCCCCACCTTGAGAGAGTCCTCCTCCAGACAAGGTCGTCTTGTACACTCCTCAGTTCCGCGCCGAGGAAGTACCTATAGATGCGTGTCTTGGTAGACGCTCATACTCCTGTAGAGGGGTTTTATGATACCCGAAAACTTGAGAGATAGTTTATATAAAACAAGAAGCTTATCCTCGGAGGCAGTGTTTTGTTGCAATTTATATTTCAGAGGATTCTATCTTCCGATGAAAAGAAAGCATGATAGATTTGTTTTGTGTTTGTTATTAAAGTTTAAAACACATTTAAACTTTATATATTTTATTCAATGAAGATCAAAATTACATAAACATCACATTTTATTGTGTTTTAACTTTAAAAGCACACAAAAATATAATAAACTTGAATTTGTTTATTCAAGTATCAAAAACAAAGCTTAACATATAGAACAAGTAATAATTAAGAAGAAGAAAAAAACATTTTAGGGAAAAAGCAAAAACAAAACAAAAGTACTGGTCAAAAAGAAACATTTAAAATCACAGATTAATATCTTCAACACTTCCCCTTAATCAGATTTCAAATGTCCCTCATACCCAGTAGATATTTTGTTGATGCTGCAAGTTTTTGAGAAACTTTATTCAATGCAAAAGTGATATCGTTAAGCAGCTCAGATGCATCAGACTACCAATCGCTTCACGAAAGGGAACATTTTCTAGAATCTCTGCTTCCCCAGGAACAGTAGAATTATCAGTTGGTATTCCCACTTTATTCGCTTGAGACATATTGAATTTCTCAAGAATTCTTTTTATATATGCCTTTTGATTTATAAAGATTGACCCACCCTGTTGCGGCTCTATCTCAATACCCAAAATGTAATTTAATGGTTCACTTGTGATCTTAAATGAAAACATTAGTTCATCAAGAAATTCTTTGATTTCCTGTTCATTTGTACCAGCAATGATTCCATCATCAACATATATGGCAATAATGAGTAGTTGATCATTTGTTTTTCTGAAGAATAAACAGGGGTCAACTGTACTTTCCTTCAGACATCTTTCTTTCATGAAGTTGACTATTTTCTGATTCCAGCATCTTGGTGACTGTTTAAGTCCACAGAGACTTTTCTTCAATTTCCATACAAGATCTGTTCCATTGTTCAATCCTTCAGGATGTTTGATATAAATTTGATCTTGTAAGTCTCCATATAGAAAGGCTGTCTTTATGTCAAACTGTACCAATTTTAAGTCTTCATTAGCAGCAATTGCTAAAAGAGTTCTTATGGTGTCATGTCTTGCCACAGGACTAAATGTTTCTTCATAATATATACCCTTCTTTTGTACAAACCCTTTTGCCACCAGTCTTGCCTTATATCTTGTAATCTCTCCTTTAGAATTCAATTTGGTCTTTAATACCCATTTACAATCAATTGGTTTTTGGCCAGGTGGTAATGTTGTGCATTCGTATACATCATTTTCCGTTAAAGAATTCATTTCTTCATTCATTGCTTCTTTCCAAAATTGTGCATTTGGAGAATCCATTGCTTTTTTTGTATGTCTTGGGTTCAAGACCTTCTGCAATATTTATTTCAGCATCAATATACCTTTGAGGTTTTGATATATTTGATCGATCTCTTAGATTGTATACGTCTGATGTTTGAACATTGCTTTCAATTTTCTCAATATCTTGAGTATCATTTTGTTCATCAATCTGATTACTTGAAAGAGTTCCTTATTTCTCTTTTCAATATCAAGGCTAAATGTTGGTATAGTTTCCTTGAATATTACATCCCTACTTGTGACAACTTTGTTTGAGTTCGGCATCCAGATTCGATACCCATCCTTGTTACTGCAATAACCAACTAAAATACTTTTTTTCGCTTTTGGCATCTAACTTTCTTCTCTTTTCATCAGGCACATGAACAAAACATTCAGTTCCGAATATTCGAAGATGATCAACTGCTGTTTTTTTTTATCAAACCATAGTTCATAAGGTGTTTTTCCCTCAATTTGTGTTGGTCCTGTTCTATTCAAAACATATGTAGCAGTGTTAACTGCCTCTGCCCAAAACTTTAGGCTCATATTTTTGGCATATATCATTGAACGAGCTGCTTCTATTAAAGTCCTGTTTTCTCTTTCTGCTGAACCATTCTGTTGTGGAGTATATGGCATTGTGATCCTATGATTAATACCATACTTGTTTGTAATTTTTGAGGTTTCTTTATTTACAAACTCCTTTCCTCCATCTGTGAGAATTTCTTTCACTATATGTCCAGTAGTCTTTGTTTCCAAGAGAAATTGTTCTAGCTTTTCAATGACTTGTGTCTTTTCTTTTAGGAAATACACTGATCTGTATTTTATAAAATCATCTTTGCAACACACAAAGTATCTCATCCCTCCTTTCGAAACCTCCTGCATAGGGCCACATACATCTACATGAATTATGTTTCCAGGTTGAGTAGAAGCATATTGTTCTCTTGATCCATAACTCAGTCTATGTTGTTTGCCATAAATGCATGCCTCGCAAGGTTCATTGTCCATGACTGCATCTATTCCTTGTTCTTTAAGCCATTTTTGAACATGCCTTTTATTTTGATGTCCAAATCTTTCATGCCATAGTTGTAGCATATTACATTTTGGGTTTTGGCTAAATTGACTTCTGCAGCATTTTCAGGTTTGATACTTGTTATTAACATACCATACAAGCCTCCTGGTAGTCTTTTCCCTTCTACAATAACTTCTCCAGTTGTTGTCTTAAAAAGTTTACAACCTTTTTTATCATTTTCATTTCAAACCCTTTATCCAATGTGGACTGTAATGACATCACATTACGACTGAAATTGGGAACATATCATACATCAGTTAGGTAGTGAGTTTGCATTTACCTTTTACACAAGTTTAAATTGTTATAGTTCCACTTCTATAAGCTATCAATTTTTCATTACTTCCAACTTTAACAGTCTGTTGGGTAGGAAAATCCTTATAAGAAGTATAAAAACTTGCATTTCTTGTAATGTGGTTAGTAGCTCCTGAGTCACCAATCCAAATGTCTTCATATTGTTCATTGAATCTTTCACTGATTAAACTTTCACTTAATTTTGAATTATATAAGTTTTAATTTAGTTTCATCCTTTAGTTTCTTCTGTTTTGCATACCTACAATCTTTGGCCAAGTGTCCTTTTGTTACGCAAACTTTGACTTTAATCATCATAGATGCTGACGTCACTACTATGACGTCACTTCCAACTTCTACTTCAAACTTCCTGTTAATGTTTTATAGCTAGCTTGTTTTAACAATATATGTAATGGAAAACAAGTCGTTCCTTAAATAAATATATATTTGTTTATATCTAAAGGATTTCCCTCGTAACTACACATACGTGAGTACAAAAACAACCTAGAAATCCTTAAAAGGGAAAACATCGTATTTTTGCTAAGCTATATCAATTTGGTAGCAGAGCGTGGTTTGGCGCGCGAATTGGACTAACCGCCAATTGATCCATTTAAATCAAAAGAAAATAAAAAATATGGACTAACCGCCAATTAGAAAGAAAAAAAAAAATTGAATAAAAAAATGGGATACACATAACTTAGCAAAAATCGAACAGTTAACAGAAAACAACTATAGCAACGTGGTCCATGAAAATGGAAGCAATTCTAGATTCAAAAGATCTTTCGAGACGTAATTGTTAATGACGAGCCAGACTTTCAAAAGATAAACTAGAATATGATATTTGGAAGAAAAAGAATCGGGAAGCATACAGCCTAATAATATTGTCACTTTCGGATGACTTAACAATCATCTTTCGAGGCGATAAAAGTGCCAAAAGAATTTGGTACGACATAAAGAAAAGGTTTGAAGGATCTATAGAAAATAAAAGGATAGACCTAATGTTGGATCTAGCCAGACTAAAATTGAACCCAAATGAAAATGTTAACATGTATATTGTACGAGCACAGAAACTGGCACAAGAGATCACCCAGCTAGGAAAGACAGTAACAGAAAGAGAACTTGTACGATACATTGTTGAAGGACTCACACCTAACTTTGATACGATCACAGCAGCACTGTCAATAAACAGAGGAATCTCCTTACCAGACTTGAGACAAGCTCTACTGGATTTCGAGAAGAAAAGACAGGACAGAAGCAAAATTCATGAAAATGCTTTCAGATCATCAGGCAACCAATTCAAAGAAAAGTCATGCTACATTTGCAAAAGAAAAGGACATTTCAAGAAAGACTGTTGGTTCAACCCTAACAACAAAGGAAATCAAAAGAATACAACAAACAAAAATAACATGGCCAGTACAAGGAACTACCATAAAGGACCAAAACAAAACAAAGACACAGCCAGATCAGCAATCCAAGAACGAACGGAGGAACCATCCCAACGAAGAGACTCCACTTCAGAATACGCACTACATGTAATCACAAGGGAGGAACGCCCGACGACTCAGGACGTGTGGATAATTGATTCTGCGTGCACAAGCCACATGACTTCCCATGGTGAATGGATCGAGCACAAGACGGAGGAGAGAAGAAGCATACAAGTGGCGGAAGAAGGGAGACAGATCGAATCTGCCTCATCAGGATCAATCCAAGCTACTGTACAAGGTAAGGACAAACTTAACAACGCTGTAACCCTGCATAATGTCCTCCATGTACCACACCTGA
Source organism: Cordylochernes scorpioides (assembly GCA_030710605.1). Classification (NCBI taxonomy): domain Eukaryota; kingdom Metazoa; phylum Arthropoda; class Arachnida; order Pseudoscorpiones; family Chernetidae; genus Cordylochernes; species Cordylochernes scorpioides. The sequence goes on from CP092864.1 coordinate 34,052,899, forward strand.
AAGGAAATCTAATGTCCATTCCAAGCGTAGTAAGAAGAGGGAACTCTGTTCTTTTGAACTCTGAAGGAGCATACATATACTCTTCTGATGACAAGCTAATAGGAACAGGCAACTTTAATGGTAACATGTACACATTGAACCTATCACGTTTATCTGAAGCAACTCATGTTCCAAACGAACATTGCTTGATTTCAAAGGACAACTCTAGGACTGCATGGCACAGAAGGTTAGGGCATCCTAGTGACAACAAATTAGACCTGATTTTGAAGAACAATCTTCTAAAAGGCTTGGACTCTATAAATGGTACCCTTGATCAATGTGATGCTTGCTCATTGGGAAAAATGACCGAAGTACCCTATGTTCACACAGATAGCAATCAGGAAACCTACCCCTTTGAAGCCATTTATGTCGATCTCTGTGGTCCAATGAGAATAAACTCCTTGGGCGGAAGTAAATATTTCTTGACCATCGTAGATGGATTTTCTAGGAGAATATTTGTAGAATTTCTCAAAGATAAACTCTCAGCAGCAGAAGTTTTGAAGAAGTTATTGTAAAGAGAGAAAACGAGCTAAACTCAAAACTAAAACGACTTTAGAACAGATAACGGAACAGAATTTATCAATAAAACCTTGAAACCTTCATAGATCCAAAGGAATTAAACATGAACTAACTACACCGTACACCCCAAGAAGCAATGGGAGAGTTGAAAGAGCTAACAGAACACTATTAGACAAAGGCCGAACACTTCTTGCAGACTCCCAATTACCCCTACACTTCTGGGCAGAAGCTGTGAATACAGCTGCATATCTGTACAAACTAACTCCCACAACCAATGACCCAGACACTACCCCTATGGAAAAATGGAAAGGTAAAATGCCATCCGTCTCTCACATCATGAGATTTGGTTGTGAAGTCTTCTATAAACTCGAGAATCATCAAAGACACAAACCTAGAAGCTAAATCTAAGAGAGGATATTTGTAGGCTATTCAAGATGCAGAAGAGCTTATCAAGTATTTGATATCACAGCGAAAGTCATTCTTGAAACCGCAGACATTCACTTCAGAAAGAACAATAATGTCATCTCGGAAGAAAAACAAAGTGATAATAATACGGACACTGACACATATATCTTCATTCAGTAGGATGAACAACTGGACAATCATGTTCTATCAGATGTTGATATTGAAAAGCCAACACCAGATACCATGATCAACAGACAGGCAGAGTCAAGTGGATCAGACAGACCACAAAGAACTCGAACAATACCTAAAAGATTCGATGACTACGTTCTGGCTACTACGAATGAAACCATTCCGAAAGACTATGATGAAGTCATCGCATGCGAAGACAAGAAACATTGGGAGAACGCAATGCTTGAGGAAATACAGACATGTACTCGCATCAAGTATGGAACTGGTACCTAGACCTGTAAACGCTAAAGTTGTCAAAAGTAAATGGGTGTTCAAAATATCTAAAGACCAAGAAAACCAAAACTTACAAAGCTAGACTTGTTGCAATGGGATACAACCAAATCCCAGGAAGAGATACAACGAAAGTTTCAGGCCCTGTAATTATAAATGCCACCCTCAGGACTATTTTGTCAATGGCAGCAACAAAAGATTCAGTCATTAAACTATTTGATGTGAAAGCAGCCTATCTAAATGGAAACATTGAAAATACAATATTCATGGAACAACCTGCTGGATTTGTTCAAGACAGAAACAAAGTTTGCAAACTCAACAAAAGTATTTACGGTCTACCTCAATCCGGAAGATCGTGGTATGAGAAATTCAGTCAAGTAATTCATGACTGTGGACTGGAAAAACTTAAATCTGATCCTTGCCTATTTAAATGGAAGAATGAAGACAAATACTTCTATGTAGGGATATATGTTGATGACTTTATCACTGTCTCAGATTCTGAAGATACCTCAAACAGATTCATCAATAAATTGAGACATCACATGGAAATAAAGGATGTAACATGTAAAGGGCATGTTTTTGGGAATCAAGATCATACAAGACAAGGAGGGGAATTTCGCTACAGCAGAGCCACTGTGTACAACAAATATTGCAGAAATATGGAATGGAAAATTGTAAGGAAGTTCCAACACCAGGTTCCAAAGAAATCAATTTGGACAATCATATTGAAGATGACAATTGCGATCAGCACACTTACCAGGAAGCCCTTGGAATGCTAATGTTTCTAGCTATTAACACCAGACCCGACATCGCTTACATCACTAGCAAACTTTCACAGTACTCCAGACAACCAAAACAGATGCACTGGACAGCAATCAAAAGAGTGATGAGATACCTAAGAGGAACAATTGACCTAGGAGTGAAATTTGAAAGAGGAAAGACTGGAATCCTGAAGTCCTACACCGATGCCAGCTGGTCGACCACTCATGATGGAAAATCCTACGGCGGATATGTATTGAGCTCGGCGAAGCAACTATAGACTGGAAAAGTAGTAAACAACCACTCGTCGCCCTCTCCACAATGGAAGCGGAAATGATAGCTGCTTGTGAAAGCTGCTGTCAAATCAAGTGGATAATAAACTGTTACGAGAGCTGGAAGAATGGAATTTCATGAAAAAACTAACTGCGATCTATACAGACAGTCAGTCATTGATCAACTGGATCTCCAGCCCTAAACAAAGCAGTCCGCTGTAGACATATCAACAGAAAGTACCACTTCTTGAGAGACTGTTATGAATCCAGAGACATCTGCCTTCTGTACAAGCCATACCAGGACCTGGAGGCTGATATCTTCACAAAGGACCTATCCCGAGACCAGATGAAGAAACACCTGGAGAACCTCAGCATCGTGGGGAATAAAGACAAAGTAAGGAGGGAATTGTTACGCAAACTTTGACTTTAATCATCATAGATGCTGACGTCACTACTATGACGTCACATCCAACTTCTACCTTCAAACTTCCTGTTATGTTTATCGCTAGCTTGTTTTAACAATATATGTATGGAAAACAAGTCGTTTCTTAAATAAATATTATTTGTTTATATCTAAAAGTATGTCCTCGTAACTACAACATACGTGAGTACAAAAACAACCTAGAAATCCTTAAAAGGGAAAACATCGTATTTTTGCTAAGCCTATATCACCTTTTCTATGACAAAAGTAATATTCTCTTGTTTCTCTTGTTTTCTGAAAATTTTCATTACTTTTGGTAACTTTTCCTTTCATATTTTGCTTATTTTCATATGCATTTGCCATTAGTGCTGTCGAACTTGATGCGCTGCATTCATCTCGCTGTTGAATTATTATTTCGAGTAACCGAAGCCTTTGTGTGAGATTGTCTACAGAACGTTCTTCTCTAGACACTGATTCCCAAACACTTTTAAAATCAAAATATTCATCAGGCAAGGTGTTTATGATTCTGCACATCAGCATGGATTCTGGCAATTTCAAATTTTCTTGTTTAGTAAGTTCATTTTGCATATCATTCCATAAACTTTCTAGTTTTGAAATGTGCTTTGAAATATCATCTGTAGGATCCTTCTTAAAATTAAAAGAATTGATTATAGAGCATGTCTAATCTTTGACCAGAGCTTTGCTCATAGACACTTAACAATTTGTCCCCCATATCTTTAGCACTTGAGCAGGGAATGATTAGTTGACTTACATCAGGCATCACACTTGTTGTAAATAACAATTGGGATATTGCATCTTCACTTTCCCATTTTACATATGCCTCTTTTTCTTCATTTGTTTCTTGTTTTATTGGCTTTCTATATGTTCCATCAACAACGCCTATTACTTTGTTTATTGTTAAAAGCAATTTTATATTTTTCTTATATTCTGGCCAGTTTATTAATCCTTCCAATTTGGGAATATTCATACCCATTTTAATATATCCATTCCAGCCATTACTAATATAAATTTTAACGTGATAAACAAAATAGAATCTTTTTAGGCTTACCGTTGCTTCGTTTTTGTTATATTTCGCAGTGAATGCGTGGTTGGGTCCCATAACCTGTTGTGTTTTAACTTTAAAAGCACACAAAATATAAAAAACTTGAATTTGTTTATTCAAGTATCAAAAACAAAGCTTTACATATAGAACAAGTAATAATTAAGAAGAAGAAAAAAACATTTTAGGAAAAAGCAAAAACAAAACAAAAGTACTGGTCAAAAAGAAACATTTAAAATCGCAGATTAATATCTTCAACACATTTAATTCTTCAATAACAAGCACAAAACAACTATATATCATAACTACATAACATTAAGCCAACCATTTTTAGTTTTGATTTCGTCACCGGTCCAATATTTTTATTTTCACAGACTAAATTATGAGATTAATTTATAAATGAAAAATATGCAAAACAAATAAACAACTATATACATCAAGATTGACAGAGCTTAATTCCAAAATAGAATTTCATTTGTTAAAAGAATAATATATAATACAACATATTTTAGAAGAAGATAATGCGAACTCGGTCCCGACAAGATCTAGTTCAGCGGTGAGTAGCCCTTTCCACAGTGAACAGTTTCTGATCCGATCTCTAAAAAGAAGAGCTCTGCACACTCCTACATTAGACAGCATTGTAACGTATTAAGTGAAAGCCAATCTGAAGGACGATGTGAAGAATCTGGTAACAAATACCGAGGATGCACGCTGTTTTTTTATTTTTTTATTATCACGACCTTAAACTTTTAAGAGTAAAAGTATTGTGATAATGGTAATTAAAAGCTGCCCAAACAATATTTTACATAGGCAAAACATTCACTCATACAGAATAAGGGTAACCAGGGTCATTCGGCTCGTAACACATAAAAAAAAGATGTTAATCAATATATTTAAAGTGGAAGATAAGGTATGCTTAAAAGAGATAGTGTATGGTATTTTAAAATAAGAGAGTGTATATATATAAATATAATTAAAAATCGACAGAAATCACAAACAAAGTTACAACATTTATTCACAACATCGATTAAGAGAATTTTGATTCGTTTTCCAATCGGGATATAGCTCCTCTGTCTGAAGAGGAAGGGAGCTCCAGGGCTCTCAGCACGGGCTGACGTCGGGCCTCCCCCGGAAGAAGCGGCGGCCCTGCAGGTAGACTGCCAACATGGCCAGGGAGCACCAGCTCCACGGCGGTGAGCACCAGCTCGGGACGTTGCAGCAGTAGACACGCGGTCATTTCACTGCTGGGGGACACCGGGGGTATCGGCATGGACGCACCGATGGTCGCAATGGTCAGGGTGACAAGGATGGCAGCCATTTCGTTCTGTTGGGACACCTCATGACCATAATATGCCAAAGTAACCCAGAACCCCACCTAACCTAACCATATCCCACCTTTGTTCATATAAGCCACAAACCTCTGGTGATTGCGAGGTGTCGAGATGGAGCCTGAAGCCACCTTTAGCCTTGGCAGCACTGAGCCAGAGACTGAGATCCCCTTCCTGTAGTCAAGCCACCTGAACTGTGGTGGATGACCTGGCCCCACCAACACCAAGCTAATCTGAGATGGACTCAGACACCCCTTCCTGGTGGTCGAGCCGATGGTGGCTGACTTGACCACAAGCCAGTCCAAGATGGACTCAGACGCCCCTTCCCTGTAGTCAAGCCACCGACCTATGGTGCTTGACCTGACTCCACCATCTTCATGCAGAGCACCAGCTCCACCACGAGCCCTGAACCTTTCCCAAGCTGACCCCAAGATGCCCAGAATCAACAATAATATTTATATTTTTAAAATTATTTTTAATTCAATATTTTTGTATTTTTTTTTGTGTGTGAATATATTTCTTTAATAATTTTATATTTTATTTATTTTTATTATTTTTTTTTAAGATGCCTTTTTTATTTTTATTTTCATAGAGAAAGAGGGATGATAGCCTTGGGGGGTGAGTTCAGCAACACTGGGAGAAGGAAGCGGGATATTTACATTCTGGGATATTTACATTTTTTATATTGACATTCGGATATTTACATTTTTTTCTTAACAAGAATTTGATTTTTTTCCTGAGAAGCAAAAAAGACTTGGAGTTGCGGAGGGCGGAGGCCGCTGGCTGCGGCCTTAGCTGCCCATTTATTCGAATAATGGACACTGGGTGGCTGGATGACTATTGTTATAATCGGGATGATTTTTAAAAGTATATGTGTGATTTTATAAATTTTTATATAATATAAGAAGTTTGGGCGTCATTGTTAAAATCGGGATGATTTTATACTTTTACTAACTATTTCCAGATCTCTACATGTCCAAATATTAGGGCGCCAGTGACTGCAGAAAAGCAGACCACAAATTTATTCATCTATGGCACATGTAGAGACCTAAAGCTGTGCCGGCTAGCAATTAATGTTAAAAGGGAAATTAACCAATCAATTTTTTGGTTAGACAAATTTTTATTTAGACTAATAAAATCTTTCAATGTAAAACATTTTTTTTGGATATTGACATTCGGATTTTTACATTTTTTTTCTTAACAAAAATTTGAATTTTTTTTCCTTAGAATAAAAAAAGACTTGGAGTTGCGGAGGGCGGAGGCCGCTGGCTGCGGCCTTAGCTGCCCATTTTTTCGAATCATGGACACTGGGTGGCTGGATGACGAGGTAGGTGGGAACATAAGGGATTTTGGCATGTTAGCCTTTTGTAAAAAGTATATATAAAGTTTAAAACTCCTCCCTTTTAACCTTATCTACAGTTTTTTTAATATATATATTTTTAATCGTATATATATGTGTGTGATTTCATTAATTAATATAATAAAAAAAAAAGTTGTACATTGAAATATTTTATTAGTCTAAATAAAAATTTGTCTAACCAAAAAATTGATTGGTTAATTTCCCTTTTAACATTAATTGCTAGCCGGCACAGCTTTAGGTCTCTACATGTGCCATAGATGAATAAATTTGTGGTCTGCTTTTCTCCAGCCACTGGCGCCCTAATATTTGGACATGTAGAGATCTGGAAATAGTTAGTAAAAGTATAAAATCAACACCTATTTTAACAATGTCGCCCAAAGCGGGGCTTCTTCCATTATACTAAAAATTTATAAAATCACACATATACTTTTAAAAATCATCCCGATTATAACAGTTCAGTATGCAGCTAGTCGCATGGAATGGGTAATTCAACTGTGGGACTTTGAGTTTATCCATTGTTGAGCTCCATGGCTTCATATAGGGGATAAAACATTGGAATTTAAATAATTATTTTGAAAGTATAATAACAAAATACACTAATAGACAAAACTTAAAGAAGTTGTACCTTTTAGCATGTATATCGGGATTCAGAAAATAACTCTGAAATATATTTGATACGCGGTGACCTTTATTGAAGACACGAGATAACCAAATGTGAACAAAATTGCCTGTTTCCTAAAAAAAAAAAAAAAAGACCTACGACATCAAAGAATTTACATTTCCTTAAAACAATTTAATTATTTAGGAAATTATTCAAATTATTTGAATTTTATATTAAAACGATAGACTTATCATTTCATTTTATTTGTTATCTATATACGTTTATATATTAAAAATGGCATATCCTGTCCAGGAGCACACGTGCTTTACAGAAGGCAGAGCGCCATTTGGTGGAACAGAAATCAACTAAACATTGATTTAGCCTGTTCCCTGATATTTGGCCAACCCAATTTCTTGATAAATCAAAATTCGTGGATGGCTTTTCTTGATTTATCAAGAAATTGGGTTGGCCAAATATCAGGGAACAGGCTAAATCAAGGTTTAGTTGATTTCTGTTCCACCAGATGGCGCTCTGCCTTCTGTAAAGCACGTGTGCTCCTGGTCAGGATATGCCATTTTTAATATTGATTTCAACACCTGATCTTTTTATCTTTTCTTTCGTTTTTTCATAGTTTATATATTGTTTTATACAATTACTTAATATATATTTTTAAAACCGAAGTACAATACTTAAGTTTTGTTCCATGAGTGTATATCTTATTGCACATCTTTTAGATACTCTTTTAACTAGGGGAGATTCCTAACTCTTCCAATATCTATTTAAGCTGATAAAATATGCATGCTGCTAAGATTAACTTACTGATGTATGGTGCACTAGCGCGCCATCTGCTATCAAAATTCGAAACTATTTTAAAGGCATAAGATTCTTTTTGAAATTAAACAATTATATTTATAAATGTATGCAATTCTACTGTCCTCAAAGCTTATGTCCATAGTTCTTCTAAAATACCCATTCCAAGAGTCTAGCAACAGTATCACTATAAAAGGAAGTTCCAAAAATGCAATATAACAGCGGTATGGTAGATTAAACTGGCGAAACCGCTGGGAGGGTTCACCACTGATGAGCCAGGCCCTCCCTTTAATTTTTCCATTGCAGTAAGGGCAGTAGAAAATTGTTTAATTTCAAAAAGAAATCTTACGCCTTTAAAATAGTTTCGAATTTTGATTATGATGTATATAGTTGTTTAATTGTTTTGCATAATATTTCATTTATAAATTAATCTCATGATTTAGTCTGTGAAAATAAAAATATTGGACTGGTGACCAAACAAACTGTAAATAGATGATGACTTAATGTTATATAGTTATGATATATAATTAATTGTGATGTTTATGTAATTTTGATCTTCATTGAATAAAATATATAAAGTTTAAATGTGTTTTAAACTTTGATAACAAACACAAAACACTTGCATACTTTGATCTGAAGATGTTTGACATCTTAAAAACAGGATTATTTTCTACAGACGTCCAATACCTCACTGGATTATCCCTATTTACAATAAACTCAGTGTATGTATGTATGTCGGCTATACACGTCCATAATACCTAACCAATCTGACTGAAATTTTTACAGTAAACACCATGGTATTTCAGGTATTGAGTCAAATCGAAGTCCTTTTAAGACTTTTTCAAATTTTAGGGTAAAGGAAAAATTCGTTGGGAGCAAGGTCAGGAGAATTGTAGTAAAGCAATTCCATGTTTAGCCAAATAGAGTTGTACAGTGACCGCCGTATGTCGCCGTGCGTTGTCATGATGCAAGAGCCAAATTTTCTGATGCCATTTTTCGGGCCATTTCAGCCTCCTTAAACGTCGCAATACATCAAGATAGTAATGTTGATTAATGGTCTGACCCTCGGGCACGAATTCATAGTGTACCAATTCCTTCACATCAAAGAAAATGAAAGAAGACACTTAAGCTTCGATTTGATCATCCTTGTGTTCTTGAATCTTGATTCTCCAGGCTCTAGCCACTGGCCTCTTAGTCTCGGGATCATATCCGTACACTCATGTTTCATCTCCCGTGATAACATTTTTGAGCCAATGGGGATCAGAATTAAACATTTCGATCATGTTTTTGCACGTTTCTTTGCAATGCTCTTTTTGCTCATTCGTTAAGAGATTAGGGACAAATTTAGCCGGGGATCGTTTAAGATGCAGATCATTCTTTATGATGGTTTGACATGTTCCAAAAGAGTATCCAAGCCTTCTGATAGCTCTCTGATAGTTATTCTTGGGTGTTCTTTGATCGATGACTTGATTTTGAGTGCATTTTCGGGGTTTCTTATCGATAAAGGTCTGCCAGTGTATAGATCATCCTTGACGCTTGTTCGACCAGCTTTAAATCGTGCAAACCATTCAAATGTCCTCGATTGGGATGGGCATCTCTTTAAAAGCCTGCTTCAACATTTGAAATGATTCGGAAGCTGTTTTCCCTAATTTAAAGCAAAAACTCTATTCAGACTCACTGTTTTTCAATACAGTCCATACTGAAGTTAGAAAATGTTCTGATATACTCGAGCTTATAAATTCTAAAAAACGGGAGCGCGTGTGTGTCTGTGTGATCAATTTTTTTTTCTACGTGTTGATAAATATTTTATCTATAAGATCTTTATAAAATTATTTCATTATATTGAATATTTTACGCGATCCAGTCTAATTCCTGGAAATTATTGATCACACGTTGTATATTATTTTATTAACAGATTATTAATTTTGATGTTTATATATTTTATTACTCTGCGTAAACTTCCCTCATCGATTCTCTTGTATTTAATCAATCTTAATTGCTGCCTGTACCTTAAATAAATTGTCGTGTCATCGTGAAGTTTGTCTTTCCTAATTTTCTATGTGACAATATAAAGGAGAAAATGAATACACCTATCCCCCGATTTACACGGTACACGTTTTCGCTTTTACACGGTTTTCCAAATAAGTTTTTGTTTTTATCGCATTATACTAAATGCTACTGTGATTGAACACATGCGCTGTGTACACATATCACGAGGAATCCCGAGCTTATGTGCTGACTAATATTTTAACCTGTCAATGCATTTTATTTTATTTCTCTGTACACCTATCCCCCGATTTACATGTTTTTCTCAGGAACGTATCTACCGTGTAAATCTGGGGATAGGTGTATTTCAGATACCACCATTAACAATTAAATTTATATGAAAAATAGTACAAATATGAAATTGTACTGGTATCAAGTTGATAAATTAAAAAAAGACATCTTCTAATCGTGCAATTAAAATTTGCTGATAGCTTACGCCATCTGTCGCAATAAATATTAACTATAGGTCGTTTTTTTTTTAATTTATCAATAAAGAGTATTTGGCCAATTCTGGAATAATTAAAAATCAACGATTAGGTGATATATATTCCGACTGATATTATCAGTCTAAATAGAAAGCGGCGAGGGACGATCATCGTATTTGAGTGAAGAGGCAAAATATTCAGTGAAACATAAAAACTTGTTAATCAGTTGTTCCTATTAAATCACATTAAAGTTCTAAACACAAGGTAATAAGACCAAATCCAAATAAATAAATTGTGTGTAACGTTTCGGAACAGCGTTGTTATCATCTTCAGACAAAAGTACTGAATAATACTTTTGTATATATAATAGTACACATTCAGTACTGTGGTGTGTCGATTTATTAGTCCAGCGATGGTCCAGAAAGTATTTCAAAGTTAGTGTTTTATTGGTATTTCTTATTAGTTACATTTTTTATAGGAAGACAAAAAGGACAACACCCTAGAAAGTCTATTCTGGTTCTGTTGGCTTCCGCCGATCTGCCGCGCCGCAGTGGTTATCTCCAATTTCATGGCCCCGCTTGTATGTTTGCTGACGGCGTGGTCCGTCATCCCAGCAGGCTGGAAGGAAATCTCTTGGCCCCCACAGTACTTTTGTATGAAGATGGTAACAGCGCTGGTACCGAAACGTCACACACTATTTATTTATTTGGATTTGGTTTTCTTATTACCTTGGTTTAGAATCTATAATCCAAATTTGGCCTTATCACAGTTCGAAATTCATGATGATTGTCTCCCACAAATTTTAACCCATATAAATCCAATTATTCAATGGCAGTAGCTGAAATATCCAATTTTCCCCCCTTTTAATTAAAGTTTTTTCTATATTTAATCTATTGATCCAGTACAATTTCACTTTTGTACTTTTTGTTTTAATAAAACATTAATATTGAAAATTCGAATTATTTTAAGATTCTTTTGAAATTAAACAATTCCTACTGCCTTACTGCAATATGGAAAATTTAATGGAGGGCCTGGGTCATCAGTGGTGAACCCTCCCAGCGGTTTTCGCCAGTTTAATCTACATACCGCTGTTATATTACATTTTTCGATCTTCCTTTTATAGTGACTGTTGCAAGACTTGGAATGGGTATTTTCGATGAACTATGGATAAGCTTTGAGGACAGTAAGAGTCTAGCAACAGTCACTATAAAAGAAAGATCGAAAAATGCAATTATAACAGCGGTATTGGTAGATTTAAACTGGGACGAAACGCTGGGAGGGTTCAACCACTGATGAGCCAGCCCCCACCCCACCCACCCCCTCCCCCCCCCCCCCCCCCCCCCCCCCATTAATTTTTCCATATTGCAGTAAGGGCAGTGGAAATGGTTTAATTTCAAAAAGAATCAAACGCGTCTAAAATAATTTCGATTTTTCATAACAGATGGCGCGCTAGTGCATCATATTTATAAACATTAATATTGTTTGAAATCCTATAAAAAAAAAAAGGTCGGTGGCCGGCAGTATAAACTGTCGGTTTCCTACAGCCATGAACCGGGATCAAATCCCGTGTATTGTACACTTTTTTTTCTGTTAGAACCTGTTCATATTTATCATTGTAAATAACATAAGCTAGATTGTGTTCTTTTTTAGCAATACCTAATAAAGTTATTTTGGAACAGGAATAGAAATCCTATAACTTCACTATCTTTGCTATAATTAGTCCAATATTTTATCCTTTTTTAATAACATTCCACTTAAAACCTCAATATCACACTTCTGAAAAGAAGAGAAAAGTATAACATCAATAGTGTAATTAATTTACGGATTCAACTGCGCAAGATGGAAAGTTATCTCAAGGGCATGAGACTCCTTTCGCCATCTATCAACCAAAATCTGAACTATTTTGTTCAAAGAGCTTGTAAAATCGTTTCGTGCTTCCCCATTCTTTATAATTCCTATTAAATATTTGAAATTTCAAGTTAAAAATACGTTATTTTTATTATTTATTTGTCAGCCAATAAAATATAGCTCTATAATAACCAACATAATCGTAATTTTCTTTAATGTTGATTAGGCGAGATAGTCATTTGGTCTGCCATGTGAAAACATTCCGCTGATTGTATTATTCTGCGCTATGCCAATTCACCGTCGACCAAACTATTTAGATTTTTTTGAAACAAACTCTTCTTCTTTCTTATCTCCACTCAATCACACTAGAGTATCAAGTTTGTAGAGTTGACAACCATCATGACTGGGTGAAGTAGAATGCATCTGTCTTTGTCATTAAGACTGGTAGCACTACTCAGTAGCAGGCCGACTTAGCTCCAAAATAAATGGCCGCCTCTGACATGAGGAACAGACGCCATGTGCAGCCGCTCCTAACATGGAAGTACAAATGCTGCTCATCCTGTATCCCTGGATTAGGAGCCCTTACAGGGTACTATCAGCACGTTTCCACCAATGGTTGCAGAAATGAGTATCCCGTCGACTTTTCCATATAAATTCCTTTTACTAGCTACTTGCCAGTTAAAGCCATTTCCTTAGCTTCTCTTTGAAGAAGAGTAACACTTTAAAAAAATTAAAGATTACAACCACAAGTGTGACATTCATGCTTACAGACTGTAAAGTCTCCAATCAACAACCTATCCGATGAGCGACCATCTCCCTGAACGACCATTTTTTTGTAAAATCAATACTGATTAGTCATGATCAAAACCCACCTTTGTTTAACGACCACTTGTAGGAACAATTCTGAAATAGCCAGGTTTTTGGGTTTTTGTCTCATATGGAAGGTTCTACTGCATCCTTTAAATCTCTCTGTTATATGTAAATACTAGCCGAATGACCCGGGCAACGCCCGTGTTTTACCCGATTGAATGTTTTTATTCAAATACTATTTGTTACAATTATAAATTGGCGCCTTAAATAAATGCATATATTAGTTGGCTTCCGTAGGAGTCTCTTACTGGGAAAAAGAAAGAGAGGATTCCATTTAGTTATTAACTAGTATATACATTTATTTAAGGAGCGACCCGCTCCAAAAAATAGTTACAAAAACCAAAAAGCGAGTGGGGGGGGGGGCAAAGGTGGCGTGATCGTAGCCAACCAATAGGAGGGCGCCATTCCAAAAAAAAGGCAAACGGTGACAGAGATGAAGACTGACGCTCGTAACTGTATATAGAATGGACTAGAATTTCTACATTAAAATAATTTATATCCATTCTAATATCAAATTCCATCATAATTCTATTTATTTATTTAAATAACCCAGGTTCCCCTGAAGTGTACAGAGTCACAATTCTAGCTTTTCAAGTAGAAGATGATGAAAAAATAAGATTTTCAATATTATTGTAACAGAATATTTAATAATTTTATTCACAGAATATTAGTTTTGTTCCTCAGCAAATTTCTCTCATTGTGCACCTCTTTTTTATTTTATGTAAATAAGATTGGGATAGTTGGCGACTTCAGTATGTTCCAGGAACCTGAGTTAATCAAATAAATAAGGTTGTTATTGTCAAAATGGTCATTTTTATGGTTTCTTTCCTTCATTTTTCTGTGATAATATATGTATAACCATACACTTTTATCAAACTTAATGGCCATTCTAGTTAATGAAGTAGGCGAAGGCTTTAAAATCAGCTATTTGCTTCAAAAATAATATCAAATCATTGATATTTTAAATCTATGCACACTTGAATAGTTGTACAGTAGAATCTCCTTGTAAAGGACACTAATTGCAGAGCAAAGTGTCCTTTAGAGAGAGGTATCTTCTTACCGAAGAGGTAATAAATTGTAAAAATGGTATTTTTGCAAATGAAAACTGTCCTTTGTAGAGAGGAGTCCTTTAGCATGAGTGTCCTCTCATGGAGGTTCTACTGTATAAGAATTAGGAGATAAGCTCATCGTACATACGTCAGTAAAATTTGAGGCATGTCTGCCAAAGTTTTCCAAATTTGGACTCTTTATTTCAGGTTCCAGAACAAACTCTAAACTTTAAAAAGTTCTTGGAAAGGATAAAGACAATTGTGATTCTCATCTCATAATGCCCATGTTATTGTGGATCATTTAGTCATTGCAGAGAAAGTTGTGTAATTTCATCTTGACACACTGCGGCTGTTTTCTATGGTTGTTTTAGTTGCTTTCATTTTAAAAGCTTTTATTTAACTTTCTAATCAATTGCTACATATTAAAAATTACATTAGGTTCGAAATTCATGATGTTTATGTTCCACTCAGATACATCTAATTGCTCAATGACAGAAGATACAATATTATATTTTTTCCTTTTTAGTGCATTTTAATAAAAGCCTTTTTTTTAAATGTATTTTTATTTTTTAATTATTTTGGCTAAGTTTTAACCATGGACGGATGGTGGTAAAATAGTCAGTTTTAAACATCCCTAGACCATAAAGAATAATTCCCACAAATTAAACTTTATTTTTTTTTTAATTTATAAATAATGCCAAAGGTTTCTGGAGATTGAAAGATGAGAAAAACTCATCTCCAGAACCTGTTGGCATTATTTAATTGATATATTTTTGTTTAAAAAGTTAAATTTTTTTTCAATGGCCATATTAAAATAATTTTCACAATTCCATCTCCACCAGTGAGTACAAGTAACCTAAACACGGTTTATGATAACTTGTATATACAAGTGTAATGTTTATAAATCTCTTATGTTCTACAAAGTGTAGACATGGGGTGTACCTACAGGATTGGCTGTAGTAGATTCTTTTGTCAGGGGTAGCTATTGTTGTTACTATATTCTCCATGGTGAAACTACCCCATGCTATTGGTGGATTGAAAAATGTATATAGTGTTTGTATAATTCCTCAACTAAATAAAATATATATGTAACATAATAATTTATTTGTCCATTTAAAAAATATGATACAATAATATAAAAGGGTCATTTGACTATATTGATAACTCTAATGAATGAATATATAATACACATAAAACATATTTAATATATATATGATCATTTTGAATACAATTTAAAAAAATAAAGTATAAAGTATAGATTATCACGCCACTACCAATTCTCAAGGCGTATCCTTTATCACGTCTATTTTTATTAATATAAATTTCTGCATCCAAGCTTCAAGACTTTGGTGATAAATGGCAGAAGCTTGTTGCGTAGAGCTTGAGGCGAGTCATGCAGCTCCCTATGTTGTTGCACATGGCATATCCCAGAGAATTGAAGAAAAATGTCATATGGGACTTAACGGCATCTTGAGCTACACCCATCACCGGACTTGGCAGCAGGGCAGCAGCGGCAGTTGTCACACTGGCATCCAGGGCCGCATTTACCAGACTTGGCGGCAGGGCAGCAGCGGCAGTTGTCACACTGGCATCCAGGGCCACATTTACCACCGGACTTGGCGGCAGGCAGCAGCGGCAGTTGTCACACTGGCATCCAGGGCCGCATTTACCAGAGTCCTTGGCGGCAGGGCAGCAGCGGCAGTTGTCACACTGGCATCCAGGGCCACATTTACCAGGACTTGGCGGCAGGGCAGCAGCGGCAGTTGTCACAGTGGCATCCAGGGCCACATTTACCACCGGACTTGGCGGCAGGGCAGCAGCGGCAGTTGTCACACTGGCATCCAGGGCCGCATTTACCACCGGACTTGGCGGCAGGGCAGCAGCGGCAGTTGTCACACTGGCATCCAGGGCCGCATTACCACCGGACTTGGCGGGCAGGGCAGCAGCGGCAGTTGTCACACTGGCATCCAGGGCCGCATTTACCACCGGACTTGGCGGCCAGGGCAGCAGCAGCGGCAGTTGTCACACTGGCATCCAGGGCCGCATTTACCACCGGACTTGGCGGCAGGGCAGCAGCGGCAGTTGTCACACTGGCATCCAGGGCCGCATTTACCACCGGACTTGGCGGCAGGGCAGCAGCGGCAGTTGTCACACTGGCATCCAGGGCCCGCATTTACCACCGGACTTGGCGGCAGGGCAGCAGCGGCAGTTGTCACACTGGCATCCAGGGCCGCATTTTACCACCGGACTTGGCGGCAGGGCAGCAGCGGCAGTTGTCACTACTGGCATCCAGGGCCGCATTTACCACCTGGACCTTGGCGGCAGGGCAGCAGCGGCAGTTGTCACACTGGCATCCAGGGCCGCATTTACCACCGGACTTGGCGGCAGGGCAGCAGCGGCAGTTGTCACACTGGCATCCAGGGCCACATTTACCACCGGACTTGGCGGCAGGGCAGCAGCGGCAGTTGTCACACTGGCATCCAGGGCCACATTTACCATTGGACTTGGCGGCAGGGCAGCAGCGGCAGTTGTCACACTGGCATCCAGGGCCACATTTACCACCGGACTTGGCGGCAGGACAGCAGCGGCAGTTGTCACACTGGCATCCAGGGCCGCATTTACCAGACTTGGCGGCAGAGCAGCAGCGGCAGTTGTCACACTGGCATCCAGGGCCACATTTACCACCGGACTTGGCGGCAGGGCAGCAGCGGCAGTTGTCACACTGGCAACCAGGGCCACATTTACCACTGGACTTGGCGGCAGGCAGCAGCGGCAGTTGTCACACTGGCATCCAGGGCCGCATTCACCAGACTTGGCGGCAGGGCAGCAGCGGCAGTTGTCACACTGGCATCCAGGGCCGCATTTACCACCGGACTTGGCGGCAGGGCAGCAGCGGGCAGTTGTCACACTGGCATCCAGGGCCACATTTACCACCGGACTTGGCGGCAGGGCAGCAGCGGCAGTTGTCACACTGGCATCCAGGGCCAGCATTTGCCAGAGTCCTTGGCGGCAGGGCAGCAGCGGCAGTTGTCACACTGGCATCCAAGGGCCGCATTTACCACGCGTACTTGGCGGCAGGGCAGCAGCGGCAGTTGTCACACTGGCATCCAGGGCCGCATTTACCACCGGACTTGGCGGCAGGGCAGCAGCGGCAGTTGTCACACTGGCATCCAGGGCCAGCATTTACCACCGGACTTGGCGGCAGGGCAGCAGCGGCAGTTGTCACACTGGCATCCAGGGCCGCATTTACCACCGGACTTGGCGCGCAGGGCAGCAGCGGCAGTTGTCACACTGGGCATCCAGGGCCCGCATTTACCAGAGGACCTTGGCGGCAGGGGCAGCAGCGGCAGTTGTCACACTGGCATCAGGGCCACATTTACCACGGACTTGGCGGCCAGGGCAGCAGCGGCAGTTGTCACACTGGCATCCAGGGCCACATTTACCAGAGTCCTTGGCGGCAGGGCAGGCAGCGGCAGTTGTTCACACTGGCATCCCAGGGCCCGCATTTACCAGTGTCCTTGGCGGCAGGACAGCAGCGGCAGTTGTCACACTGGCATCCAGGGCCGCATTTACCAGAAGAGTCCTTGGCGGCAGGGCAGCAGCGGCAGTTGTCACACTTGCATCCAGGGCCACATTTACACGAGTCTTGGCGGCAGGGCAGCAGCGGCAGTTGTCCACATGGCATCCAGGGCCGCATTTACCAGAGTCCTTGGCGGCAGGGCAGCAGCGGCAGTTGTCACACTGGCATCCTAGGGCCGCATTTACCCACCCGGACTTGGCGGCAGGCGAAGCAGCGGCAGTTGTCACACTGGCATCCAGGGCCAATTTACCACCGGACTTGGCGGCAGGGCAGCAGCGGGCAGTTGTCACACTGGCATCCAGGGCCCGCATTTACCACCCGGACTTGGCCGGCAGGGCAGCAGCGGCAGTTGTCACACTGGCATCCAGGGCACTTTTACCAGAGTCCTTGGCGGCAGGGCGCAGTTGTCACAACTGGCATCTAGGGCCGCACTTTACCAGAGTCCTTGGCGCAGGGCAGCAGTTGTCACACTGGCATCCAGGGCCGCATTTACCACCGGACTTGGCGGCAGGGCAGCAGCGGCAGTTGTCTACTGGCATCCAGGGCCACATAAACCACCGGACTTGGCGGCAGGGCAGCAGCGGCATTTGTCACACTGGCATCCAGGGCCGCATTTACCACGGACTTGGCGGCAGGGCAGCAGCGGCAGTTGTCACACTGGCATCCAGGGCCGCATTTACCACCGGACTTGGCGGCAGGGCAGCAGCGGCATTTGTAGCACTGGCATCCAGGGCCCGCATTTCTCACTTGACTCCAATTGTGTTTTTTGCCTGAAGCTTCTTTCTCTCTGCAGTTGGAACAAGAATTGCTCTGCATCTTTATCAGGATATCTGAAATACAAACAACAAGTTAATTGTAACTTTTTTTTTGATATTCAAGTTCATTTTATTATTATATTTCATTATACCCAATATGTCTGCTTCTTTACAAATTATATATTTAGAAAAACAATAGTATACAATGTTATTTTGCTAGAGGAGAGATGGTTTCATGTACGATATGGGGTACCATTCACTTTAAAAAAGCCATTAAAATCATATACCTTTATATAATCTACAATTTTTCTAAGAGTTAATGAGTTTGCGACTAGAAAAGCAAGTATAGCTTTTATATGTATTGTTTTATACGTATTAATTTCTTTCTGTCTAATTATATTACAATAAAATAGACCCTTCCTAACCTATGGTTCAAATTATCACGGTTAGACTCTCTCTCTATGAGTATTTTCTTCGCGTCTGCCAAGTCATCCATACACAGGTTCTTTCTGAGCCTTGAGATGAGGGGAGAACGTGACTTAATGTCTGGAGGAGGACTCTTTGTCGTTGGGGGAGTCTCCTGGACTTTACCTAACTGTATATATTCTACTCTTTTATTTTATCCCTCTTTTTATGATTATTATATAATACCACCATTGACTGTGTATGATGTTAATAAATATTTTTAAATCTCAATCTCTATGAATATCTTCAAGTTCAACATGATCAGCATGATAAAATCTTCCTACCATGAAAAAAAAATTCCTCTCAAGGCAATAATCATCACCAATGCCAATATTTTATTATCATCAGGAGAAACCACTCGAATAAATAGAGTTCAACAAATAAATTTAATTTCAAACAGAAATCTTGCAACACAAATTGTCCACAGCTCCAAAAAGTCAAAAATTAACAAAATTATAGAGAACAGAATAACTTATTAAATATAGCAACCATACCTTTTTACACAAATCAGAGAATCAATGAGAGGACTCTACTATAGATTGTAAGCTTTTTGAAATATTGTGAGAGTTCTCTGGAGAGTTACTACTTGGTCAATATTGTTCTTTTAGAATTCTTTAAGGGGGTCGTTCGGGGGAAGGGTGGTCTAAGCCGTCGGTTTTCAACTTCAACGATCCAGGATTAAATCCCACATTGGAAACTATTTTTATCTGATAAAAATATGCTCCAATGGCCCCCGATTCTTGCAAAAGTCCAAACCCCACCAGCGAGTGCAAGTAACCAAACGAAGCACTTTCTCACTTGTAAGTGAAAAAGTTGAACTGCTTTTAACATATGTAGTAGACATGTGGTGCACTTACAATAAACACAGTTGCCAACTTCTGATTATCGTGGGCTGTACCACTTGTACTTGGGATAATAATAAAAAAAATCCTTTAAATTTTAAAATGGCCTCTCATTGTACAGTAATATGTGTGGAAATAATGAGATTATTATTTGAAAAGTAAATATCTTGTAGTGTATCTAGTTTAAACACATTTATATATGATATAAAGTTGTGGAAGGATGGTATTCTTGTACCAAAAAAAGGCACCTCTCCCTTTAAAATGCAATGTTTTTGCCAACAATAGGTACAACTTGTGTAAAAAAAAGTAAAAAAAAAATTGTAAAAAAAAAAAAGAATTAGAACAAAATGTGGTGTAAAAACAATGTATGTGTGTGTAATCTCAAATAAAAAAAAATCAAAAGATATTTTAAAAAGAGTAACAGTAACAAAAAGTGAAAGAAACGAAAAGAGCGATAACCTCTATCACGTGATAAAAGAGTGCAGACGATCGTATGGAAGTTTCCAAGAATGCCACCAGGGGGATCCACTTACCGGGAAGTGACGTAGGTGTAGTAGAGAGTCGTCTGGAAGGGAATAAACTCCATAGCAGCGGTCGCCATTTTTATCCGGCTTGGTTGAGGTGCCGTGCGCAAAAGTAGGTGTCATCTATGACGTCAATCAAAGGGTCGGGTGCAGATATCAACGTGCCGTGTGCAAAATTTAGAGTGCCGCGTGCAACGCTGGCATCTGATTGGCCGATGTTGACCAATCATTGAACAGGATTTCGTTCTAGAATAATAGGTTTCAATGGGGGGTAACTGATAGTTGCAATCGAGTGACGCAACCTTATGAAATAGAAGGGTTGGGATAAACAATTTTTTGAATATAGATTTTCTTGCATCATTCATACATCTCCAAGCTCCTCCCATTTTATTTTATAAAATAAAAACTACATGATAACACATGTTGGGCCAGATTTTTCACAAAATAGACCCAACAATGATGTAAACATTTACATCATATATATACACAGTGTCTTGCCGGAAATGTTTGTTGTCTAGATGGAAATCCCACAACGATGGCCGACGGTGCTCTAAAGGTCAAGGCAGGGGAGGACGCCCAATCGGAGGTGACACTGGTGGTACCGTGACCGAGATACCGGCCAACCCTCCACAGAAGGACAACAACGAGGCGGATTAGAAATGAAGAACTGAAAGCAGCCCTGGACGTGTATCCCAAGACCCGCTGTAGAAAGATGGAGAATTCCCAACGAGGAATCTCAACGATGCCTTTAAGACCAGAACCGGGGAAGGTGAACAGCTGGAGATGACATCGGCCCTGTCTAAGTATCCAGAAGCCCGATGCAGACAGACCCAGAGGAGGATATACAAACCATGTAGATATGTAAATAGATGAATTCGTCAATCACCCTTTTATATGCAATGAAGCGTCCAAAATCATATTACCATTAGGGGAATTTATAAGTTCATTCTTTATTCTAAAAAGAATAAAACCAATTAAATACATACCCCGATAAATTGGGCATATTTCTCTGCTTTAAATTCTCTTAAGGAAAGGATTACTATATAAAATTTAAGGGATAGACGTGTTATATTTTATCAATTTATTATTATCTCAAACTTTTCTTTTAATATAAGAAGAAGTTTAATTTCGAATTTCTTAAAGAAGAAATTACTTTAAATTAAAAAAAATATATATATTTTATTGTCCTTATTATTATTTTTTAAATATTCTTTAAAAAAATAATATTTTCTTAATTACTATAATTTTTTAAATAAATATTCTAAGAATATTTATGTAATTATTTTTTTACTCTGTAGGAAGATGACGATTTATCTTGGGGCGCTGTTTTTAAAAAAATAACGGTGAGTTCTTATCGGGGAAGACGACCAAACGGCACGTCCTGGGCCATGGGGGTTGCCAAGACAAGTTTGAGAATGGAATGTAGAGAAGATATTGGTAAAAAAAAGTCCAACTACATTATAAGATTTTAATGTGTAGACCTAAAGAGGTCCGTTCAGAAAGAATGGTAATAGCCCTAATAGATAGTAATTTTTTTGGTAGACTCGACTATTTAAGATATATAGTGAATAGAGGTATTGGCCTTTATGTTTTTTTTTTAAATATTAGTCATCTTGATTGATCATTTTATCTAGATGCGGTAACTTGGTTGAATTACCAAATCGTAGGTTCTCAGTCATTTTTTTAATAGGAATTTTATAATTTGCAAAAAAAAACGAAATAATTTTTTTAAAGCCTACTCATGCTGTCTACAAATAAAAAAATTGTAATTTCCATAGAAGTGAATAAATTTTAATGTTTTAATATTCTAAAAGTGTGTTGGTATTATTTTATCCATAATTAACTACAAATCACATGTAAATCCTTGGTGTGTATTATATTTTTTTGTGTGTATGTGTTTAAATTTAATCTACATGTGGTATATAATTGGAAATCTTATTATTGCTGAGCTAGACCGGACTCGAAATCGAGATGTCCTCAAATGGGACGTAAGAAACGATCTAACATTTGGCGCCCGCCGCGAGGCAAGAAATTACTGAAAATTGCAAAGTAACTTTGCAAGAAGTAAGCCTTACGACCCTGAGATAAAAATCCATGTCTCTACCACATAAAAAAAATACGTTAAACCGCCATATTTTAAAAATTTTAATAATTATTCATCGTTAAGCATTAAAATACGCATTCTTTTAACCCCAGTTTTATTTATGTAATTTTCGTGCATTTCAATATATTTTCAAACACATGTTTCCACATATCTTGAAAAATAGGTTAAACCGCCATATTTCAAATTTTTAATAATTATTCATCGTTAAAAAAGCATTAAAATACGCATTCTTTTAACCCCCAGTTTTCTTTATGTAATTTTCGTGCATTTCAATATATGTGTCACAACGTTGAATGACGAGGCCTAAGTTAGTAAACAGTGATGAAGAATTAATGCTTATTGAAAGAAATATTTATTTTAAAAAATCACACAAATTAATATCAATACAAAAGTTATTCAAAAACAATTATTAAAATTTATGAAGGGATAGTTCCTTTTCTGGCCCGTCAAAACCAAACGTTAAGTCGAAAAGCAGCCTTTGTTTACCGGAAGTTTTAGGGCTAAGTCTTTGTTCTTGCCCGCGCATGCGCGGGCGGCGGCCGCCAGCCGTGTTGCCACTGTTCGGTTGGTCCAAAAAAGTTCCTATTGTCGCGACACTCTCCCACCTTGACCTTTTGAACTTTGCTATAAGGTCAATACTAATTAAAAAAAACAAACTTCAATTAAACCTAATCGGTAACTTGACTCTTCTTCCAGAACGCGTGTAAACTTTCCCTACTTTTACTGGAGTAGTTTTCTCTTGCACTGACACGGACTCCACACCGGGTGTTTTCTCCCTGACGATCTCATCCTCCGCTGGCTTAAGCTCCCCCGTCGCCTTGCTCTACGTCCTCAGATGGTACTTCCAGTGGGAACAATCGTTGCACTGCACGCTTCATGAATCCAGACTTAGTCTTAACTTCCACAAGTCTTCGCACATTGTCAGTTCCAGGAAACGCCTTCGTAATCTTTCCCATAGGCCAGTTTATTTGCTTCCTGTTTTCAACCTCCACAAGGACGATATCTCCAACTTTTAACTGTCGTTGTTTCTTGCGATTGTCTTGATGCACCAACAATCCTAGGTACTCGCTTCTGAACCTCTTACGGAAATCCTTCAGGAGTCGTTTGCGTTTCTCATAGCTCTTCCCAAAATTACACCTGAATTCATTTAGATCAATCTCTCCTTCAGCTCTTGGTTCTCGAAGAAACATCTCTGGGGTTAATGGCACAAGATCATCATTGTCCTCAGCAATGTAGGTGAGTGGTCGCGCGTTGATAACTCGTTCACAGTTTTCGAGGATCGTCACCATTTCTTCGTAGTTGACAACACGTTTTCCCAGCAATCTTCGAAGCAGTTTTTTGGTGAGTCCAACAATTCTCTCGATCCAACCTCCCCACCACGGTGCTGCCGGAGGATTTAGCTTCCATTTCACTCCAAAATTAACTCGATAAAGCTCGTTCCGGAGTCCAACTAGATTCGTCCCATTATCTGAGTAGATGACTGCAGGGCAACCTCGTCTTGCTACGAACCTCTCTACTGCTCCCACCAATGCTTCCGTCGATAAGGAAGTTACCAATTCGAGGTGGACCGCACGGTATACGCCACAGGTGAAGATGACGAACCAAACCTTCTGTCTATCTTCCAGATATAAAGGTCCTCCGAGGTCAATTCCTGTCACCTCAAAAACCACAACATCTCGTACGCGATGTTGAGGCAAAGATGCCACTGGTACGTCGACTCGCTTGGTTTCAAATCGTCGACAGCGAGGACATTTATGAATTACATGACGAACTAGTTGTCGAGCTTTTGGAATCCAGAACTTCTCTCTTAGTACTGATCGCAGCGTCTGGGCTCCACAGTGGTACATTTTCTCGTGGACTGATTTCACAATTAGCTCTGTGACCGGATGATTCGTTGGGATCAAAATTGGCAATCGGAACAGTTCATCGTCATTTCGATTCACTATCCTCGTTTTCACTCTCCATAATCCTTCTTTATCTTGGAACGCGTGTAGCTGCTTCATCTTGGGATCTTCCACACCGATCGATTCACTCTGTATTATCTTAACTAGGGACTTTTCAGCACTGTCTAGCTCCTATTGTGAGATGACATCTCCTTTGTATTCAGAGGGCTTGAAACGTAGCATCCACGCGATTACTCTCAGTATTTGTGTTAGAGTCACTTCACGTTTTCCCTCGTATAGATTCAGATACCATGGATTCTCCTCGGGCTTTTTGGCTACAAATCCAATCACCACAGTCTTCCTCCTCTCTTCTTCAATGGCTTCCAGATCATACTGTACTTTTGATACTGGCCAGTCTTCTTTCTTTTCCTGAAGCCATTTTGGTCCCTCCCACCATCCGGATTTTATGAATTTCGATGGGGATTCACCACGGGATGGAAGATCTGCTGGATTGTGTTCCCCTGCGACATGGTTCCAATCTTCATTCTTCGTAAGTGTTGTGATCTCCTTGACACGGTTGGAAACGAACTGAGCCCAATTCTCTTGTTGTTGTATCCAGTATAGGGCAGGACTGGAGTCTGTCCAACATTGAATCTTCTCCGGACTTTCTTCTAAATTTTCCAGAACATGCACCAACAGTCGTGCTCCAATCAAACAGGCTAATAGTTCCAGTCGTGGAATCGTGATCCTCTTAATAGTTGCCAGTCGATTTCTTGCTTCAACGAATCGCACAACTATGACTGACGCATTCTCTATTCGCATGAAGATTACCGTTGCGTACGCTATAGCTGAAGCGTCACAAAACACATGCAATGTTGTTCTTCCTTTGATAGGTAAGATCCATCGAGGTATCTTGATCTGATCCAATTCTAAAGCTTGCTTCCTCCATTTTATGAACTCGACCCGTCTGTCTTCGTTCAGCGGTTCATCCCATGATTTATTCTCCTTCCAAGCATCTTGAACCATCTTCTTAATCTTGATTGTAGCTGGACAGGTAAATTGAATCGGATCAAAAATGCGATGGCATGCTGACAAGATACTTCTCTTTGTGATTGATTTTTCTTCATCTATATTTTTCAATGACTGCACATTAATGGCAATAGTGTCAGTCTGAAGGTGCCATTTCATACCCAAAATAGAGGCTGGATCTTGTTCTGTGATTCCAGGTTCATTCCACATCCAGTCTCGTAACTCAAATTTGGCTTGCATCATGATGTCGGAGGATTCCTTGATAAATTTTTTGACATCATGTGTAGATGACAAACTAAGAATGCAGTTGTCGACGTAAAAACTTCGGGCAAGAAGTTCTGCGCACCTATTATCTTGAAACTGCGGCAGGCTCAAATGATACTTAATGGTTGCAGCTAGTAGAAAAGGACTTGAGGTAAGGCCAAAGACTACTCGGCAATGCCTGTAAAATTTTAGTGTCTTCTGGTCCTTTTTCCACCAAAGGAACCGAAGGAATTCACGATCTTCTTCTCGAACCTGAATCTGGAGAAAAGCTTTTCGTATGTCTGCAATGATGCCATACTTTCCAAGTCTAAACCGCAAGAGCAAATCAGGAATGAGCTCAATCAGGTTGTCTCCTTTTTCCAGACATTGATTTAATGATGGGACCCCCTTTTTCTTGCAACTTGCGTCGAATACTGGACGAATAGGAGTGGTGTGACTATCCTTGATCAATGGGCGATGAGGGAGATAATTGCACTCCTCCCATTTATCCTCAACTTCCTCGATGATTTTCTCTTTTTCCCACTCCTCAAAAATAGTATCATACTTCTCATACAGCATCTTGCCCTGGACATTCCTTGTTGTAGTCAGCAATCTATTTTCTGTAGTTCGGCGATTGATCGGAACTGGTGGGTGTCCAGCTATCCATGGTAGTGACACGATGTACCTTCCGCTTTCGTCTCGTTTCACAGTCTCCTTGAAATGAGTGTTGGATGCTTCGATTAAATCTTTCCTAGATTTTGTTTCTGCTGCATCCATGATACCAAGCACATCTAATTTCCATAAATCCTGAACGTCGAAACTGTTAACCTGTAATGAAGTCACGATCAGGCATGAATCTTCCATGTCGTTCCCTATTGCTGGTCCCATTACTGTCCACCCCAGCTTGGTTTCTGTCGCCACAACTCCACTTTGCAATATTTTCATTCTGCCTGTCAGAATGCTGCTGAGCAAGTCCGAACCAATTAACATGTGGATCGGTCTCTCTTCGCCTTGGTATACGTCAGTCAAGTTGATCCCTCGAGCTTTTAACTCATTGAGTATAGTATGATCCTGTACTTGACTGATGTGTCCGCAAATTACTTCCTGATCCAAGAATTTGAGATCATCCATGTATTCGTTGTTGAGGCTGGAAACATTTACTTTGTACACATTGTGCTTCTTTTGACGAATTTCTCCGCCTCCAAACAGATTGTGGGTAAGTGTAACTTGCTGCACTCTCTTTAGGCTCAGTGCGTCCACCATTCTCTTTGAAATATAGGACCGCTGGGATCCACAGTCAAGCAACACTCGAACATTATGCTTCCCCTTTGGTCCGCTTATCTTGACTATCAGAGTTTGTAGATAGACTCCCCCCACGGTAGCGTTGTTTAAAGTTGTTGACGTGAATTGATTGGCGGTCTCTTGCTCTGTTGCAGGACTTTCCCCTGAAACCTTTAGTTCCGCTTTTTGAAGTTGAGAAGTCTTCTGGGCTTCCAAAGTAGGACACATAATGGCGTAATGCTTCCCTCCGCAGACAGGACAACGTGGCTTAATCCGGCATTTCTTGAATGCGTGGCCAGGAAGCAGGCACCAAAAACAAACATTCTTCCCTTTAGCCTTATCTTTCTTCTCTGGTAGATGCATCCGCTGTCCACTGTAGCATTCTTGACTCGGGTGACCATTCCCACAAAAGATGCAGTTGTTTCGCATCCGAGTGGTGTTGGCGATCTGAGTGGTGTTGGCGAGGTCAGTAGCCGACGGCATTTTACTTCCAGTATTCTTCTTAGAAAGAGATTTCCTGTTTGATCGATCATCCTTCGCATCTTGATTGTTGTCGATCTTGAACGCTGCTTTGGCCATATTCACTCGACTCTCGCCCTTCACCTCTGTCTTCAAAAACGTCATGAGTTGTGTCAACTTATCCTGTACTCCTCTTCCGCTCACCGTATATTGACTTCGTTCCCATACTCACAGGGTGTCCTCTGGTAGCGCTGATTCGACGAGTGGGTACAGCATAGCCGCAAACTTGTCACGAGCGACGCCCAATGTTTCTAATGCTCGCAGTTGTGTCTCCAGTCTATCGTAAAGCTTCACTACAGACATCTTACCTTCGGCTCTCACATTCTGAAGCACATTCTGAAGCAGGTCACGTACATAAATCTCAACAAGCATTTCATCCTCTCCAAAACGTGATTTGATATACTCGATGACTTTAGGGTAGTTGTCGGCACTCGGTGGAAAACTTTCGACTGCTTCTCTTGCCTCGGAGTTCTCGGCAGTGGCTTGAAAGAGATACTGAAACTTAGTTTCTGGAGGCATCTGTGGATCCCGGTCAATCGTGCTGAACTGACTCCAGAATGTAATCCATTCTCTTGGTTCTCCCCCAAACTTCTTGAACTCCAGCTTCGGTAGTCGATAGTTCATTGCTGCTGTGCCGCTGATTGTACTAGTACTAACGTCATCCTCTTCCGCAAGAGCCTCGTAATCAGTCATAATGTTACTGAAATTATCTTCGTACTCACAAACGGATTCGTACTCAGCAGTGAAAATGTCTTCAGACGCTGATTCTCGTAGCAGAGCTTCTTCCATCCTCATGTTCAATATTAAAAGCTTTTCATGGTGGGTCTGGAGTCGGCGGAGGATTTTCTCTACATCTGCTTTCTTGACTTCCTTCTTCTTGATCTCTGTTTCGAGCTCATTGAACGCCTTGGTGAACATTGCACGCACTGGCGTCCTAAGCTTTTTCAGTTCAGCACTACTAACTGGTTGGTCAGCCATCCTGAGAAGTAATCACTGGTTCACAGTTGCACCTTGGTGTAATCAGTAATTCTTCAATCTTGATCCTGTCGGCTGCGCCAAAATGTTGTCTTTGTCTTAGATTTGAAAAAAAGAAAGACAATACAAGGTCCCGATGGCTTAACCTGAACTAAACGTTCCTAGCTTTACAGTAATGCTGGAAACTGATTTGAAAATTATAAATTGGTAAATCAATACCTTTGTTGCAGGGATCAGAAGTGTCACAACGTTGAATGACGAGGCCTAAGTTAGTAAACAGTGATGAAGAATTAATGCTTATTGAAAGAAATATTTATTTTAAAAAATCACACAAATTAATATCAATACAAAAGTTATTCAAAAACAATTATTAAAATTTATGAAGGGATAGTTCCTTTTCTGGCCCGTCAAAACCAAACGTTAAGTCGAAAAGCAGCCTTTGTTTACCGGAAGTTTTAGGGCTAAGTCTTTGTTCTTGCCCGCGCATGCGCGGGCGGCGGCCGCCAGCCGTGTTGCCACTGTTCGGTTGGTCCAAAAAAGTTCCTATTGTCGCGACAATATTTTCAAACACATGTTTCCACATATTTTGAAAAATACGTTAAACCGCCATATTTAAATTTTAATAATTATTCATCGTTAAGCATTAAAATACGCATTCTTTTGATTCCCAGTTTTTTTTATGTAATTTTCTGTATAATTTTCAAAGAGATGTTTAATGTCTAATATGTCCATTTTAGTGTATTTCATGTTTTAAAGCGAGCTTTGTCTAATATCCAAAATATGCGTTATAATGGCGTGCGATCGTTTGGGTCAATTTTTATTTCTGTTCAAGACGCCTTTACATATTTTACGCGCGTGTTATTTTGTACCTTTTATTCGAAATTGTCTTCCATTTGCTGAGTAATTGTCAGTATAAAATAAAAAATTAATATCACTACACATTTTATTCTGAAAATTACGTTAGGTTTAAAAACAAAAACGTTAGTCTTAAAATATTGTTCTCTATTTAGTGTATTTCATGTTTTAAAGCGAGCTTTGTCTAATATCCAAAATATGCGTTATATTGGCGTGCGATCGTTTTGGGTCAATTTTTATTTCTGTTCAAGACGCATTTACATATTTTACGCGTTTAAGACGTTTAGTTTAAGACAACTGACTTTTTGTACATATATATCTCTAATTTCCATGATAAGGCTGCCCTATCTCATTTGGTTGAAGACAGTGCTAAAGAAGAGTGACTTGTCAAAATCCCAATAACAACAGTAAAGTGTTTACCTACCAGTCTAGACAGGATCTCTAAGACCACCGAGATAAGCTTATCTCTTGAAAAGGAGGGGAGACCAGGGGGAGACAGAATTAGGAGGAAATTTCATGCTTGCAAATAGGAGGGTAGTTAGTTAGCTTTGATGAGTGACAGGGGAGGAGCAGATTCCCAGAAAGGACTCCCGAGATTTCAAAGTAGACCAGCGAATATCGGGATTGGTTCCCGATGACGGGTTTCGAGGAGACTCCAGAGGGATGAAAAAGAGTTGAATGGTTGAAAGAAAGATGTGTTAGAAAGGTATAGAAGCATGTCGAAAATCGGCAGAGAGAATTGTAGAAAGGTGGTAGAAAGAGGGTAGAAAGGAAGAAAAGGGGTGTTAAAAAGAGATGTAAACTGTTGAAAGGAGGTGTAAAGCATGAAAAGGCGTTGAAATGTGTTGATAGGATGTAAAGGCGTTAAGAAATATGTTGTAAAGTGTTTGAAAGATGCGGAAAGATGTTGAAAGAGAAAGAATTGAAGAAAGTTGATAAAGAGTTTGTAAATAGAAGATAAAGGTTGATAGGAAGACGGTGGGAAGATGATAGGAGAAAGTGTGATCAATGTCTAAAGAGTAGTTGTTGACTGTACTATTGCCTCGATAGAACGATTTTTGACTCTTCATCAAGTAGTGTTAATAGATGATTTGTTTTAGCGTAGAGGACAATAGTTGTAAATAGGACAAAAACATGCACTGAGAGTTAGTATGGGCTGGTTTACCTAAATTTCATTAACTGTATGCACTAAGTTATATGAATAAGTCCAGTATTAGTTATAATGTTAGGTTATATTAAATAACAAATATGTATTCTCCCTTTAGAATCCAGAATTCTTCTTTGTAAAGAGTTTTCAGTTTTTTTTGGATACAATTTTGTTTTAGTGTTGGTATATGATTTTAAAGAGTTACTCAATTTCTTTTCTTTTTTTTTAACAACACTTTGTTCATTGTGATGGGATGTGATTTAAAGAGTTTTCAGTTTTTTTTTTAAGATACAAGATTGTCTTAGTGTTATAGTGAACTTTAAAGTGTTTTCAGTTTCCCTTTTTATTTTAAGCTACAATTTTGTCTTAGTGTTATGGTGAACTTTAAAGAGTTTGCAGTTTTTCTTTTTATTTTAAGCTACATTTTGTCTTAGTGTTATGATGAACTTTAAGGTGTTTTCAGTTTTTCTTTTTATTTTAAGCTACAATTTTGTCTTAGTGTTATGGTGAACTTTAAAGAGTTTGCAGTTTTTTTCTTTTTATTTTAAGCTACATTTTGTCTTAGTGTTATGATGAACTTTAAGGTGTTTTCAGTTTTTCTTTTTATTTTAAGCTACAATTTTGTCTTAGTGTTATGGTGAACTTTAAAGAGTTTGCAGTTTTTCTTTTTATCTTAAGCTACAATTTGTCCTAGTGCTACAATGAATTTTAAAAAGTTATCACAACCTTGTCCTTGTGTAGTACATCATTTTGAAAGGTTTCACAACCATGTCTTAATGTTAGTTCATCGTTAAAAGAGCTTTCACAACCTTATTTTAGTGTTAGTATATCATTTTTTAAGAGTTGTCACAACCTTGTCTTTGTGTGGTACATCATTTTAAAGGGTTTCACAACCTTGTTTTAATGTTAGTTCATCGTTGAAAAGAGTTTTCACAACCTGTTTTAATGTTAGCATGTCATCTTTAAAGAGTTTTCACAACCTGTTTTAATGTTAGTGTGTCATTGTAAAGAGTTGTCACAACCTTGTCTTTGTGTAGTACATGTGTAGTTCATCGTTGAAAGGAGTTTTCACAACCTTATTTTAGTGTTAGGATGTCATAAATGATGAAGATCACTGAGTACATCCAACGTATCCTATATATTCCCATAGACCTGTAGAACCAGAGGAACCACAAGAGAGGGCAATCTTAAGAAATCCACTAGGGATAGTGAATAGGGTAAATGGTAGCAATGTTGGCGGCCTTGAAATACGCCGTTCAACCAGGGTCAAGAAGCCCACTGGGTGTAAATCATGCCCAGGCTGCCAATAAGGAAATCCATAGAATGTGTACTGAATTTAGTAAAATTTTGATCATAGTATGAAGTATTAGTAAGTGATTTAAAGGCCTTAGAATGTGGTCTTAAAGAAATTTCAGTTTTTTTTGCTACAACCTTGGTTTTAGATTTTTAAAATGTCATTGTAAAGGGGTTTTCAGTTTTTTTTGCTACATTGAGCTTTAATGTTAGAAAGTAAATCTAAGAGTTTCAGTTTTTTTTTGTGTTTATTAAAGCTACAATTCTGTACTAATAGTACAATGTGGTTTAAGATTGAAGTAAGTTCAACAGTTTATTTTGTTTTAATTTTATTTAAGGTTCTGAACTTTGGTTCAACTTTAAGAACAACAAAGGAACTTAGACGCACTAGATAACTGCTGTGCTTATAACCTATTCACTATGGACAGGCTCGGAATATGCGTTGGGTTAAAACTTGACACCCTGTAATCCCTTATGTCCAGGATGCAGCCCAAGGAGAATTTCTAATGAGAGTGTGTAAGGCAGTTGTAGTCTAAGAGTTGATATGTTATAGGATAACAAGTGATCTCTGTTGTTAAATCCCAGAGCAGGTGGGTATTGAAAGCCCTATGATTCCAAAGGAGGGGTTTAGCTGAATAGCAGGGAAGGGAAGACGCCAATAACCTTATATAGGAAGTAGGGTTGGCAAACACTTGTAGATCTATCATATCTGGCAATGAGGTAAAACGCTCGAAGTTCAGTTCGCTCCAAATTAAGTGCTAGTTTTGATTATTCGTTTTGTTTAGACACCACGTATAAAGATAAGAAGAAGATTTTCAAACCGCTAGACGCACAATTTTAATAATAGGCTAGATTTCAGCATTTTGATTGTTAACAATCAATTTTATTAATTTGTTTAAGTATAAATATTAATTATCTATGTACAGATAATTTGTATAGAGTTTGTATGAGGCATTTTTTTTATTTGAGTAAACTAGGGCTCTAGTCCCCAATTTGTTTTAATTTGGTAATTTTATTTGATTTCACATTTGTCCTGAAAGTTTTGTTATTATTAGGGTCTATTGATGATGATAATTATAGTACTTTGGCATTTATAGCAATTTTTAACTTTAGTATGTATGCAGTCTGCGAATGAAATATGTATGAATGGAATGATTAACGATTGTTGTCAAAGTTAAAAACTAATATACTGTCAGACCAAAGGTACTTTAGCATAGGGTTAGGGAACTTAATAGGTTCGATTTTAATTTTTGATTTCTTTATTCGTTAGGAACGATAGCCTCACAGGACTGTACAACTCTATTGATAGGAAGGTATTCGCTCCCTTTTAAAGGAGTATAAGTATGATTTATTTTATTAGGGTAAAATCAATTACTCTATTTCATTATATCAACTTGAATTCTAAGATTCGTAGATAATGATCATGTCTCGATTCTCAGACTGGAAGATTGTGGGAGGTTATGATCAGACCAGAAAGCCCACAAAACTTCTCCTCATTAGAGGGAATGGAAAGGTATCAGGTGAACTTTGTGCTAGGTGGGGGATTTAGTTGCCGATGTCGCAAGCTAAGTGCACAGCGACAAACCTCGGATAACCGATCTGACATCGTAGTTTACGACGCTTTTAGCGTGGCTGAGATGAGGGTGATTCAGACGGGAGGTTGGGAAGGATCGGCACGTTGAAGCTCTTCTATATATTGCGCAGCTTGGAACCAATCCTCTATGGACAGACTTGGAACATGTGGTGGGTAAAAGTGAAGTCCCTATAACTCCTTGTTTCTAAGTCAAAGTCCAAAAGGGGGTTTCTAATGAGAGTTAACAATGAGAGCGTGTAAGAGACAAGTTACGATTAGACGAGGCGATTCCGTCTACAGATTTTAGGTACCAGTTAGCAGTGACAGATGGACTGTCCAGATTCTTTGTGTTTTATATCGCCCCAGGCTAGCAAAGGTTAATCATCTAATTAAAGACTATTGTCTACCATACGTTTAGTTAGAACGAGTTCAAGTCTAAATACCAATTAGTAAGTAGAATTTTTTTTTCACGAGGATAACTCGTTCTATGTTAAGATAAAGTTTAAATTAGTAGGACACCTAAATGAACCTTTGAAGCAGATTGCCAGAACAAGCCAATACAGTATTCCAGACTTGAGAAGGAGGAATTTTTAAGGGAAGATTGAATATCAATTTTTTTTTGGCTGAGAAGTAGCCCAGAACAGTAAGTTTATTTTATTTTCTTTTTAGGGACAAAGGGTCAGATTACAGAGAGGTATTAGGAACTAAGGTGTGAGAAGATATATCGTAAGGTAGAAGTTAGAACTAGGTAGTTAGTCATCATCATTTATTCCTTCGAGGTTAATTCATGTATTTTATTAAAATGAATTATTGGTTAAAATATGAGTGCACATTCTATGGATAAGTTAAACAATGTATAGTAGAGGATAACAACAATGTTCAACTAAAGACAAAGATAGGTAAGATTGTCACCACAGATAAGGTAATTTGGAAATAATCTGGTTTAAAGACGTATTGACTACCAAGATTTCCTTTCCTATATATTTTCTTTTGGGTTAAGAGAGGCGGGAACACGCCAGACAAACACTCCCAGTGACAAGTTGGTAAGGACAAACCTTTAAGGTAATGCATGTAAATCTTGAAGTACTCGCGAAATGTCCATGATTCTCAGTGCATATTTATTCCTCTATTATTATTATATGCTCAGTAATACCATTTACCATGTATCATTCCTTTTATTATATTAATGTATATTTGTATATATAGAAAGCATGATTTGGATTATAGATGTAAGATATCGGGACCAAATCCAAATAGATGATGTGTGACATTTTGGTAGCAGCGTTGTTACCATCTTCAGACAAAATGCACTAAATAAGTTTAACCACAGTATATATATATATATATATATATATGGTAATTTAAACCAACAACCCTATATTGTATAACTACTTATAACAAGATTGTCATGTTGTATATAGAAACACATCTATAAATAATTATAAGTATGATTAACCTGTGTCATTGCATCACCATATGTAATGTACTTTGTACAAACTAAAGACAAATAAATAAAACTATGTAATAGATTAAGAGCTAAGTTAAAGCAAGATTGAGAAGTTCAAAAACGTCTAAATTCGAGACAACTCTAAAGGAATTCGGCAGCCCGTTGCCATCTGGTCCAAAGGGTGCAGAATGCCCCAGACGTTCAAAGTTCAAATTCGCAGATGTCTCCCCCCCCTCCTCGGGAATGGTATATAAACACCTCGGTTTTAGCCGACATTGGTTAGTCAGCAGTCACCCCTTCCACCGTCAGCGTGAGCCCTTGTCAGTCTTAGCCAGGACTACATCAGCGTCATGTAAACAGTAAGAACCCTTCTAACTCCATCTTGCTTAGCTCAACTCCTATCTGTTCATGGAACTTTCCTACTTCAGCTGTGTCTCTTCGTTTTGTGTGTGTGGACATTCCCAAGCTTTCCGCTCTGCCTCGACCACGACTGCCTGTACTCTGTGAAAACTGTTAAAGGTCTTCCAAAGTGCAGAGAGGTACTGGAAAACTCTCCACGCCCTGACTGTCCCTCTCGGCTACTACAGGTTTGACCACCGGTTACCACAGCTTATAGCGAGAGTCGACAGGATAACCCAAACGAACGACACCACAGT
Source organism: Cordylochernes scorpioides (assembly GCA_030710605.1). Lineage (NCBI taxonomy): Eukaryota > Metazoa > Arthropoda > Arachnida > Pseudoscorpiones > Chernetidae > Cordylochernes > Cordylochernes scorpioides. Next base: position 34,088,341 of record CP092864.1, read on the forward strand.
GAAGAAGGTAAGAAGACTGTCCAGATAGAAAAGAGAGAAAGAGCCAAGATTGAGGAGCAAACCAACCCGTCCAACGATACTGCCGAGCAATCTGTCCCCAAACAAGAGACGACATTTGAAGAGGAAGAAACGTCGCCACCCCAAGGTACCTCCACAGACCCGCTGACACAGATCGCCGATGCCCTGAGTAAACTGCTGGTCGCCCGATCTCCTAGGGAGATAGACGTGAGTCCATACGATGGCACCTTCGAAGCCCAGAGCTTTTTCGACAACTTCGATGCCCAAGCAAGGTAAGCCCCTCCAATATTTCCGAAGCCTTCGGTTAGATAGGTTATATTATAATGATGCCCGCCAGACACTGATAGACCTATTCCCAGCAACGACAGAAGCGTCGTTTGCACGCTTTTTGGATATCAAATTGACACCCCAAATGTCCCTAGAAGACTACTACCAAAACAAAACGGTAATGGGCATGAAATTGAACCTACCCACCGACATATTAATAGAGTCTCTGACCGACGGACTACCTGTCGCAGACCAGCGATTAATCGCAACTGTGCAGCCAAACACCATTAAGGAATGGTTCGACCTAGTGTCAAGAATAAGAGGAACTCAGTGTGCCACCAATGCAGTGTACCAGCGCCAAGTAGACAAGGCTCCACACCCAACCTACCACAACCCACCACCGCGGTACAACAACCAGCGGTCATCACGTGTAACGTACCAAGTTACACCGCCACCCTCGCCTTGCAAGTATTGCAATGCTATGCACTGGCACTCCCAGTGTGAACAACGATTGCAACAGAGCCGAACACGCCCAGTCTACAGCGCCAGACCACGCACAACCACTGTACCAAAACGTGGTACCTACACCCGGCCCAAGGTCCAATCTCCGAGCCATGTTCCCCAAGTCCAAGCTGCAAGCCAAGACGACTCTACAAGCCCCGCGAGCAACTCAACGGTAGGAAAACCTGCAATCTTTTTTCGTTGAACAGCTAATAATATGGACTGAACTGTCACCAAATGTAAATTTTCCCTTTTTAATAGACACGGGAGCATCTATTAACATACTTAACTTGGATATTTTAAGAACCATAGAAAATAGATTACCATATAAAATTATTATCCATCAGTACAGTTTAACTATAAATGCAATAGCCAACAATGTAAATACCCTTGGATATATTTTTTTAAAACTTAAAATCGGTAACCTCACCCAAAAACTAACATTTTTTATAGTAGAAACTTCACTACCTTTTGGTATTTTATCTATTAATACTCTTAAAATATTTAAATTAATTATAGATTTTAATAATCTCCAAATTTATCAAAATAATGATGCTCTCCCAACAAATGTCTATAAGTTCACCAAGCGCAAAGAGGATTTATGTCCCAATCAACCGAGGGAAACAGCCATTTTTACCACCCTCCCTTCGAACCAGTCTTGTTTACATGTGGCGGAGCCTGCCCCTATATTTTCCCCCACTGTTGTATCACCCCCTATATCTCCTGCTCATGATATTGAGTTATCTATACCTTCTAATGTGGCACCTCATTTAGAACATTGTCCACACGAACTTCCCCGAATTCTATATGAATTCTCGCATGTGTTCTCTACTAACAAATACAACGTGCCCAAATTGAACATACCCCCGGTAAAAATCAATACCACCACAGATAAAATAATAGCATTACGCCCATATAGAGTGCCACTACACGACCAACAAGAAATACAGGCCCAAATAGAGCAAATGCTCCAATATGGAATTATTACCCCGTCAGTCTCACCTTATGCCAGTCCAATAACTCTCGTTACGAAACGTGACAAAACGAAACGTTTCTGTATTGATTACAGAAAACTCAATGAAATCATCGCTCCAGACGTACATCCTTTACCTTTAATAGAAACCATTCTTGATAAATTGTCGAAAGCCAAATACTACTCTTCTGTAGATATAGCATCCGCATATTGGCAAGTGGAAATAGAACCTAACTCACGTAATCTACTAGCTTTCGTGACGTTAGATAGTCAGTACGAATTTTGTAGACTTCCTTACGGATTTAAAAATTCGCCACAGATATACCATCGTGCCATAAACCAGGTCATGCAAAAATATAAACTAAATTTTGTTACCCATTACTTCGACGATTTCATTATTTTTTCTGACACCTTAGAGGATCATCTACAACACCTACAACAATTTCTAACGGTGTGTCAACACGAAAACATCACACTCAATTATAATAAATGTTCATTTTTTAAAACAAATATAGATTTCTTAGGATACACTGTTACCGCAGGTACTTATGCACCACAGACGCGCAACCTTGATACCATAAATGCCATCAAACCACCTACCAATCAAAAAACACTACAATCATTTTTAGGAGCAGTAAACGTTTATAATAAGTTTATAGCAGATTATGCCCGCTTACGAACACCTTTAAATAAACTACTTAAAAAGGATGTAAAATGGAATTGGGACCAAGACTGTCAACAAGCTTTCACCACTCTCAAAGAGAGTTTAACCAGTAAACCAGTACTACACTTGTATCAAGTCGGTTTACCATGCCGCCTTTATTGCGACGCATCCACCCAAGGGATCGCAGGCACACTCAAACAGGTACATCCAGACGGACAAGTACATCCTGTACAATATTTCAGCCGCGCCCTTAGAGCACATGAGAGAAACTACACCGTTTCCGAACTCGAGTGCCTCGCCATCGTCGAAAGTGTAGACAAATTCCGAATATACCTCACCGGTATAAAATTCACCATATACACAGATCACCAAGCTTTACAATGGCTAAAAACTAAAAAAAATCCGTCAGGACGACTCTTTAGATGGAGCCTGAGACTATCTACCTATAATTACGAAATCCACTACCTCAAAGGCAGCCAACAGTACGAGGCAGATTTACTGTCACGAAACCCCTTTGTAGGATTTATCAGTGCTGATATTATAAAACAGCATCAACCAACACAACACACAGCATCCACATTCAACATTGATACAAACGGCTTACATACCATTACCCGAAAAGGTGTAACTAAAATAATAATTCCCGAAGCCCTGCAAAATACTCTCATGAACAAAGTTCACCAAGAATATAACCACCCAGGCATCTCTCAGATGACCCGCATAATTACTACCCAGTACTACTGGAAAGGTATCTCTAAATCTATAGAAAAATTTGTCAGGTCGTGTCACACCTGCCAAATCATTAAAAGGCCCAAAGGTAAACCCTATGGTGCCCTCGGACAAATTCCACCACCTCAACAACCATTCGACTTAATCTCTATAGATACCATAGCTGGATTTTCGAAATATGGACACTCCAAAACATATCTACACGTAATAGTGGATCATTTGACGCGATATGCTTGGACCTTTCCATCGAAGTCCACCAGTACCCTAACGTACATACAAACCCTCAAGACTGTATTACAACAAGGATTTCCAAAACGCCTGTTATCTGACAGAGCGCCCGCTTTTACCTCAGAAAAATTCCGTAAATTTCTAATAACACATGGTATACAACCCCTGCTCACCACAAGCAATAACCCACAGGCAAACGGTTTAATAGAACGCTTAAATGCCACCATTACAGGCAAACTCAGACTAGCTTATCTAGAAAATCCAAAAGCTTCCTGGACTCAACTTGTTAAACGCGTCACTCAGACGTACAATAACACACCCCATTCTGTCACAAGTTTTCCACCCACCTACTTAATGTTCAATGTTGTCCCCCCAGATCTAAGAACTCATATTAACCCATACCCCGAAATAAATATAGCTCGAGAGATAGCACGCACTCGTACCCAAAATAAGCATAAAAAAGATAAAGAAACATTTGATAAGCAGCACAGGACACCACATTTCGAAGTGAATGAACTTGTTTTGGTCAAAAATTATAGACACCCCGACACAGGTAAATTAGCACCATATTTTACTGGACCATACAAAATAATTGAAATAATTTCACCCAATGTCGTTCGAATAGATCGCCCCAATCAACCTCTCAATAGAGACAGCGACACCATACATGTCAATAAATTAAAATATTACACAGAGAATGTTCTGTACATTACACCTCCTCATACCCGATATGTTCAAAAAGAACAGCGAATGTCCCCAGATGTATATCTCAGTGAATTCAAACATTTGACTCCAGATATCTTCGAAACGCAACTTTACCGAATTATACCGCCACAAACTTCCCAGCCATTCCTACATTTAACTCCAGATTTATTTAATAGCGATCGTTTTAAAACAAACCTCAAGTAGCGACCAGAAAATTTCCCGTTAAATTCAAAATCCTATTCTATCTACATTACACCAACCCAAATATTTCTTTGAAACCGCCAGACCTAGAACTAGAGGAAAAGGAATTTAACGCTGTAGACAAGCCCCAGTAATATAATCCCCGACGATAAACAGCGGCAATTGCCCTTTAGTCGACCCCGTTTCATGTATATACAACGCCTCTCTCCCCGCTAACAAAGCTGTCAACTAAAAATCCGCTGTCGGAACGACCACCATATGTGTTTCCCATCAGCCATTTATATTTTCCCCAGAATTTCACAAATTCCCCGACAGAGTCATAAAAATTCCGGACTGATAGACTAAACAATTCGAGACACCATGTGCGTCACCTAGATCTATCGCCACCCTTCCCCTAACTGTCCCCCAGTCCTACATTCCCCATGTCCCGCATTCTTTTTTTCCACACTTCTTACTACATTAACAGTCGATATCTTAACCTAACTTTTAAAAACATTTGGACATTTGAATTTGGACAAGACCTTCCTTAAATTGAACATTTTTAATATTTTAATCCTGTGTAAATCTCTAATTTTTACTACATATCAAACATTTTACATGTTAAATTGAGATCACAATCTTTAATTATATTCTGTTTTTGTATAAAATATTTTATTTTTATTTTTGCCTTTCAAGTATATAATCACTAGTTTTTAATCCAACATTATATATAAAAAAATCAATTTCATTTTTCATAATATTATTTTAGTATTACAAAAGATTCATTTGGTGTCAAAAATCACTTTAATTCTTCATTATTATTACTTTTATATATTGATTGTTTGATTTTATCCACTTAAACTTTATTCAACCACAATGATATTGCTATATTTTTATTCATTTTATATTTGTTTTTATACCTTTATATAAAATGACTATGTTATCATTAACTTTCGGGCATACAACAATCTATTTATCTAACCACTTCAGTGTACTTTACACTACTATCTTCTTAGTCATTGCTTCACATCAACGTAGAAAAACGATAGTACTGCTTGACAATTTTTTGATTTCATAATTTCAACAAACTATTTGATCAAAGTTCCCCAGAATTAAAAATCCCAACTTCTGGCCTTGAACACGTTTCAAAAGTTTACTACAATCATCCCTAGAGCATAATCACCCACGCAAACACAAAGCGTCCACAACTCAATTTTTTAGCTCTAGCGGACCACAATCAACCTTTGATTTTAAGTCAAGTCAGATCACCTACTGTCGCTACAACAATTCTACTTAACGCATGACTCCATTTCACCCCTTTCAATCATATTAATGAACGACTTTTTCTTCAACAACTTTTCAACGCAATAACCCTACAATTGTGACAAAGCACTGTAACCCTTATACAGGATCACAGGTGAAACATTGCCTAGGAAGACGCACAAGTCTATATCCTCGCTTTGCACCTGGACCTAAGTATTTGATTACCTGTGTAATACTTACAATTGCATATTCTTTAACCACTAATCCTTTCCAACGCCCGCCAACAATCTCTTAGAACATGATTTTATTTTTATCATCATTATTTTTTATCAAACAAAGGTTTTATCTTAATTTCTCTTTTATATGAATATCATAACTTTTAAATTAAACATAAGTCGTATCTTTTAGAATTTGCAGATATATCCAAACAAAACATCTTGTTATAGCCCTTTTTAACCCTCACAGTTTAAATTAATTAAAATAAATTTTAATTACTTACCTGTGTTAGAGAGGCTTTACCCGTTTAAACCCGGATAAACCCTTTCACTCCCGGGGCTCATCTATGGTAATTTAAACCAACAACCCTATATTGTATAACTACTTATAACAAGATTGTCATGTTGTATATAGAAACACATCTATAAATAATTATAAGTATGATTAACCTGTGTCATTGCATCACCATATGTAATGTACTTTGTACAAACTAAAGACAAATAAATAAAACTATGTAATAGATTAAGAGCTAAGTTAAAGCAAGATTGAGAAGTTCAAAAACATCTAAATTCGAGACAACTCTAAAGGAATTCGGCAGCCCGTTGCCATCTGGTCCAAAGGGTGCAGAATGCCCCAGACGTTCAAAGTTCAAATTCGCAGATGTCTCCCCCCCCCTCCTCGGGAATGGTATATAAACACCTCGGTTTTAGCGACATTGGTTAGTCAGCAGTCACCCCTTCCACCGTCAGCGTGAGCCCTTGTCAGTCTTAGCCAGGACTACATCAGCGTAATGTAAACAGTAAGAACCCTTCTAACTCCATCTTGCTTAGCTCAACTCCTATCTGTTCATGGAACTTTCCTACTTCAGCTGTGTCTCTTCGTTTTGTGTGTGTGGACATTCCCAAGCTTTCCGCTCTGCCTCGACCACGACTGCCTGTACTCTGTGAAAACTGTTAAAGGTCTTCCAAAGTGCAGAGAGGTACTGGAAAACTCTCCACGCCCTGACTGTCCCTCTCGGCTACTACAGGTTTGACCACCGGTTACCACATATATATATTGTTCATTTATCCTAGTATATCTCCCATTTCGATGTTATTTCCTTCCTTATATCATATTCTTCCAAAATTTGACATACTTATTATCCAGAAGTAATATTTACTCATTTAATGTACCATCCACCATGTATACCCCCCTTTCTAATTATCTTCATGTATATTCATATATATATAGATAAGGCACAATTTGAGCTATAGACTACAAAAACAAGATAACGAGACCGATTCCAGAATAAATAGTTAGTATGTGTGACATTTTGGTAACAGCGTTGTTACCATCTTCGGACAAATGTACTGAATGAAGAATTTAATCACAGCTTATATATTCATTTGTTTATCATTGTATATCCTATATATATATATATATCAAGTCATTCCCTTTCTACTTATAGTATATTTCCATTTAATTTTTATTTATTTTATCATTGTGTATATCTACATTGCTTCATTTCGGCATATATCTTATCCATTCAACTTTGATATATATATTCACTCCCCTCGTTTCTGTTTGCCCTATTATTGTTGTTATTTGATAGCAGATGCCAATTTAATTTTTACCTTATGTAACCGTGTATAGTGATTCTTCTATTATCACATGTATCTCTTCATAGAGAGTTAATAAAGTTTTATTTTTATTTTTTAGATGTGTTTTAGGAATTGGGCATATCTACATTTACACGCACAATTCCTTGGCGCCCATATGATTATGTTTATCCAGAACGGTCTAAGGATCTGTTTGTACAGAATCTGTGTATAGAACACCCCCATCTCCACTTATAGGGACTGCGGCTGGGAACGTGTGAATTCGCCTCACATCTGGGCCAAGACCCTCTGGCATACAGACAGCGAAAGATGGGCTTAGTACTTAGCCCACTAAATGGTAGGATAAGATCTCCGTCCAATAATACTACGAGTTAACCTGTCCTAGGTACCATGGCGCGTTAGTTCCCCCTTTGCCTGAGTATCAGTGATTGTACATACTAGTATCGTAAAGAAAAAAATGCATATTTCTTCCAAATTCATATTTATCATAGAGTATAAACAGATCTGAATTGAAAGACTCATTTTTTTTACTCTGGCAGGGGAGGAATTGTTGGGCCAGATTTTTCACAAAATAGACCCAACAATGATGTAAACATTTACATCATATATATACACAGTGTCTTGCCGGAAATGTTTGTTGTCTATATGGAAATCCCACAACGATGGCCGACGGTGCTCTAAAGGTCAAGGCAGGGGAGGACGCCCAATCGGAGGTGACACTGGTGGTACCGTTACCAAGATACCGGCCAACCCTCCACAGAAGGACAACAACGAGGCGGATTAGAAATGAAGAACTGGAAGCAGCCCTGGACGTGTATCCCAAGACCCGCTGTAGAAAGATGGAGAATTCCCCACGAGGAATCTCAACGATGCCTTTAAGACCAGAACCGGGGAAGGTGAACAGCTGGAGATGACATCGGCCCTGTCTAAGTATCCAGAAGCCCGATGCAGACAGACCCAGAGGAGGATATACAAACCATGTAGATATGTAAATAGATTAATTCGTCAATCACCCTTTTATATGCAATGAAGCGTCCAAAATCATATTACCATTTAGGGGAATTTCTAAGTTCATTCTTTATTCTAAAAAGAATAAAATCAATTAAATACATACCCAGATAAATTGGGCATATTTCTCTGCTTTAAATTCTCTTAAGGAAAGGATTACTATATAAAATTTAAGGGATAGACGTGTTATATTTTATCAATTTATTATTATCTCAAACTTTTCTTTTAATATAAGAAGAAGTTTAATTTCGAATTTCTTAAAGAAGAAATTACTTAAAATTTAAAAATATATATATATTTTATTGTCTCATTATTATTTTTTAAATATTCTTTTAAAAAAATAATATTTTCTTTATTACTATTATTTTTTAAATAAATATTCTAAGAATATTTATGTAATTATTTTTTTACTCTGTAGGAAGATGACGATTTATCTTGGGGCGCTGTTTTTAAAAAAATAACGGTGAGTTCTTATCGGGGAAGACGACCAAACAGGACGTCCTGGGCCAAGGGGGTTGCCAAGACAAGTTTGAGAATGGTATGTAGAGAAGATATTGGTAAAAAAAGTCCAACTACATTATAAGATTTTAATGTGTAGACCTAAAGAGGTCCGTTTAGAAAGAATGGTAATAGCCCTAATAGATAGTAATTTTTTTGGTAGACTCGACTATTTAAGATATATAGTGACTAGAGGTATTGGCCTTTATGTTTTTTTTTAAATATTAGTCATCTTGATTGATCATTTTATCTAGATGCGGTAACTTGGTTGAATTACCAAATCGTAGGTTCTCAGTCATTTTTTTAATAGGAATTTTATAATTTGCAAAAAAAAAAGAAATATTTTTTTTAAGCCTACTCATGCTGTCTACAAATAAAAAAATTTGTAATTTCCATAGAGGTGAAAAAATTTTAATGTTTTA
>CP092864.1:34097710-34164273 GCA_030710605.1 Cordylochernes scorpioides
GTGATATTCATCTACGAACTACCGCCCTCCTCCGAGCCCCTCATTGCCGTGCCTATCTACATGAGGGATTCCAGGTACTTTTGAGGAATTGGGGTGGTCTTAGCAAAGTACACATGGCCATGGTTATCTTTGTGGGTAGGGGGTAAATACACCACCTGTGTCTACAATTAGCAGCTGGACTTACCCCATTTAGTACTTTCGCTCTCACCTTTGTGCAGGAGGGGGATCGTGGTATATACCAAAATTTCTCCTATGACAAAAATGCTTCAAAATAATGCTTTTTGTTATCGTATGGGGGGTGATGAAAGAATGTGCCCTACACCAGCACTTACTTGATTTGATAAACAAATGCACTATTTTAAAGAGATAGATGCCTCTACAAGAGTAAGGATTGCTGAAGATTTTCACCACCCACAGATTTTAGCAAAGTTCATCTCTAAAAATAAAAATCTAAAATCTTTTTACATAAAGTGATATAGAGAGATTAAGTGTTATTTATTTTAGTGTATAATCTTTTTGAATCCAATTAGCCTATTTAAAAAACTATATATTTCAACTATATATTTCTAGCTACATATATAGTATACCAATTTTAAAAGATCTTGCTAAAGAATCAGTAGTGTCAGCCATGGCAGATCAGCAAGACTATTATTTGTCAATATTTTTGCTAAAATGCAGACAAGCAAATTGAAGTTTGCCATTTATGTATATATTGCCATTTTCTGTATAGCCCAAAAGTCTGATTTAAAAATCCCATACTATGGGAATGAATGCATTGTGTTTATTGGTGGCATGTTGGTAGCTGTAGAGTGGTATTGACGCTGTCATGTTTCTACGGTCACAAGCTCCCATAACTTGTCAAGACATCTACAGCAGGCCAATCATAGTTAGAGCACATATATATACTAGCCAAATTGTTAGGTTCTAACTGATGAATCTGGCCTCCCCTTCTCAATATTTTTATAAATATTATTATTTTATATAGAGAGAAAAATATATATGATTGTGAAAAATAGTACAAAAGTGAATTTGTACTTGGATCAGGTAGATAAATTAAGAAAAAAGGCATTTCCTGATTGTGCAACTGAAAGCTGCTGATGGCTTGCGCCATCTATCAGAATAAATATCAACTAATCGTTGATTTTTAATTATTCCAGATTTGGCCAAATACCATTTCTTGATTAATCAAGAAGGCTGTTCTTTGGGGCATCCTTTTGGTCGTTGAGGTACAACCTTCACCACGCTGACGAGGGCAAACAGCCCGAAACACGTACGTGGTTAGCTTTTCTTGATTAATCAAGAAACGGTATTTGGCCAATTCTGGAATAATTAAAAATCAACGATTAGTTGATATTTATTCTGATAGATGGCGCAAGCCATCAGCAGCTTTCAGTTGCACGATCAGGAAATGCCTTTTTTATTAATATATGATTGTGTAAAATAAATGTGTGGTTCAACACCCTGTATGTATCCCCCAAAAACCCTCTTTGATTGGCTGCAACTATCTTTTGGGTTCATTTCACCCTTGCAACAGGAGCTTTCTCAACTTCCTGTTACAAAAGGGACAGAATGCACTAACAACTTAGTGTTGTTGTTTCTTATCCCCTTGTGCAAAGATGACCCAAATTCCATGAGTCCACGCTCCACTTGGTGTTAGAATAACGGGAAGTGTGGTGCAGCAGCTCCAAGTCCCACGGGCGCAACAACATCCCCCAGCTGTTTGGCCAGCCCTTCCTGATAGCCGTGCCAGAGAAGGAGGTCTCCTACACCGCCATCTACAACACCATCCTGCAGAGAATGGCGTATGTCTATTGAACACTCTTGGTGTTGGGTCTACTTCTTTCAAATAATGATGTTTTGAGATTTGGTCTATCTTGTTACACCTTGTTTATAGGTATTATCATCTAGAAATAACCAACAGAAATTGTATTTATATGATATAAAGGATTTTTGAAAAAAAAAAAAATAAATGACCAGAAATCAGTAACATGGGTAAACACTGGGACCTAAAATAGGTGATAATTATTGTAGAAGAGGAGAGGACTTGAAAATTGTGGTCTTAAGCACAGATAATTTACAGTCCATTGAGTTAGCCACTGTAGCCCATTAAAGTCCTGGTCTGAGCTTGGGTTAAGTACCAAGACAGATAGTTCTGGTGTGTTGTAGGAGGTTTGTGACTTCCCAGACCCCAATGACAACTGGTGGATCACCAGCCCTCCAGAGAACACTGAACAGTATAATGGAGGTAAGTTTCTCTCTTTGCTCTCCTACCTCAGTTGGGGGGCTGTTGTGGTTTAGAAACATTCAAGCTAACCTCTCAAATTCTATCTTTTGTGGCCATCTTAGGCAATACATTTTTGTTCTGCCAGTGGGGAGCATTATATATATCTTGCGTGCGCACAAAATGGGTGATAGCTTGAAATGTTTGGGAATGCTTCCATCCTTGTGTGTACCTATGGTGTACATCTATTTCACACATGGATTATACTCAAGGATTTAAAAATTAAAGATAAGCCATCGATTTTAGACTAATATATTGAATTACAATGGAACCTATTTATAACAGCCTCTTTTCAACACATCACCTTGTAAATCTTGGTCCCAAGTGGTATTATTATAGCAAGATTTGACTGTAACTCCTGTGTAATTGATGTATCACACCTAGCCTAGTGTTCACACGTTGGTCTTCCTCAACCAAGAGTTCCTTAAATGTAGCCAAAATATCAAACTGTATTCATGCCTTTTACAACTAGGTTCAGAACTGATAGGGCTAATAAATAAATTTGATTAGTTGCTTTTTCAAACTAAATAATTCAACTGGCAATTGCTGGATCCATTCTGCTAATGTAAATATATATTAACAGAGGCCATTGGTTGGTATCAGTCGTGTAACGCCATTTTGGTGACTTTTGTAAACTATTCCAATATTTAATGCTTCCTCATGGTAAAGCAAAGGGACAATATATATTCAGAGTAGTATTTCAGTCTTGTTGATCAAACAGAACTTCAATGATGTGTCCAGATATGATGCCAGACGTGGAGATGAGCAACGGGGGATGGGGGAGAGGAGGGAGAAGAAGACGAGGGGGAGATGAGGGAAGACGAGGATGAAACCGGAGCTGGAGACAGCCGAAGGATGTTCACCATCTCTGGAGTCAACTCCTTTGGCAACATGAGCACTGAGAAGTACCAGGAGGACTCCAGCTGAGGCTCAACCCCCGAACATACCTGGCCATTGACTGGCACCCCTGTGCCAAGCTACGGTTCTATGATGACAAGGAGGCAAAGGTAGGGTTGTTCTATTAATCCTGACATTTCTAGTGACCTGCACTACACACTTGATAAGGATTAAAATTAATTGAAACAAAATAAGAAGAAAGGTTTTCAATAAATGTATTTCTTTAGAGAGAAAAACTTTGCATTCAGCCATCCACAAAATAGCCTGTTCTGATGCTGTGCTGTTGTGTGGACTACATTGCTAGGCATCTTAAGAAAAAATCATACCATAGTGTCTTTTAACCTTTTGTTTAGATTTTAATGTATATTTCAAAATATATATACTGTCTTACCCCTTTGATTCAATCAAACTACAATCTAACCTTTTTTTTTTCACATACCCCAAGAAATTATTCATCTTTCAAATCACCATACTCTTGAGCTTCCTACACAGTTTTTACTTTCACCTTTCTTGTCAGAAGAGCCAACATCACCAGGTTGCCTGACTGACTGATAGTTTCTTACAAATTGCAGTAGAAAAGGCATACCTAGGTCTCAAATAAATTATATTTTAATATTTTTTATTATCCATAATACATGTGGTACAGGCCATGGTAATCATGGTGGGCAGTAGTTGACAAATGCCTTTACTCTGCTGTTGTTTCTTGCAAATATTACATGAATCCCATTAGTCCATGTTCCTTGAGCTGTTTGGTGATAAGCAGCGACCCATAGGTCCTGTTTAGTACATCTAATGCCAAGCCAAAATGTGTTTTAGAGCTGCAGGTGCCAATATATATTTTAGACAAGTGGGATAGATTTTGTTATTTTTTTCTATCTTCAATGGCTTGAGATGGCCTCTTCTAAATCTTGTTAGTGTTGTTAGTCCTATTTCTGAGGTTCAGAGCTCCTCCTGGGTCCACTCCACTGTACCAGCTGTGCCTAGGCGGGATCTTACCAGTTCTTGTTTATTGTTGTTTTGGATACTGTCTCTAATTTCTTTAAAAGTAAGCTTATTTTTCTGTGGCAGGGGTCCTCTTGTGTCTTTTTTTTTTTGCTAGTGTGTCAGCAGCTTCATTGCCTTCACTGCTGACATGTGAAGATGGATTTTAAATTTTTGAAGTTTTTGATAATGTTTTTGCCTACTTTGTCTCTAAGTTCCTCTGTGTGACTCAAGTGTTATATGGCACTATCAGTAAGGATCCAGCTATCTTGATAATTAGTATTTCTGATGAATTTTAAGGCTTGATAGATGTCTATAAGTTCTGATCTGTGGACTGAGCAAAAATCTGTGTTTCTTCTTTTTTTTTTCTCAATGCCATTTGTGGTTTTAATGAGACAGCCACTGCCAGTGTGCCCCAACTCACACACACACACACACACACAAAGCCTTTATTAAGACATTAGTCTTATACAGATTCTCCGTACAAGGTGCAATAACAGGAAAAGAGCAGCACAGGAAACCAGTAGTTCCGCAACTATATACAATTATTAGTAATAACACGATGGCCCCTCGATGTTTTCGTCATCATTCTGAGGGGTAAGAACAATAGCTTCCAAGTTCTCTTTCTCCCTCTTTACACCTACTGCCTTGTAAAAATTATATAGGGCCTGAGCAACTAGTCTGCTTGTTTGGGCACTGGTTAACATCATTTGGATTGACCTAAGTTGGCTGGTGTCTACCATTGAAAAGAATGTCCTTCTCTCCTCACTAATATCTTGGCATTCATAGATATAATGAGATAGTTCAGTTTCCATATTTTCTTTGCAGAGATCACAAATCTTATCACCCTCTTTAAAAATGTTTGTATGGTTTCCTTGAAAAACGAAAATAGTATTCTCTGTTGTGCGATATAGCGTTTTACTGGGAATGGAAAGTTGCTAAGTAAATAGTTTTCAATTCGGAATGAACTGTGTAAATACTTATAGTGAGGGTAGAATTTAGAATTCTCTATTTTTGCCTGGTCACTTTGAATAGATTGTTCTATTGCAATTTTAGTTATTAAAGGTATTTCTTACCGGATAATCCTTGCATCGTTGCAGTTAATTAACCAAGAAAATCCTGTTGAGTTGAGTATGTTGGCCAAACTTTCCGCAAGTCCAATATATATATTTTTATTTCTTGATATCTCATATAGTTGAGCTAAGCATATATGGGGGAGTTGGCTGCTGTTCATTTTTAGAATTCTAAGCCAGAACCTGAGTGTAAGTTTCAGACCGTAACTCCCAGTGACGTTCTTCCACACTCCATACGTAGAATAAAACCAGGAGTATATCTGGGTAAATTTAGAAGTCTTCGTAAGAAATTGTCTTGTACCCTGTCAACCAAGATTTTTTTGGTTGTTTGCCCAAATTGGAGCTGCGTAGAGCAAGGTTGACAGAGCCATTGAGTCTAGAAGCTTGAGTGAGGATCTGATAGAATGATTCTTGTTTAGTCGATATTGCCCAGACTGCATTAATAGCATTTAGCGCTTTGTTTTTAAAATGCTTTGCCGCCTGTTGAGTTGAGTTTGACGCTGTCAGCTGGTAACCCAGATACGTGTATTTAGATGTTATAGTGAGAGGCAATTGTCCCCAGAACCAAACATCCGATCGGGCCTTTCGACCTCCATTTCTAAACACCATAACCTTTGATTTGCTCTGGTTCAGCGTTAAAAAATTATCTTCGAAGTATTTTCTGAGTACATTGATCTTGTTTTGTAAATTTATCTTGGATTCTCCGAGAAGTACGATGTCGTCTGCGAACAGGAGGAGATGTATATTTCCATAATTTGGTAAATAAATACTTGGCAAATCAGCGTCATCGTACAGAGAAACCAAGTCGTTTAGAAAAAGGATAATTAGATAAGGTGACAGGGGTTCACCTTGTAGAACACCCAGCTTGTATTTTTATAAATTCTGTAAGTGATCCGTTCCATCTTATTGTTGCTGACATTTGATTATAATAGCTTTGTATAAGGCTGATAAATCGGGTACTTAAACCGTAAACTGTCAACTTTTTCCAAAGCAGGGAGTGTGGTACTGTATCAAAGGCCTTTTTGACATCTACGAAGAAGGCATATAACTTCCTCCTTTTGCGGCTCAGCGTCATCTGTATCAGTGAGGTAAGGGTAAAAATATGGTCTTGACGGAATATCCACTTCTGAAGCCCGCTTGGTTTTCCGCTAAGATTCCCCTTTTTTCAATCCAATTATTCAATCTTGTCTTTAATATGGATGTAAAGAGCTTTGATAAATTGGATAACAATGATATTCCTCTATAGTTTGATGGTATATTTGGGTCGCCATTTTTGAAAATAGGATGAATAATTGTTCTCTAGTCCACACTGATGGAACCGAGAAGGTCGTCAATATTTTGTTGTATATATTTGTTAAATAATTATTGCATTTTTAGGAATGTTGTTATTACTAGTGATAAATGTTCAAAGCATTTTGATTTGGTATTGTTTGTTGGTGGGTGTTTTTAAAGTGGCATTAAAAATAATACTTTGTAGTAATAATTTTTTCTCCTAAATAATTTCAGTACAGCATCTCTAGAAATACTCTAAGTAACTTGCTCTAGGTAATCTCACTTAGCCACTTTTAGTGGTTGCAGAAATTTCTTTTATATTAAAAAGTTTTTTTAATAATTAGTGCTCTGTGTGAGATAAGAGAAGATGTTAATTTTTACAATGTCACTAGCCTCATTTAGCTAGGGTATATTTAAATTGGTTTTCATATCCAATAAATTCATATTACTGTATTATTGGGACACATTTGCCATTTAGTTGCAAATAATAAGATTTGACTGTAGTGGGGTTTAGCTAAGCCAGGATGTGAGCAGGAGTACGAGGTGCACGAGAGCATGCACCAGCAGCGGGTGCCCCACAAGAAGAGTGTGGTGGGACTCAGCGAGTGCCTGGAGCTGTTCACCACCACGGAGCGGCTGGGGGTGGAGGACCCCTGGTTCTGTCCGGCCTGCCGCAAGCACCAGCAAGCCACCAAGAAGTTTGACCTCTGGAGCCTGCCCCGGGGTCCTCATCATCCATCTCAAGAGGTTTTCTTACAACCGCTACTGGAGGGATAAGCTGGACACCATGGTGGACTTCCCGTCAGGTCTGCCTACATTCTACAGCCCACTTAGCAACAAATGCATGGGTAAACCTTGTCTCTCCTGGTGGTCAGAGACTGTTTCCCCCCTCATGATAAGTTTATAACTGCCTTCAGGAAAGACTGGGTTTAGCCATGTTTTTAGTCCATCTTTCTTGGGAGACTATTGTATTATGGAAACATCAGTGCATTTATATTTTTCAATCATTTATTTAGATTTATGATCTTACTTTATTATTTTTCAATTAAGGTTCAAGATTTGAGTGTGGTATGTGGCTGGTGCAGAGGTCTGGACATGAGCCGCTATGTGATCAACCAAGAGCATGGCCCAGCAGTCTACGACCTTATAGCTGTGGCCAACCACTACGGGGGATGGGGGGCGGCCACTACACAGCCTACGCCAAGAACTCCCACACAGGGAAGTGGTTTTACTTCGACGACAGCTCAGTCTCCTCCGCCTCCGAAGACTCCCTTGCTGTAAGTTCCACCTACTTGTCTTGCAGATAGTTGGGTAACATAATAGGCCCCTTTTTTTTTAAATTCTAGTTAGACTAAGCATGGAGTTATTTGATAAGAATTGTTTGTACAATGGTATATGGTATGTCTTGTAAATTAAGCATGTGCCTTCCTAGGACAGAAAGGTTTTATTTGGAAACATAAGGTGTGTGATGTCCTCAGTTGATCATACATTATAGATAACTAAAGTATGATGGTAGCTTTTGTCCACTTATATTTTGATCCTGTCTTATATATCTCCTGTGGTGTGTGGCCGGCCAGACTAAGGCAGCCTACGTCCTGTTCTACCAGCTGAGAGAGGAAGGAGCGGATGATGAGGAGCGACCCATGGAAGTAAACAACACATCTCCATCCCCAAGCTCCTCCCCGGAGCCTTCTGCCATCTAGAGAGCCCACCACATATATATATGTATATATATATTATATATATATATATATATATAAATAAAATAAAAAGCACTTGGACTCCCCCCCAGTTTGATTTCCCTCCTCCCCGTCCTCCTCTGGTATATAAAGAAAGTAAATATATTTTTTAAAGTAAAAAGCAAACCACCTTCTGTGCTCCCTCCATTCATTTTTTCTATGTGACGATTTTACTTTATGAAAACATCAACCCCCTCCCTCCCCCCCCCCCCTTTTTTATTTGTTTAGAATTTTTTATTTTATTATGCAAACATTTTAAAAATATAATTTATTATTTTTTTTTTCCCTCTCTCTGCCACTCCACTTTGTTATGGCCACATCCACTTTAACAATCTCCCCACCTTTGACCCAGCAAGTGGGCTTTGTTTTCATGAATTTCTTCTCCCCACTACTATCAAACTCAATTATTTTTTTTCTATTTGTTACACTTTTTCCCCTCTCTTTGCGAAAGATGTTTAGCTTTACAGAACTGTTGAGTTGATAACAACGCTATCCTCCCCATTTGTGATACAGTGTAGGCTTGTTTGTAATACTATTTATAATAAAGATAATATCCTTGCAATTTTACACTGATGCTACTGCTCAACCTCCATTATTATTATTATTATTTTGGTTTTATGTATATGCCCACTTTGCTTGGGATGGTTAGTTTGAAGAATTTGTTTATTCCTAGGTTATGTAGTTACACTTGGAGTTATTAAAGTTTACAATGAGAGTGTTTATCAGGAATTCAAAGGTAAATTTGGGAATATACATGGAGTAGAGACTAAGTGACAATGCCTAAAGTGTTCTATAAAGAGGTGTCCTCTTACTGGATAACAGCTAATTAATAAGAGTGCTAATAAGTGTCTAGTACTCTGCCCTCTCCTGGAGGTTCAACTATATTGCCTCAGCTATTTGAGAACAAAATGATGGAAAAAAATGAATAGACAAAGGAAAAAGAGCATTTATTACATATTAGAGTTTAATATAGGTGAACACATGCACCTAAAGAACAACATCATTCAATGAACCCACCATCAGTGGCAATAACAGCTTCTATATGGTGTCAAAACTGACTGCAGGCAGTAATGAGATGGGTCTTGGGAATGTTTGCCATTGCATCCACTATAGCAGCTCTGAGAGCTGAAACAGTGTTGTGGGAATTACTATTGGAGTCCCTCTCAATTACACCCCCCACACGGATTGAGATTTGTTGAGCTGGGGAGCCAAACTTTAGGTGTGACGTGGTTGTTAAGATTCTCTGCCATCCATTCTTGGGTTGTTCTGGCTGTAATTAGATGGTGATCAGTCTTGTTGAAAAACATATGGCCTCCCACATGCTACAGTAGTGGTCTGACAACTGTGACTAACACCTTGGTGTAAGCAACGGCATCACTTTCACTACTAACAACTACAATAACCATCATTGCTGCTGGGAATTTGGTATGCATGACCGTAGGTACCTCATCAGGGCTTTTACGCAACCACTGATAATTTTTGCCGTTCACCTTCTGGTCCTGAACAAAGTTCTCATCTGAGAAAACCCAGATCATTCCTGGCTCCTCAGGATGTTTGAGCTTGTTAAAAGGCGCTTGTCTCTGATCAAGCGGTTTACCTTGGTTCTTTTGGACATGAACTGTCCTCTCCGTGTCACAAATGATTTGTAACGGAGGTCCTCATAGGCCACACATCGGATGGTAGCCTCATCAACCTGCAGATCTCAAGCGAGGGCCCTCATCCCAGGGTCCTAATTGATGGCAGCTTGGACACGGTTATAGAGTCTGGCGTCCTGACACTGTCAGAATGTCGACAATGTCGTTTCCTTTGGGAAACTTCCTCCACATCACCCTTTGAAGATCCTAATTCTTTCTGACTTTGAAAACAAATGATCGGGTGACTTTCAAAAATGCAGCAGTTGCTAAATCAGTATGTCCTGCAGCCAAAGAGACAATAACTGTACGACTTCATTTCTTACATATGTTACTATATCACGTAGGAAAGTGTGGCACCTATATTGTGCGTTCTCAAATAGCTGCTACACCACAAAGAGGTGCTGTTGCTGTATTTTGTTTATGAAATTAAATGCCAGCTTTGAAAGATTCCAACAAAAACCAACTTGTATACCATGGTCTTGGGGATATGGCCCTCATTAGCACAGTACATATACAGTAAAACCCACTAATACAAACCCTGGATTTAGCGAAACTTCCCTTATAACGAACCCACGGCGAATTCCATTCCATTGAAAGTACCATCATTATAACGAACTTTGCAATTTTAAAAATAACGAACCTATTTTCGGTCCCAAAATGATAAAATATATTTAAAATACTAGGCTTATAACAACTTAAAATTGTGATTTAAAATTTTTTAAAACAGCACAATTTTGAGCATGTTTCAGCTCACAGATTGCGATTTCAAAACAAAAAAATTGGCAGCATTGTTTTCATTTCCATTCTATTTTTGCTCTATGTTGTATAAGTTTTTACACATTATACTTTTATTTAATAGAACATCTTTGCATTCGACAAATTTTCAAATAGGAGAAAAATACAAATGGCTTCCAAAATAAAGAAAAGAAACAAATAATGGCGTTATAAATAAAACAGTGGCAGCATGCCCTTTTAGAAGTGTTCTATATCAAGTTTAACCTAGGCTAAAAAATAATTCCAAATAATTTTAAAGCCAGAAATGGTTTGAATAACAGGTTAAAAACAAAATTTAATATACACTCCAGAATAATATGTGGAATTGGAAGAAGAAGGAAAAAGAAAACAGTTCCCCCAAGTTCCCTGTGTCTCATGGGCCACAAACAAATACCACTACAGTTTCTATTTTTAGAATGGAATTCTTGTTAGGTATATGACTCATTCAGGGTTCGCGGATTTTCCCCCTGGCCTGGCCGGCCAATTTTACCGATCGCGCTATCGTATCAATATGTTTCGCGTCCGATTTTTCTGAATTGGATACTTTTGATTCATCCTCAATTGATTCAGAATACACGAAGCTTTATTCCTTTGATGGAAATAATGATATTTTAAGACAATTCTGATTTTCAAATTTTACTTTTCACTTTCAAACAAGGTATTAGAAGCATTTTTTTTCAAATAAATTTAGTATTATAATATCTGAGAAAGATGTTCTAAAATACTCTTATACCTTTTAAATATACAGGGTGCGGTAGATAAGTAATGAGACTCAGTCTAGAAAAACAAATTTATTGATCCGATTTGTACAAAACGTTAATATTCTTCAAAGAACTCGCCTTGGGCGTCGACACAAGTTGCCAGCGCATTTTCCGAGCTTCATAGGCCCCACTGTAGTCCGTTGGAGTTATCCCAGTTAGTGCCTTCGTGACAGCACGTTGGATGTTCGGGATATCGTTGAAACGATGACCCTTCAGGCATCTTTTTACCTTCGGAAATAGGAAGAAATCAGGAGGACTCATGTCAGGGCTGTATGGTGGCTGTGGCAGAACTTCAACTCCAATTTGGGTCAAATAGGAGGTCACGAAGAACGCTGTGTGCGCCGAGCGTTGTCGTGGTGGAGACGCCAGCATTGAGCAAGGTCCTGTCGCTTCCGTTTGACGGCTTTGTACAATCGCCGAAGGACTTCTTTGTAGAATTCGGCATTAACAGTTTTCCCCTGAGGGACAAACTCTTTGTGAATTAACCCCCGCTTGTCGAAAAACACAATCAGCATTGTCTTGACTCAGGACTTTGACATTCTTGCTTTCTTCGGCCGCAGGGATGCCGGTGTGTGCCACTCCGAACTCTGGGCTTTCGTCTCCGGGTCGTATTGGAATGTCCACGATTCGTCGCCTGTTACTACGTTGTCTAAAAAGTCTGGATTATTTTCCAATTCATTCAACATCTCACGGCAAACGTCCACTCGTTGTTGCTTTTGTTCGGCGGTGAGCACTCGCAAGTGTCATGGGCACACAAACAACGTAATACGCGAAGCTCGACCCTCACTGCGCCAGAGCTACGACGTGACTGCGAACCGGTTCTATTGTTAGCTCAGATCCCCCACAACGTGACCTGCAGGTGGAGAACGCACTGCGAGTGACTGGGGCGCCGCGTGGCGGCCAGTCTCATTACTTATCTACCGCACCCTGTATAATTAATAATGTTTTGCCTAGGGGATTTGGCTTAATTTTAAAATAATACATAGGTATACTGATGAGCCAGGCCCTCCCATTAATTTTTCCATTGCAGTAAGGGCAGTAGAAATTGTTTAATTTCAAAAAGAATCTTACGTTTTTGAAATAGTTTTGAATTTTGATAACAGATGGCGTGCTAGTGCATCATATTATAAACATGTATGCCAATGATAAGAAGGACCTATTATCAAATGACTTCTTTTGATATTCAGCATTACTGTAAAGAAATTGGTCAATTTAGGGAATTAAAACAAAGTGACCATTATTAAGTGGCTGCCTTTTCCTGTTTGTATGGCTGTTTTTTAATTATATAGTCTAAAAATTTAGAAAAGTTACCAAAAAATGGCCAAACCGTACTATAGTGAACCAAAAGCTCTGTCCCATTGGGGTTAACTATAGAGAGGTTTTACTGTATATACTGTCTCTTTTATAACGGCAACTTTGTATTAACATCGTAAGTTACCATTGCTTTTACACACACCCTGGTTATAATAACTTGGTTGATGTTGCTATAAGTAAAATAGGTGTTGTTATAGCTATGTTCATTTGTATAAAAGAATGAATCTTGCTATATGTCTTCTCCATAAGAACTACAGAATCCATCATAAATCAAATCTTATACAATTCCTTTGTAAAGGACAACACCTAGTTGCAGAGAAAATGTGTCCTTTATAGAGGGATGTCTTCTTAACATAGAGCAGCTAAGTTGCTCATTTTGGTGGGAAAAATAACGGTAGAGGGCTACTACTGTAGATAGACATTGCTGTCATTAAGACATAGCTAGAGTTACCCCTGGTTAGATTAATGAACAAAGAACTTGGATTGGTAGAAAAGGTAAAATACTTTATTGACACTTAGTCAATGGTTAAAGAAAAGTAAACGAGAGAAATGGAAACAAAGATGGGGAATCATATCATATACAATTAGGTGTGATGAAATATTTATAGTTATCAGGGAGGGAGGCTCCTCCATTCAAGAAGAGGATCTACCCTTTCAGTTCAACAGTGGGGTGCCGGCATGTCTTGGCCAGGGCATCATCATTCAGGCCACTACTAAAGACCCAGACCTGTAGGTCCACTAGATGATGGTGAATGCATGCTGGATGAGAGGCCTGGCACAGCGGCAGTACCTGTGGACAGGCTAACAGGTCTGTCTGACTAGATGGGGCAATGAATCTATAACATCCTCACTGCCATGTCTGTCATGTGATTGGAGAAAGCAGGCACATTGCTGGAGAAACAATTACCTGAAGGTGATGTGTAGATAAAAATGTGTCTACCACTTTTTGAGTTTGGATTGGTTGACATTTGTGCAGAGAAAAAATTCAATAATCTTGTTATCTTATAAAGGCTACACTCTACTCCACCAGGACTTTGAGTGAGACAGGCAGCCTATTCCAAGCTCTACAAATTTACTCGCTAATTCAGACACATGTTGGGGCTGGGAAATGATTAGGTACAATTTGGATTATAGATTAGAAACACAAGGTAATAAGACCAATTGAATAAATAGTAGTTTGGTAACGATTGATGATGGTAAAAACGTTTTTAAAAAACGTAGCACTGTTTATTTTGTCTTATTACCTTTTGTTTCTAATTCATAACATCCAATTATTTTGCTAGTGAAAAGAGCTTGAGTAATAGCAACTTTTGGTTGGACAGAACCTTGTTGAAACTGGCAGATTCAGCTAGTAATCCATGTTACCACACTAGAGTAAACCACTTTGGCCCAATAATTGCAATGATATTGTTGATAAAATATAACGCGCCAAACATCTATTTATAAAAAATCCGATAAGAACAGATTTTTTAAAAGCTTTTATTTAACTTTATTTGGTCTCGATAGAGCAGATCTGGAGCACAATAGGCTCGACTGTGGGTCGCAGAGAGTTGACGTTGATCATGGCCCTCTCTCTCTGAAGGGCCTTCTCCAGCGACTCAAACTTTTATGGGGAAAAGAGGGATTGTGTTCCAAAAAAATTCCGCAAGGAGTAGTCCAATGAATCCCAATCCAAGGAGTTGGAAGCTACATCTCGTTGCAAGAAGTATAGGAAATACTTCTGGCAGAAGGCGATCAACTTGGAGCCTTGCCAAGGCATAAAATTGGGACCGGCGAGGTATTGCTGAGCCCATGAAATTGGAGAACCCCTCAGAATGAGGGCTTGGTATGCATTAATGTCATTTGAAATTTGTCCCAATGAGACCAGCGTGGTCTTGCCTTCATAAGTGACCGCGACTCAGATCATGACAGACTTTGGAAAGGATTTTCCCCATGGTGAAGAATGAAATTACAAGTCCCGTTTCATAATAATTTTCAATCTTTCTCTCTAGAATCCTAGGTCAGAAACGATGTGATACATGTTTACCATTTCAATAAATCCCTCTTCTTGATGCTTTTCTTTAAATGTTCGCACTTCTTGTATTGCTTCAAAATCCTAACGACTTTGGGGTTAATTTTGAATTGTCGAGCGATGTCTGTAGTTAAAAACTCAATTTTGTCATCTAAGTGTATAATTGTAACGTGATGGTATGAAGTAGGCATACTGGAATTTTATCATTCTAGACACAATCTAATAACATTTGCCTTTTGAAAGACAACAGGAAACTATGCTCCCCCATATGCTTTAAAATCTGTACATAAGATCCTAAATAAAAAGGAACATACTTTTCAGCCACTCTGTATATAACACAATCACATCTCTGATTACTTGTGCTATCTGGTACTTTCCCTTTGTCACTGACGCGAGTCTGCTATATTGCGGAGATGGTCAATAGATGGAGTTTGGTTTTGCGTCATTTATAGATCAATATCCTTTAAGAAAATTAACTTTTTTCAAATTTGGCCTAGACACTTTGAGATTAAAAATATCTTTGACAAATTCTGTAGTTTTCACGAATATTTTGTGGATATCATGAAATTAAAGCATGCGAATTGTCGCTAATATTACCATTTTGTCACAGACCCAAGTCTTCTAGAGTCAATAGATAGCACAAGGAAGTCTATTCTGATGAGTGTCTTTTCTATTTATGCTACAACCTTGTGTAACTTGAATTATTTGGAAATAATGATTTTGCACTTAGTGTACCCCAAAAATTGATTCAAAGTCAAAACAGCGAACCCTCTTGGTCCATAATTATTAAATTCCCCTTTATTAAAAAGGTTTAGTTTTTTCTAGTCAAACTTGTTTGTCCCATTGTGTGATTAATAGCTTCTATAATGGATTTTGTTGATGGATGCTCTGTCACGTGTAGTTAGTCTCATTGCTGGTGTATCAGACAAGTACAGACTTGCCTCAGATGCCGACATTAACGCAGTGAATAAACAATTATATTGTAGCTTGGTTGATTTGTTTGCATAATTTTTAGACTGTATTGATTTATATAAGTTTTTAATGATGTCATATAGCTATATAAATGCGCATAGATACGAGGAAGCCTTCGCTTACAAGGCTCTGAAGCCACTCTTCTGTCTTATGAAAATAATAACTCTATCAAAAGAAGTGAAATTATCAAATAGAATTGATGCCAGATGCCCTTGCAGCCATTAGACAAGGAATCTTACTAGTTTCGTTGGATCTGGAATAAAAAATTGTAGTAAATAAGTAATTACCAGTAGGCTCTTCGAGCATAATCAGAGCTGTGGCTGCTGCAACATCTTTGCACACTTTTATTTTCATAAAATCTTTATTGTCTTTATAATGTCTGATAGAGCTTTTGATGTTTATTTGCGAACCGCCAAAGTGACAAAAACAAATCAAAAAGGGATGATGATAACCTACGTCTTGCAGATTAACATTTTCATAGAAACATATATATACATATTTATTGCTAGCTATATATCACCATCTTCTCTCTTCAAACACGAAATCTCACAGGAGGTCTCCTGGCTCGAGGTGGGTTCCGCCTTAGGACAGGACCTTCCTCTCTCATGGCCTCGGGGTCCAGCGATCGAAGAGGCTCTAATGACTTTCCATCGTCTGTATCACTCTGAACCTCTGAATCTTGATCCGACTGCTGGCTAGTTAGTCCTGGCAACAGCGACTTCATATAACCTCTGTCTCGTACAACCTCCGAGATTATGGCACTGGGACCTGCTCCTCTTGAGTGCTCGGGTTGACGCTCTCCATCTCCACTCTCATCTTCTTCACCATTCCTCCACCTTTTTCTAATTTGATCCCTGTGATAGGCCTTTACCTGTCCGCGGATCAAAATGGTGTAGACTCTAGTTCCCTTCTTGCCCACAATTTTTCCTGGGATCCATTTATCACCACCTCTAAAGTTTTTACACCACACTAAATCATCTATCTGGAATTCTTCCAAATGGGTTCGCCGATCATACTTCATTTGCCTGGCTTGCTGGTCCCAAACTCTAGATGCCAAGCTGGGATGTATCAACGATACTCTGGTTCGAAGCGCACGCCCAATAAAGAGCTCTGATGGAGTCTTTCCTGTTGTCACATGCGGGGTGCTTTGATATGCCAGAAGAACTTTTGATAAGGTGTCTTGAATGGTGTATCCCCAATTTTTCTTTTATTTTTATCCAGAGCAGTCTTAATTGTTCTAACCGCTTTTTCAGCCAAGCCATTACTTTGCGGGTGGTACACCGGGATCTGTTGGGAATCTCTTAAGGTTCAGACAATGAAACAACAAATAACAAGTTTACTTACAGCTGAAGTGGTTTTAAAGAATTAGGCAATTTTACCTTTTAAGAAAGTATTTTTAATTTATTATTTTCAAAGAGAGAGAGAAAAGAACATTTAACAATTTACATTACAATTACTAATTTTGTAAAACAAAAAAAAAACACTCCTTTGTTCTCATTTTTATATTACAGTGTTGTCAGTCTAAAAGTATTTCAAGATCATTGATTTACTATTCTTCTTTTTTTTTTTCCAACATTCCCTCTTATATCAGTGATCTTATCACATTCAACAGTTTCATCACTTGACTTATGTTTTAGATGGTTGTCATAAGAAGGGATTTGAATTTGTCTAACTTTGGTCTGGCTAGAGGTTTTGTTAGGATGTCTGCAATTTGGTGTTCTGTTGGACAATATATCAGGTTAAACTTTTGAGCTTGATCTTTCACAAAATGATATTTGACATCAATATGTTTAGTTTTAGTGGTGAATTGGCCTGATTTTATAATTTTTATAGTGCTTTGGTTATCAACATAGAGATTTATATCAAAATTATCTGGAATTAATTCTTCTAATAGGGATCTTATGTATGACACTTCATTTTCTTTTACTATTTCCCAAACTTCATTTTTGGCAAGAGACTCTTTTTCTTATTTTATTGCCTTTTTCCATTTTTCTTGATTTGAACCAGATATAGCTTCAGAGTAAGTTAGAAGAGCTGTGATTCTGTTGTTCCATCCCGCTCTAAATAGAGGTCTTCATATCTTGATGGTGTTTGTAAACTACTTCTTGGTCTATGATTATATTTTGAAGTACTTGGTTTTGTAGGGATATCTTCTTTGTCTTCAGAGACTTCTGGTAGACTTGGTTCTTCATTTAATTCTAGTTGATCTTCAGATTCTTCTTCTGGTTCGACAATAGGTATTTTTTCTTCTTTATTTATACATCCTTTATCTAAAAAAATTACATCTCTAGCTGTAAAGATTCGTTTGCTTTGTTCATCCCAAAGGCGATAACCATTTGGTGCATAACCTATAAAGGTATATTTTTTACTTCTGTCTTCCAATTTCTTTATGTGTTTTAGGGTTTTTACATAAGCTTCACAACCAAAAAGTTGTAAGTTTGACAAATTTGGTCTTTTGTTGAACCAAAGTTCTGCAGGGGTTTTCTCTAATTCTTGAGTAGGGCTTCGGTTCAGCAAATAGGCTGAAACCCTTACAGCTTCTCCCCACATGTATTTTTCTACACCAGAATCAATCAAAAGAGCTCTAGTTTTCTCCATCAGGGTTCTATTTAATCTTTCGGCTTTGCCGTTTAGCTGAGGTGAGTGAGGTATGGTGAGATCCATAATGATTCCTTTAGCTTTGCACCAGGATTTTATATCTTCATTTACATATTCTCCGCCATTGTCACATCTTATTTTTGAAACTTTTAGATTCATTTGGTTTTCTGCTTCTGTAATAAATTCTTTCAGATATCCTTTTACTTCATATTTATTTTGTAACAAATACACATGACAAAAATGTGTGTAGTCATCAAGAAATGTTAGAAAAATAGTTTTTTTGTCATGGGTAGTGGGATCTAAAGGTCCACATACATCTATCTGTATGGATTATTTCTAAAGGCCTTTTTTGTTGTCCTATTTAAGGACATCTCAACTTCGTGCCTGGTCTAGCTCAACAATAATAACCTTTATAATTGTACACCACAGTAGATTAAACCTAGATACATACACAAAAAGAAATATATAGCACACACCAAGGATACACACCTGTTTTGTATTTGATTAAGGATAAAAATATTACCAATACACACTTTAAAATATTAAAACATTAAATTTTATTTAACTCGGTGAATTTACAATATTTCATTTGTAGACAACATGAATGGGCTTAAATTATGTTTTAGACAAATTTATAAAGCTTCCTATATATAAAAAAATGATTTTGAGAACATGCGACTTGGTAATTCAACCAAGTTACCCCATCTGAATAAATGATTAATAAAGATGACTAATATTTTGTAAAAAAAAAAAAACCATAAAGGCCAAGTCCTCTGTTCACTATATACCTTATATAGTAGAGTCTACCAGAAAATTACTATCTATCAGGACTAATTCTATTCTTTTATGAACAGACCTCTTTAGGTCTACACACTAAATTCTATTAATGTCTTTGGACTTACCCTTATCTTCTCTACATACCATTTCCAAGTTTGTCTTGGCAACCCCATCGCCCCGGACCTCCCCTCTTGTCGCGTCTCTCGTTCAAAACTGACCGTTATTTTTCAAACAGCCCCCCAAGATAAAAAATCATCTTCCTACAGAGTAAAAAAATAATTACATAAATATTCTTAGAATATTTATTTAAAAATAATAGTAATAAAGAAAATATTATTTTTTTTAAAGAATATTTAAGAAAATAATAATGACACACACACACACACACGCCGACCGTGCGGCCACGCTAGTTTTAGCTCCGCCGTTTTCGCCTCCGGCGAGCGGAAGAACATCGCGAAAAAATTTAAAATTCATACTGGCTGAAAGCCCTCAATCCGCTGTACAAGTGCCTGAAAGGCCCAGCGTTCAATCTCAACCAGGTGACAAGATATCTCCGAAAGAACGAATTGAAAAGAATTCTTCCAAAGAATTTTCCATGGAATTCCAAAGGAACGCGGATCCGCCGGCGCGCGAGACGCTTGCAAGCCCGGCCGCCGCGCGTGACGACGTCACGGCGCCGCTGATTGCTGCTTCTTGCAGCGCTTCAACAGCCAACCCGGCCCCGCTCATTTGGGGAGATAGCGAATTGGCGGAAATGGACGACAACGACGCTTTCACCGTCGTAAGAACCAAGAAAAGGCGCCGCGACTCGCCGGTTCTGCCTGCCATGGCCGCGCAGTCCAACAGCGCTGGAGCTTCTCGCCGACAGCGATCGTCGACGGGATGGATACCTCCGGTCCAGGAGATCAGGACCACGACGGCACATGTCATGGAGGCCAGGGCTCGCCAGGCATCCTGCACCGAGGAGCAGTGCCTATATCTCGAGTACTGCCCGGATTACCAGTCCTACCAATATCTTAGGGCTATCGAGAGAGTGGTCGGAGGACATAAAAACATCTTCCAGTTCTCAAAGATCAACGGCCACTACTTGTTGGGACTCGCCAGCAAATCTCTGGCGGAACACCTAGTCCGGGAAGGCCTCGAGATCGAGGGAACCCTCATCAGGACCTTCCCCTCAGGAAGAGCTCAACCAGAATAACGGTTGGAAACCTGCCCTTCTTTGTGGCGGACGCCGCCATCATTGACGCCCTCTCCCGCTATGGGCGCATAACCTCCATCGCCCCCAAGCTGCTGAAGGCTGGAGAGTTTACATACACCGACGGCCGACGGGAGGCCTTCATCCTCCTCCACGACGGCATCACCATCGACAAACTGCCCACCCGATTTGAGATCAGAATCAAGGGTGAGGCCTGGCCAGCCTTCCTGTCTCATGGAATAAAATGCTCGAAGTGTCACGGCCAAGGGCACAGAAGAGCTAACTGCCCCCAACTCCATGGGCGCTCTGCCACCGCCAGACGGGCTTCACCGCCCCCTTCCACCGACCTCCCACCATCGACCGCGCCTGGGCTGCCTAGGCAGTCTTCGGCCGCGCCTCCCAGCCCATCTAATAAGGCTTCCCGCACCCCATCTGATTCCTGCGCTGCATCTCTACCATCTGCGGCGCCATGGCCATCCACACCAACGCCGCCGGCCTCACCCATGCAGGCGGTGACTCCAGCTCCTCCACCAATGACCCCTTCACCTGAAGATCCCATGGGCCCTCGCTCGGCGGCGTCGCGTCCTGAGTCGACGCCTCCCGCCCGGCCGGACTTCATTGCCCCGGGTGGCCCTCCGCCTGCACAGGGGACCCTCGGACCTGCGACCCACACACCGGATGTCGACATGACCACCACTGAGGAGCCCTCTGCTCCCTCACCAGCCGCAGTTTCAACACCCCCACTGCCTGCGCCTCAGCCTGCTGGGCCGACACCATCTGCTCCCCACAAAGAGGATCCGACACCGGCTATGACACCTCCGTCCCCACCACCTACCCCGATGGAGGAAGACCTGCCGCCGAACCCAGGTGATTGCATCCATAGAATTTTAACAGAGATCATCAGTTCCAAAATCGACCTTGGACCCTTGGTCGATGATGAAATCTCCTGGACCGACGCCATTGATGCCATCCTACATTCCCATTCTAGGGCGCCTTTCCTTGCGAGACTCTCGCCTATTTTGAAGAAAAACTACGCTGTCTTTTTCGAGGCGGCCATCGAGCGCGCTCGGGATTCCCATCCCAGGATCCTCAGCGGGTTGTCCGAGCTCAGGAGGGCCTTGGCTCCCAAGACTAGACGTCACCGCGGCAAGCGCTAACCTAATGTATATACCCCTCTCTTCTCTCTTTCTCTTTGAGATGTAACATTGTCTAGAAGACAATAAATAATTTTCAATTGTCAAAATTGTCACACACACACACACACACACACACACACACACACACACACACACACACACACACACACACAATAAAATATATTTTTTTTTTTATTTAAAGTAATTTCTTCTTTAAGAAATTCGAAATTAAACTTCTTCTTATATTAGAAGAAGAGTTTGAGATAATAATAAAAATTGATAAACTAAGGATAATAAAATATAAAAAATTTTCTTTAAAATTAAAGTAATTTCTTCTTTAAGAAATATATATTCTAAATTAAACTTCTTCTTATATTAAAAGAAAAGTTTGAGATAATAATAAATTGATAAAATATAACACGTCTATCCCTTAAATTTTATATAGTAATCCTTTCCTTAAGAGAATTTAAAGCAGAGAAATATGACCAATTTATCTGGGTATGTATTTAATTGGTTTTATTCTTTTTAGAATAAAGAATGAACTTAGAAATTCCCCTAAATGGTAATATGATTTTGGACGCTTCATTGCATATAAAAGGGTGATTGACGAATTCATCTATTTACATATCTACATGGTTTGTATATCCTCCTCTGGGTCTGTCTGCATCGGGCTTCTGGATACTTAGACAGGGCCGATGTCATCTCCAGCTGTTCACCTTCCCCGGTTCTGGTCTTAAAGGCATCGTTGAGATTCCTCGTTGGGAATTCTCCATCTTTCTACAGCGGGTCTTGGGATACACGTCCAGGGCTGCTTCCAGTTCTTCATTTCTAATCCACCTCGTTGTTGTCCTTCTGTGGAGGGTTGGCCGGTATCTCGGTCACGGTACCACCAGTGTCACCTCCGATTGGGCGTCCTCCCCTGCCTTGACCTTTAGAGCACCGTCGGCCATCGTTGTGGGATTTCCATCTGGACAACAAACATTCCCGGCAAGACACTGTGTATATATATGATGTAAATGTTTACATCATTGTTGGGTCTATTTTGAGAAAAATCTGGCCAAACAATTCCTCCCCTGCCAGAGTGAAAAAAAAATGCGTCTTTCAATTCAGATCTGTTTATACTCTATGATAAATATGAATTAGGAAGAAATGCATTTTTTTTCTTCACGATACTAGTATATACAATCACTGATACTCAGGCAAAGGGGGAACTAACGCGCCATGGTGCCTAGGACAGGTTAACTCGTAGTATTATTGGACGGAGATCTTATCCTACCATTTAGTGGGCAAAGTACTAAGCCCATCTTTCGCTGTCTGTATGCCAGAGGGTCTTGGCCCAGATGTGAGGCGAATTCACACGTTCCCAGCCGCAGTCCCTATAGGTGGAGATGGGGGTGGTCTATACACAGATTCTGTACAAACAGATCCTTAGACCGTTCTGGATAAACATAATCATATGGGCGCCAAGGAATTGTGCGTGTAAATGTAGATATGCCCAATTCCTAAAAGACATCTAGAAAATAAAAAAATAAAAAACTTTATTAACTCTATAAGATGAGATACATGTGATAATAAAAGAATGACTATACACGGTTACATAAGGTAAAAATTAAATCGGCATCTGCTATCAAATAACAACAATAATAGGGCAAACAGAAACGAGGGGAGTGAATATATATATCAAAGTTGAATGGATAAGATATATGCCGAAATGAAGCAATGTAGATATACACAATGATAAATAAAAAAAAATGGATATATACTATAAGTAGAAAGGGAATGACTTGATATATATGTAGGATATACAATGATAAACAAATGAATATATAAGCTGTGATTAAATTCTTCATTCAGTACATTTGTCCGAAGATGGTAACAACGCTTTTACCGAAATGTCACACATACTAACTATTTATTCTGGAATCGGTCTCGTTATCTTGTTTTTGTAGTCTATAGCTCAAATAGTGCCTTATCTATATATATGAATATACATGAAGATAATTTAGAAAGGGGGTATACATGGTGGATGGTACATTAAATGAGTAAATATTATCTCTGGATAATAAATATGCCAAATTTTTGGAAGAATATGATATATGGGAAGGAAATAACATTGATATGGGAGATATACTATGATAAACGAACAAAATATATATATATGCTGTGGTTAAACTTATTTAGTGCATTTTGTCTGAAGATGGTAACAACGCTGCTACAAAAATGTCACACATCATCTATTTGGATTTGGTCCCGATATCTTACATCTATAATCCAAATCGTGCTTTCTATATATACAAATATACATGAATATAATAAAATGAATGATACATGGTAACTGGTATTACTGAGTATATAATAATAATAAAGGAATAAATATGCACTGAGGATCAAGGGCATTTCGCGAGTATTTCAAAATTTATATGTATTACCTTGAAAGTTTGTTCTTACCAACTCGTCACTGGGAGTGTTTGTCTGGCGTGTTCCCCGCCTCTCTTAACCATGATAATAAAAACATATAGGAAAGGAAATCTTAGTAGTTAGTAAATTCTCTAAACCAGATTATTTCCAAAATTACCTTATCTGTGGTGACAATCTTATCTATCTTTGTCTTTAATTGACCATTGTTGTTAACCTCTACTATACATTGTTTAGCTTATCCATAGAATGTGCACTCATATTTTAACCAATAATGCATTTTAACAAAATACATAAATTAACCTCGAAGGAATAAATGATGATGACTAACAACCTAGTTCTAACTTCTACCTTACGATATATCTTCTCACGCTTTAGTTCCTAATATCTCTCTGTAAATTTGACTCTTTGTCCTAAAAAAAATAAAATAAACTTATTGCTCTGGGCCATTTCACAGCCAAAACAAAAATTGATATTCATTCTTCCCTTAAAAATTCCTCCTTCTCAAGTCTGGAATACTGTATTGGCTTGTTCTGGCAATCTGCTTCAAAGGTTCATTTAGGTGTCCTACTAATTTAAAATTTATCTTAACATAGAACGAGTTATTCTCGTGAAAAAAAAAAAACAATTCTACTTACTAATTGGTATTTAGACTTGAATTCGTTCTAACTAAACGTATGGTAGACAATAGTCTTTAATTAGGTGATTAACTTTTGCTAGCCTGGGGCGATATAAAACACAAAGAATCTGGACAGTCCATCTGTCACTTTGCTAACTGGTACCTAAAATCTGTAGACGGAATCGCCTTGTCTAATCGTAACTTGTCTCTTACACGCTCTCATTGTTAACTCTCATTAGAAACCCCCTTTGGACTTTGACTTAGAAACAAGGAGTTATAGGGACTTGAGTCCTCATGCCAGGCCAGTAATAGTCACCCTTTAGCCTTCTCATAACCTTTTTAACTCCGAAATGACCTCCAGTAGGGATATCATGATGATAACTGATCACTGCTTCCCTAAAACCTGTAGGAACCACCTTCACCCAGGTACCCTTTTCATTCTTTGTAACGAGGTATTTGTCTTGTAACTTGTACTCTCGGTTGTTATACCTCTCTATGCTACCCGATTTTAATTTCGTTAACCTATTTATTACTGGGGCCCACCCTTTCTCTTGAAGCAAGCCTTCCCATATCTGATTGCTATTTAATAAGGAGGGCCGCCGGTCTTTTACCACCGCGGCCACCACCCTCCTATCATGTGATAGGTTTGGATCATCCTCACACGGGAACCTACTAAGAAAGTCGGCTACCGTGTTTTCCTTCCCCGGGACATAAATGAATGTAACGTTGAAGTCTTGGATGATCTCTGCCCACCTAGACAGTCGAGCGTTCTTATAATCAGACCCCTTATTATAAGTAATCGGTTTATGGTCAGTATGTACTTCTACCCTACTGCCCACCAGGAGGTGTTTAAAGTGTTGTAGGGACAACACTACTGCATAAGCCTTCTTTTCTATTGTAGAATAGCGAATCTCAGGAACTGTCAGTCGCTTGCTATAATAGGCAATTGGCCTCACTGTCCCATTGACCTCCTGTTGGAGGCAAGCGCCTACCGCTATTCCACTGGCGTCAGTGTTCAGGATGAAAGGTATCCCAATTGTTGGGTGAATTAGTAATGGCTCACTGGTTAATATTCCCTTCACCGTCTCAAAGGCTGACTGCTCTACCATACCCCAAGCAAATCTATGTCCCTTCCTTAATAAGTTGCTCAGTGGAGCCAGGACCTCACCTGCGTTGGGAATAAAGCGTCGGTAGTAGTTAACTGTACCCAATAGACTTCTGACTGCCTTGATGTTATGAGGTCGTTTCAAATCCCTGAGAGCGGCGACATTATCCCACATGGGTTTGATCCCATTTTGGTCAATTACATGACCCAGGTACTCTACCGAGTCCCTGAAGAGATAGCTCTTCCCGTATTTGGCCTTCAAACCGAACTTACTCAGGCGTTCGAGTACAGCGGCGAGGTCTGCTACATGCTGCTCGTGAGAGTCGCTGTAGACAATGACGTCATCGATGTACAGACGAACGCATTTGAACAACAAGTCACCCAGGACCAAGTTCATGGCTCACTGGAAGACTTGTGCCGAGTTTTTAGCTCCTTGTGGCAAACGCGTGTAGCGGTATCTTCCCCAGGGTAGAGAGAAGGTAAAGTAATCTCTGTCAATCTCCGGGATGTGAATCTGGAAGAATCCAGAAGTCAGATCTAATGTGCTGAAGACTTTTGCACCCGCGAATGCGCGCAGATTGTCTTCAACACGGGGTATCGGGAACGGGAAGAATTCAGTTGCCTCATTGATCAGATGTAGATCCATGGTGATGCGAACACTACCATCAGTTTTGGCAACCGGGAATAGAGGGGAATTCCACAGAGAGGTACTCCCTTCTATTATCCCCACTTCTTCCAGTTCGTCTACTAACGTTTTCACCTTTGAGACTAATCTGTTCGGGTTCGGGTATTGTCTCCTATATACTGGTTTGCTGGTCAGCATCTTCAGCTTAGGGGCTGTGATGGTGGAGCCATTCCCCATATCTCTTATATCCCTACAGAAACAATGGCTGAAAGCCCTGAGAATATCTTCGCCCGTGTGGATTTTGTTTAAGGGTATCCTGGGTGGTTGAGGAGTCATTTCTATAGTTTGTAATGAAGAAAGAAAGGCCGACTTGGTCGGATCTTCCTTCCTTTCGTAATCGGATCTAACACTCCCATCATAGCTGAGGTGTAGTTTTAGAGCTCGGAAACCTGGTAATCCAAGTATGCCATCAAATCCTATTTCTCCCATGTGGCAATACTCGAAGGTCGTTCTCACCTCCCTAATGGGCTTACCATTCAATGTCGCTCCTATCTCTAACACCTCACTCCCTAGTGACCTTAAAGACTTGCCTGTTATACCTTTAAGGTAAGTTGGTTTGTTTAACCCCTCAGTGCATATTTCTAAATTATCAATATTTACAATATTGGCCTCTGAGCCCGAGTCTATGAT
Source organism: Cordylochernes scorpioides (assembly GCA_030710605.1). NCBI lineage: Eukaryota > Metazoa > Arthropoda > Arachnida > Pseudoscorpiones > Chernetidae > Cordylochernes > Cordylochernes scorpioides. The sequence goes on from CP092864.1 coordinate 34,124,580, forward strand.
GAATTTTAGAGACCTCTCGCTTAGAGACCTCTCCTTATTTAATATATACATATTTATGGCAGGCAAACTGGCCGCAAATCCCCCTCCCGCCTTGAGGCAAGCCGGACCTAGTTTTTTCGTTGTGTCTGCTGGCAGTCCCGGATGAGGTGTCCTGGCTCGCCGCACCTATAGCACTTGGGGGGTGGTCTCCTTACATCTTGCTTCTTGTAGTCCGCTCCAGGGTTCTCCTCCCTTTCACCGTTGGGGTCCCTCCTTTCTTGTCTAGGTGGAGGTGGATTCCGTTGTTGCCTGAATGGTTGTTGTGCTGGTCTCCCCTGCCAGTTCCTGAAGGGGGCTCCCCTTCTACTATCCCCTGTGTTGTCTCCTTCATATTCCCTTCTTCCTGTGGGGTGTGTTGGCCACCTTCCTCCCTCGTTACTTGCACTATTGGCACTTCCCCTTTGTCTCCTAAGGGCCATATTCTCCGTCTCTAGTGCCTTCATTTTCCTCTCCAGCTCGGCCAATTTGTTGCCCATGTCGCCCAGCCTCTGGCCGTTCCTGTCGGTGCTGGAGCGCTGTGCCTCCCTGTAGTCCTCCTCCCTTTGCTCTAACCACTGTAGCTTGCTGACTAGGGTCTCCCAGGGTTCGCCTTGGTAGAGGTGAGCCTTTTCCCACAGGCTGGGGCAGAGTCCGTCGATGAAGACCTCCGCGACCTCCGAGATGCCTATCTTCAGGCCATCCGACTCAGCTCCCGCCGCAAGGTCGCTCACCCGTGCGGCGAAGTCACGGACTTTCTCCCCGGCTCCCTGTCTACAGGAGAAGAACTGGCTCCTCATCTCCCTTGTGGAGACTCTCTTTCGGAATCGTCTCTCGAGACTCTCCTTCAGTTCTTCATATACAAGACGGATTTGTTGGGATTGGAAGGCAAACTCCCTCGCAGCCCCTCGGAGGTGGTTGTCCAGGAGGATTCTTTTTCTGGCGTCGTCCAGGGCCCTTAGGTCGTAGACGAGCTCAAAGTTCTTTATGAACTTTGCAAAGGGGACTATGCCTTTCCCTTCAAATTTTTCTAGGTTGTACAGCATGGAGGGCAGCTGGGCTTGGCTAGCTGTGGCGTTCTCCTTTTCGGCAGGCATGGTCCTCAGTTGGATCTATGGGAACCAGGTATTAGTCTTTCACCCTGACTGCAACGATAGTATCAGGACCCATAGAGGCGGGCAAAGTGGAGAATACTAAGTGGAAGGAAGGGAAGATACTTTCCTTATTCACGTTCCTAAAACAATGGGAAGTTCGCGTTTCAGGTAAAGTTCCATATTTTCACATAGTAAGCTTGATCCGTTAACAGGAGCGGATAACGCCATGTCGGGTTTCGGCTGACAAGACAGGTTATACTATGACGTGTTGCTGCCATGTAGTCACAACAATGGACTACAACATGATTGCCGAGATCAGGGACCTAAAAAAAAAAAATCCGCCTCCATCAGTCCAGTGGATAGAGGGGTTCACATTCATACAGAATCGCGGAGACGCGGGCGAGAAATAGTAATCGAAACATTGATTACTATGTGAGATCACTAAGTAGTCACGGCAATGTGCTACAACATGATCGCTGTGATCATGGACCAAAAAAAAAAAATCCGTCTCCACCAGTTCAGGAGATGAAGGAGCTCACAGTCAAGCAGTATCGTGCTGACGCGGGTGAGAAATAGTGATCATAACATTTATTATGACGTGTAGTGTATGAATATGTAGGGTATATGTAGTGTATGTATTGATTAAATAGTCATAATGATGGATCACTACGTGATCACCGCGATTAGGGACCTCAAAGGAAGAAATCCGTCTCCACCAGTTCAGGAGATGGATGAGCTCACAGTCAGACAGTATCGTTTGGACGTGGGCGAGAAATGGTAATCGAAACATTTATTATGACGTGTAGTGTATGTATATGTAGGGGATATGCAGTGTATGTATTGATTAAATGGTCATAATAAAAATTTCAGCCCTCTTCCCATCTTCGAAGGTAACAGAAATGTTTACACCAAGAAGCTATTATCCCTCAACCCCGTTACTACAGGCCAATCTTTACCCACTAGCAATGAATCTTCCATCGGTCTATCACTATGGGCTGATAGGGCATCTCGCCTATAGCTGCCGCTGCGGGGTGATGACAACTGGGATGACTGAGACCTTCCTCCCTTCTCTCCGCTACAAAATCCATCACATCAATGCTGTTGTCCCATTGTTGGGTAAATAAAGTTCTATTTATAAAAAATACGATAACTCGTATATGGGAACCGAGTGACCCAAAAGAAATCACCCAAAATACAATGCTCCCAAAAAAAAAAAATCTAAGCCATAGTCAAGGGACCTCATTCTTAAATCCTTTGAGAAGGCAGTAGAAGTTGAGGTTAAAATTTTCAGCCCTCTTCCCATCTTCGATGGTAACAGATATGTTTATACCACGAAGTCCTTGGCTCTCAACTCCCCTTTCATCATCTTCTCGCATCCCCTTTCTATCGCTTCCAACGCATTCTAACGCCTTTTTATCCCTCTGGAGTTTCCTCGAAACCCGTCATCGGGAGCAAATCCCGATATTCGCTAGTCTACTTTGATATCTCGGGAGTCCTTTCTGGGAATCTGCTCCTCCCCTGTCACTTCTTATCAAAGCTGACGACCTACCCTCCTATTTGCAAGCATGAAATTTCCTCCTATTCTGTCTCCCCTTGGCCTCCCCCCTTTCAGGAGATAAGCTTATCTCGGCTGTCTTAGAGATCCTGTCTAGACCGGTCAGTAAACATTACTGAAGTTATTGGGAATTTGACAAGTCACTCTTCTTTAGTATTGTCTCCTTCCATGCGAGATAGGGCAACCTTATCATGGAAAAGCAGAGATATATATATGTACAAAAGTCGGCTGTCCTACACTTTGCTGAACAATATCCCCTTCAAGAAATTATGCAAGCCTTTCACAGAATTGAAGTTTCTAGATGCTAACTATAACTTGGTATGATCTTATAAATATTGTGCTCTGGTTGAATCAGACTATGCAGTTCCTCACGTCCCAAAAAGGAAGTTCTTAACATTGTTGACAACTCTTAACTCACAGGGTAGTAGCTTATAGAATTAAGTCGTTCATCTAAGACATGTTCATGCGGATGAATGGAGCCCTTCTGGTAGGTCATAAGCGTTTATCTGGTAACAGTTGATCTAGGTAAATTTGTTGTGATGCGTCTTTACTTTATGCAACAGGAGATGCCGCTCCAAAGGACCTTAACATTAGGGTTAGAACTCGTTGCTCCTTTCAGAATGAAGTGGTTGTCAAAACATTGATGTGGAAGGAATCGTACATTTGACCAGTGTATATCGTTGAATATAGACTATGCCGTCTCTCTCATCGCCACCCAGGTACTTTAGGGTGATACTTGATCTATTGGCTGTTACACGCGAATCCCGTCCGGCATTCAATAAGATATCAATGGTGATCTTTGTCACGTCCAGGAGGCCATCCCTTATGCGACCAAATCAACTTTCTCCCGACTTATAATACCGTCTCATCGCGGTAATTGATATTAACTGGAACCAAGTAGGAATCTTAATCTTGTATCTTAGTTAATTTTATTAGTTCAACTGTCTTCTCAATTTCTTCTTAATACACTGGCCTGACACACTACACTTCTCCTAATCAGCAGCAACTTCAATCAGTCCCAATGAGAAGGCCACTTTAAGGCGTCAGTTTCTTGTTAAACTCATGTATGGTTCCAAAAAAAAGCTTATATATACTACAGTGGTATCTGCTCCCACTGGCATTATTATTCAATATGGTATCCATTTACTTTATTTATTCAACTGTTATTAGTTGGATCGCTGTAACCCCTTTCATCATTACTCCTAGACCCCCGCGCAAATATTGTCTTTGACGTGACTAATTCCTTAAAGTTCTGCCTTTTGAACACCCTGTTAGTTAGAATTGTCTTGATTAATCACTGGAGTTGTCTGCGATGAGTGGATTGAGCCTCCTTATCTAGATCTCCACTCTAACTCCAGGATCTAGACTGCCCAGACCTTTTACGAAAAAAAAAACTATATCTAATCACTATTGTCATGGAAAGAAACCACATATCTGATTCACGAGCATAATCGGAGCTTGCCTCTATAAAACAAGATAATTATAAGAAATCTGAAATTTTATAGATTGAATCAACACTATTGGAATATCTCTCTCGCTTTCTCCAAGAGGAGTGGGTTTTATTAAAAGGAGATGCTCAAACCCATACCATCAGAATATCATGACATATGTTGATATATATTCTCTTACATGTGCCATGACAAAGCAATCCTTCTCCCGTTAGTGTTGAAATAAATGCTCAACTCGTCTTATAAGACTTCTAGAGAATTCTTACTGAATGAATATCCATTCCTGTGCCTAATCATAATAAAGAATAGGCTAAATATATACGGGCTCAAATTTCATCGTATCTGATCAGGCCTTCTGCTGGTGGTTATTTAATTGCAATTAGATGCTGGTAATGATGCCTTTATTTGTCCTTGTTCTAGGAAAGGTGCTTCGGGGAAGTGGACAGAATCGTTGGAAATTTCATAAAAAAAAGGTAAAGTCTTAATTATGACATATTGAATTTTATCGTGACTGTACCATCACGCAAATGCCTATATTGTAGGTTGTACAAAAAAAAATGTGGAAAGGTGTCGAAATTCTACACTCGAAGGATTATATTAACTAGGAAAACAACTCGGGTTATCGTGGTACTGGTACTCAAATGTTTGCAATAAAATGTTGCTATAAACTAGATATATAATTAAATATTAGACAGAATTTGCTTACAAGTACCAAAGGGATAAAGACCCAGTAAATATTATGAATTCAGTTGACCAATTTTTTTATAATCTGAATACTTTAAAAAGGAGGCGATGAAATTAAACATTTGTCCTGGGGGGGGGGGGGGGGGGGGGGTATACGCCCTTCGAATCAACAAGAAATCTAAGAGATAAACATGTCGTTTTTCATAATAATCTAAAGCGCGATAAGAAAATATTTGCGATAACTAGATAGAGAGAATCACGATATGGGTTACTAAAAAAAATAAAAGAATTATCTTAAAGATGACATGTGGATTATTTGTATAATACTCAATAACTTCATGCAAAAAGAAATGTTATTTATGAAACATTCTATCGTTTAAAAACTAAAAGAATATACTGAATATGGGGGCCGTCTCTATGCATATCAATTCCGTACAACAGTGATTCTCAACCTTTTTTTTGTTGCGGCATTATTTTAAAGATTTGAAAATTTGGCGGCACAATTTTAGAATTTCGCGGCACACTTTTGCTAACTTGAATGCAAGAAAATTCAAATTATGTATCAATATTTCTATGCAAAATATAAGTAATATACATCTCTAACATTCAATTAGCTAATTTCGTTATTTTAAAAAGTAAAAAAATGAAAAAGAAAAAAAGAAAAACCAATACAAACGTGAACATAATCATATGACTAAAATTCGGCGGCACATTTTTAGAATTTCGCGGCACTCAAAATTACCGCGGCACATTGGTTGAGAATCACTGCCGTACAATATAAAATCGAAATATGCTAGTTTAATTGTGGGGGAGGTCAAGTTAAAAAAAAATGCATAAACATTAAACGCTGGTAAAAATATATAAATGAATTTATACTGCTTTATCACTTTAATGATTAGATTTGTGGTAAATAAGACTAAATAAATATAATTATTAGCCATAAAGTTGGATGTAACATGAGCTGAAAGTCGGGCGTTGTACGCGTCCCATTGACCGCCATTTTGGAATTTTATCGTGATTGTACCGACATGTAAGCAACTATTGTAAATCATACCATATCGGGATAAAAAGGATGACAAATCCAACGTTTCAAAGAAGCAAAGCAAACTATTACTATGCAATCATAAAATTAATAAAAATACGCTTGTCTAAATGTCAGTGGGTTAAGTTCAAAGTTGTATATTCATTTAGCAAAATACAAGTAGACAAAAATGCTGCAGTTTTGCTCGTCTAAATGTCAGGGGTTAAATCTTAAAGAAAATACACATTCACTAAAGTTAGCTAAATATAAATAAACAGGTACTGTTTTATTTCATGTACACTACCGGGAATTTATACTAACTGTTACATATAAAAAATGATCATTACATAAAATAAACTGAGAAAGAGGTTTATGGGAAAGCATGACTAAACGCGTTCCTTGATCCGCCATGTTGAAATTTTACCATGGTTGTACCGACATGTAAGCAACTATTGTAAATTATACCATATTGGGATAAAAAAGGATGGCGAAATTCAAGGACTTAAAGAAGCAAACAAACTATTACTATGCTATCATAAAAATTAATAGAAATACGCTCGTCTAAATGTCAGGGGTTAAATCTTAAAAAAAAATGCACATTCACTAAAGTTAGCTAAATAAATAACCAAAATACTGTTTTATTTCGTGTACACTACCGGGAATTTATACTAACTGTCACCTAGAAGGATCATTATATAAAAATAGATTAATATAGAGGTTTAAGGGTAAGCATGACTAAGCGCGTCTACAATTGAAAATCGAAGCGGACACTTAAGTCTGAATATTATGTTCGTATAAGGACATAAAATAAAAAGGTAAACAATTGAACTATCAGGAAAGGAGAACATATGCTTAAAAATGGCTAGCGAAATTGCGTCTAATTTAATAAAATCTAAATATTCTCAGGATAAAATAAAAATAAGAGAGATAAACAATCGTACTATCAAATAAATAAAGAAAATCAGTATGCTATTAAACCTGTCGGATGAAATCACTTAGTAAAATTAAAAAAAAAAATTGGGAACATATATAAAATTAAATAAATCGCATGACATATGCACATTTTTTCCTTTAAATTAGATAAGAAAATAAAGGCTTCAAATTTTTATATTTATATTGATAACGCTAAATATCGTAAAGATAAGAGATAACTAATAGAACAATGTCATTAACAAAATTCAAAATACCTTCAGACTTATTGAGCGGAATCATTTTGTTGGATAGGAATAATTGAAAAATAAAATTATTAAACCTTGATATATAATAAAATAAGTCGCATTGATTTTACGATTTAGAAGATAATGGTGAAAAACTAAAAGAAGATAGAATATTCAAGAGGGGAAGTCTTCCCGCAAGGGCGGGAAGAGGTAGCAAAAACCGACCTTTTCAATTCAGATGCTGGCAGTCAACTGAGCCCTTAGTTGTTTTCTCCTTCCCGCCTATAGTGAACACATGTGTTTTACATGTGTGGTCCCCAGAATACCTATATTTCCATCCCCTTTGCACACGTGTTCCCCTCTTCACATATGTTCCTGGAGGGGGGGAAAGGTCCTAAATTTGGAGCCTGCGGGAAATTCTCAGGTTTTGAGGAAGGCATTGTTTTTAGGCCTAAGCTCGCGTCCTAATATCTTTTAAGAACCAAAAAAAAAATTCAGAAAATAGACTAAAGCATGAGTTTTTCACGCGCAAAACATTGTTTTCGATCCAATCCTCGCTTTGAAACATAAAGAAAATACACTAAAATGAACTAAATTTTAGACATTAAACATCTTTTTGAATAAAGGAAAGAAAAAAATGACACACGCGAATAGATAACGGTGTTTATGAATACATATAGAAATAATAAAATTTAAAATTTTTAGTCTGTAGTTTAAGGTCTTAGCTGTAAATAATTGTAAAAACTTTAATGTTGCATTGAAAAACCAGCCACTTTCTTAAAAATAAAAATTTTAACTTATCGTGGTTGTGCGTCATTGTAACGTATATTTTGGATATTACAAAGTTCGCTTTAAAACATGAAAAAATACACTAAAGTGAACTAAATTTTAGACATTAAACATCTTTTTGAATAAAAGAAAGAAAAATGACACACGCGAATAGATAACGGTGATTATGAATACATAGAGAAATAATAAAAATTTAAAATTTTTTGTCTGTAGTTTAAGGTCTTAGCGGTAAATAATTGTAAAAACTTTAATGTTGCATTGAAAAACCAGCGACTTTCTTAAAAATAAAAATTTTAACTTATCATGGTTGTGCGTCATTGTAACGTATATTTTGGATATTACAAAGTTCGCTTTAAAACACGAAAAGAAAATACACTAAAGTGAACTAAATTTTAGACATTAAACATCTTTTTGATTAAAAGAAAGAAAAATGACACGCGAATAGATAACGGTGATTATGAATACATAGAGAAATAATACAAATTAAAAAATTTTCGTCTGTAGTTTAAGGTCTTAGCGGTAAATAATTGTTAAAACTTTAATGTTGCATTGAAAAACCAGCGACTTTCTTAAAAATAAAAATTTTAACTTATCATGGTTGTGCGCCAATTGTAACGTATATTTTGGATATTACAAAGTTCGCTTTAAAACATGAAAAATACACTAAAATGAACTAAATTTTAGACATTGAACATCTTTGGGGATAAAAGGAAAAGATGACACACGTGTCCTGTATGGCGTAAATTTCAAAATTAAATATGTGGTGATAGTAATTTTTACTTTGTACTAACGATTACTCAGCAAAATACATAAAGAGGTGCTTAGATATGGCGTGCGTTTTTATTTTAAGCCTAACGTAAATTTTATATGCTAACAATTATCCAGAAAAACACATAAAGAAGTGCCTAGATATGGCGCGCGTTTTTATTTTAAGCCTAACGTAATTTTTATATATCAGCAATTATCCAGCAAAATACATAAAGAGGTGTATAAATATGGTACGCGTTTTTTTAAATTTTAAACTTGAGTTATTTTTCAAAATTAAAATATGCAGTGATACTTAAATATGGTGTGCGTTTTTAATTTTAAACTTGGGCGTGCGTTTTTAATTTTAAACTTAGGCATGCGTTTTTAATTTTTTTTTTAAGCCTAACGTATTTTACAAATTAAAATATGCAGTGATACGAATTTTCTTAATCTCAGGGGTTTTGTAGGCCTACTTTTCAAAAATTTTAATTTTATTAAAATTTGAGATTTTCGGGAGACTGTCCCACGTTGAAGGCGCCAAAAATGTTGCGTCATTTTTTGTTGTTGTCCTATTTAAGGACATCTCAACTTCGTGCCTGGTCTAGCTCAACAATAATAACCTTTATAATTGTACACCACAGTAGATTAAACCTAGATACATACACAAAAAGAAATATATAGCACACACCAAGGATACACACCTGTTTTGTATTTGATTAAGGATAAAAATATTACCAATACACACTTTAAAATATTAAAACATTAAATTTTATTTAACTCGGTGAATTTACAATATTTCATTTGTAGACAACATGAATGGGCTTAAATTATGTTTTAGACAAATTTATAAAGCTTCCTATATATAAAAAAATGATTTTGAGAACATGCGACTTGGTAATTCAACCAAGTTACCCCATCTGAATAAATGATTAATAAAGATGACTAATATTTTGTAAAAAAAAAAACCATAAAGGCCAAGTCCTCTGTTCACTATATACCTTATATAGTAGAGTCTACCAGAAAATTACTATCTATCAGGACTAATTCTATTCTTTTATGAACAGACCTCTTTAGGTCTACACACTAAATTCTATTAATGTCTTTGGACTTACCCTTATCTTCTCTACATACCATTTCCAAGTTTGTCTTGGCAACCCCATCGCCCCGGACCTCCCCTCTTGTCGCGTCTCTCGTTCAAAACTGACCGTTATTTTTCAAACAGCCCCCCCAAGATAAAAAATCATCTTCCCACAGAGTAAAAAAATAATTACATAAATATTCTCAGAATATTTATTTAAAAATAATAGTAATAAAGAAAATATTATTTTTTAAAATAATATTTAAGAAAATAATAATAAGGACAATAAAATATAATTTTTTTTTAATTTAAAGTGATTTCTTCTTTAAGAAATTCGAAATTAAACTTCTTCTTATATTAGAAGAAAAGTTTGAGATAATAATAAAAATTTATAAACTAAGGATAATAAAATATAAAAATTTTTCTTTAAAATTAAAGTAATTTCTTCTTTAAGAAATATTCGAAATTAAACTTCTTCTTATATTAAAAGAAAAGTTTGAGATAATAATAAATTGATAAAATATAACACGTCTATCCCTTAAATTTTATATAGTAATCCTTTCCTTAAGAGAATTTAAAGCAGAGAAATATGACCAATTTATCTGGGTATGTATTTAATTGGTTTTATTCTTTTTAGAATAAAGAATGAACTTAGAAATTCCCCTAAATGGTAATATGATTTTGGACGCTTCATTGCATATAAAAGGGTGATTGACGAATTCATCTATTTACATATCTACATGGTTTGTATATCCTCCTCTGGGTCTGTCTGCATCGGGTTTCTGGATACTTAGACAGGGCCGATGTCATCTCCAGCTGTTCACCTTCCCCGGTTCTGGTCTTAAAGGCATCGTTGAGATTCCTCGTTGGGAATTCTCCATCTTTCTACAGCGGGTCTTGGGATACACGTCCAGGGCTGCTTCCAGTTCTTCATTTCTAATCCGCCTCGTTGTTGTCCTTCTGTGGAGGGTTGGCCGGTATCTCGGTCACGGTACCATCAGTGTCACCTCCGATTGGGCGTCCTCCCCTGCCTTGACCTTTAGAGCACCGTCGGCCATCGTTGTGGGATTTCCATCTGGACAACAAACATTCCCAGCAAGACACTGTGTATATATATGATGTAAATGTTTACATCATTGTTGGGTCTATTTTGAGAAAAATCTGACCCAACAGTTTCGGGATGAAAAGGGCAGGTTGGTCCATACGTCAAATCGCAGCTGATACACACCTTGGTGAGTCCACGGTGCACCGACTGTGGAGAAGATGGTTGGAACAAGGAAATGTGGCAATTTATAGGAATGTCGGTGCAACCAGAGTGACGTCAGCACGTGTGGATCGGCGTATCCTTCGACAAGCAGTGGCGGCCCCACAAGCCACTTGTACCGCCATCCTGCAACATGTGCAAGACACCCTAGATCATTCCATCTCGACCAGAACCATTTCCCGTCGATTGGTTGCTAATGGCTTGCACTCATGCCGTCCGCTAAGAAGACTGCCATTGACCCCACCGAATAGGCGCCAACGTTTGGAATGGTGCCGGGCTAGATAGACGTGGATGACGGAATGGCACAGGGTCGTGTTCTCAGATGAGTCGCGTTTCTGCTTGTCCAGTGATAGTCGCCGTGTACGCGTGTGGCGTCGACGTGGAGAAAGGTCCAATCCGGCAGCAATTGTGGAACGCCCCACCGTGCGACAACGTGGAATCATGGTTTGGGGCGCAATCGCGTATGATCCCAGGTCACCTTTACTTCGTATTCAGGGCACTATGACGGCTTAACGATACGTTGATGTGCTGCGACCGGTGACACTCCCCTACCTTCAGGGGGTACCCAATGCCCTTTATCAGCAGGATAACGCCCGACCGCACACTGCTCGCATTAGCCAACAAGCTCTGCAAAATGTACAGATGCTTCCCTGGCCACCGTACTCTCCTGATCTCTCACCAATCGAGCACGTCTGGGACATCATTGGACGCCGTTTGCATGCCTTGCCACAGCCGCGTTCAGAAGACGAACTGTGGCAAATGGTTGAGAGGGAATAGAGAGCCATCCCTCGGGACGCCATCCGTACTCTGATTGACTCTCTACCTAGACGTGTTGCTGCGTGCATCGCCGTCCGCGGTGGTCCTACTTGCTACTAAGTCGACGCCGTTCTCGCTCTGTATTATGACTATCATTTTGAAATAAAGATCACTTATTGTTCGTCCCTGTCTCTCTCTGTCTGCCGAGTTTCATCACTTTCTGGCCACTATTTCTTGGTGTTCCATTTTCAATGTCACGCAGTGTATTTGTTGTCATATCTGTATTTTTGTCAAATTTGAATCCATGAAATTCTTGTAGTAATTTGAATTTTAATTGCCCATCTCTCTTCTCTCTGATAAATGGCTACTAGTTTTTCATACATTTCTTTTGAAGTTTTGCAATTTAGAATATGTGTTAAAACATTCTTTTCAATGGTTAACATTATTTATTTTTGTGCTTTGGCATCTTTTAGGCTCCATTTATCTTTTCCAGTTTCATCTTTCAAGTCTTCAAACAACGATTTTCCATTTACAATATCTAGAAGGCCATTTGCTTTGAGAATAATTATTATCTGAAAATTCCATAAATCAAAAGTTTTCAGGACTTTTAAGTCTCACAATATTTGCGATATCTTCGCTGACAGCCATTTTTGTTTTTATTTATATTTTATCCTATATTTTATATATATTTTACCGCGATTCAAAAACCACGCTCTGCTACCATGTTGGGAATCTCTTATGGTTCAGACAATGAAACAATAAATAACATGTTTACTTACAGCTGAAGTGGTTTTAAAGAATTAGGCAATTTTACCTTTTAAGACAGTATTTTAAATTTATTATTTTCAAAGAGAGAGAGAGAGAAAAGAACATTTAACAATTTACATTACAATTACTAATTTTGTAAAAAAAAAACACTCCTTTGTTCTCATTTTTATATTACAGGGTTGTCAGTCTAAAAGTATTTCAAGATTTACTATTTTAAGTATTTTAAGTATTTACTATTTTAAGTATTTACTATTTTAAGTATTTTAAGATTTACTATTCTTCTTTTTTTTTCCAACAGGATCAATGTTTGTTTAATTCCATTTCCTTCCAGAAAACTTTTCATTTCACTACCAGTAAACTGAGGTCCTTTCTCCAGTAAACCATAGGAAGAAATAAAGTCGCCGTAGTTGCTCAATGGTTTTGCGTGTGGTGGTCTCTCTCATTGGGATGGCTTCGATCCACTTTGAATGACTATCTACTACTATTAATAAATTGATGTTTTCCTTATTTTTGCAAAATCAAATTCTTTGCCAAGGTTTGGTTGACCATCTCCAGGGTTGCCATTTTCCTTTATTTGGCCCATCCTGGGATTGCTGACAGCTTCTGCACTTATTCACCAAAAACTCGATTTGGGTATCTAGATTTGGCCACCAAAAATGTGATCTTGCTACAGCCTTCATTTTGTTCATACCGGAATGAGTCTCATGACATTTTTATTCTGAGAGATGGTGGAATGACGACTCTCATTCCCCAAACCAAACACTCCCCATCTACAGTTAGCTCAAGTTTCCTTTGAAAATAAGGTCTGAGGTGATCAGTCACCTTTTCAGGCCAGCCTCGCCGAGTATAAAATCTGGCCAATGAGAGCACTTCGTCTTTTTCAGTTTAGTGGCAATTTCCTCTGCTGTGATCGGCAATTCTTCCACATAGGATAAAGCATAGACATTATTTAGTCTTGGAATTTCTTCACAACCCACAGGAAAACGTGACAGAAGATCTGCATTTCCATGGTCTTGAGTTCTTCGAAATTTAATATCGTAAGTATAGGCTGACAAAATAAGCGCCCAACGCTGCAACCTTGAAGTACATAAGGTGGGGATTCCGGATCTTGGGCCCAAAATGGTCACCAATGGTTTATGATCTGTAATAAGGATACATTTTATTCCATAAATAAATTGATGAAACTTGGTTATTCCATAAATAATGGCTAGAGCCTCCTTCTCAATCTGAGAATAATTATGTTCTGCTCCGGATAAAGTCCGTGAGGCAAACATAATCGGTCTCTCCTGACCTTCTATAATATGTGACAACACAGCGCCCACTCCAATCTGCGATGCATCAGTGGCCAAACACAATGGCAAAGTCGTATCATTTGGGACTAGCACCCTCTCAGAGGTAATGCAATTCTTGCACTTGTCAATGTCCTCTCCACATTCCTTTGTTTAAACCCAAGGACCATTTTTGTGAAGAAGTTCATGAAGAGGCTTTAAAAGCTCTGGCAAATTGGGTATGAACTTCCCATAAAAGTTAACTAAACGAAGAAATGATCTTAATTCAGAGATATTCGTAGGCGTTTCGGCTTTCTGTATTGCTTGTACCTTATGATCCAAAGGTCTGATGTCCTCTCCCGTGACAAGATGTCCTAAATATTCAATTTCTTTTTCCAAAAATAGGCATTTTTCTTTTTTTAGTTTGATATTATACTTCGCCAAGCGAGCAAATATAGTCTTCAACAACGCCAGATGTTCTTCAATTGATGCTGTGGCTATAAGGACATCATCAATATAACAAATTACGCCTCCTATACCCGACAAAACCCTATCTATTATAGATTGAAAATACCTGGGCGCATTTGTCAATCCAAATGGCATTCTCTTAAACCTGAAAAGCCCTTTATGAGTATTTATCGTTAGCAACGGTCGGGTGCCTGGATCCACCTCTAATTGCAGATAAGCGTTCCTCAAGTCCAATTTAGAAAAGTATTTTCCCTTGGCCAATGTGGAGAATAAATCTTGCTGTGTGGGAAGGGGATAGGCTGCAGTGTCCAAATATCTATTTAGAGTTACCTTGAAGTCGCAGCAAATTCTGATCTCTTCATTTTTCTTCGGCACTACAACCACTGGAGTGGCCCATTTACTGCTCGCCACCTCAAATAGATAACCCTTAGCCACCATTTTGTCTAATGCCACAGTAACTGCTGGCCTAATGGCGAAAGGCACTGGACGAGCCCTATGGAAAATTGGATTCACATCACACATGTTTACTGAAAATATGAAACCTTTTATTGGTTCAGTTGTCTCCACAAATAAGGCTTGATTTTCCTTCAAAATTTCCTCAATGGTAATTTCCACAGGTATATGTTTTACCGCGAAACAGCCCAATTTCAATCTATTTATCCATTCTCATCAAAGCCCTCTTTTCTCCTTTCACCACCAACGCTCTAAGTTTGTAAGTCATATCTTGACACTCCACTTTGACATTGATTTTACCCAGAATGGGTACCACGGTACCATCATAAGTTCTTACAATAATACTCGCTTTTTCCAATTTCAAATGTGGAAGACTATTTTTAAAATCCTTTTCCGATATCAGTGTTAGACCACTACCCGTATCCATTTCAAATTCAATAAAGTTTCCTTCTACTTTTAACTCCATCAGATACGGAGGGTCACTTGAGGCAAAATTAATTTTATACTCAGGTATCGTCACGCTTATAATTTTCTGGACATACTCTTCCTCCTCTTCTTGGTCTCCTATCTGATGTATATTTCCCGGCTGATTCTGATGTTGCCTTAGATTTCTTTTACTGCTCCAACATATTGGGGCAATGTGTCCTTTTTTATTACACTTAAAGCATATCGCCTCCTTAAATCTACATGGTTCTTTATGCAGTTTACCACAATGTTTACATTTGCCTTTCTGGAAATTTGATTCAAACTTGCGTTCCATCCTCAACTTATCCACACAATCTTCACCCTGCTCCAAATGGAATATTTTGTATTTTTCTCGGCCGCTTCCATAGATAATGCTATCTCAATTACTTTAGCCAAAGAAATGTCGCCCTCCGACAAAATTATATTTTGTATTTTGGCATTATATAAACCACAGACCATTTTATCACGTCATCCAGAAAATTTCCAAAGTTGCACGAGGAAGCCAAACGCTTAATTTCTACCAAGTAATCCGAGATGCTTTCTTCCTTTAATTGCATTCTTAAAAAAAAATGAACCTCTCTACTACAATTAAATGCTTTGGAGAGAAGTGCCTTTTCAAGATATCCATTAGGTTATCAAAGGTTTTATTTTTAGGTAGAATAGGACTGCACAAATTCTTCAAAACACCATGTTTTACGTCCCATGAGGGTTAGGAGATAAGCCTTTTTCTTCTCATCCCCTGCCTTCTCCAATATGAGAAACTGTTCCAATCGTTCATAAAACGTTTCAAAAGTTTCACTTTCCTCATTATATTCTTTAAATTGGTAACTAGCCATTTTCTTTTATAACAACATGTATATGCAATATATATATTTATAATAAAACATAACTTCTTAAAATTTTATTTTACTCTTTCTTGAATTTGCATCTTAAAACTGCAATTTGTGTCTTTTAAAAATAACTTTCAATTATATGCAAAATCAAAGATATTTTCTAAAAATATTTACTTAGATATTCAAGGGTACTTACTCTTATATCCTCGTCGCCAAAAAAAAACATCTTTGTACACTTTTATTATCAGAAAATCTTTTTTGTCTTTATAATGTCTGATACAGCTTTTGTTGTTTATTTGCGAACCGCCAAAGTGACAAAAACAAATCAAAAAGGGATGATGATAACCTGCGTCTTGCAGATTAACATTTTCATAGAAACATATATATACATATTTTTTGCTAGCTATATATCAGCTGCCGATGATCATTTTATGTTTTTGACTGGTTTGACCAGGCAGAGTTGAGACTGTGCAGCTGGCTGGGCAGCTGAGGCGCGTTCGGTGATGGGACATCAGTGGGGGAGGGTGATGATGCTTGCTTGGGGCCGATGGTCTGCCTAGCAAGCATGGGGCAGTTGGCTCTGCGGTGACCCTGGTTGTTACATTTAGAGCACCTTATTCCGAAGATCAGGAATCCCGGCGAGGTGTCGCCTTTAGTGTTGATGTCGAGGCGGGTAGGCAGTCTCTCGATTTTTATGCCGTCGTGATGGAGGATGTAAGCCTCACGACAGCCGTCTTGTGTAGCCATACTCCCTAGCTTCAAGTTGCTTGAGGGCAATGGAGGTTGTTTTAAACAAATACTCTTTATTTGTCAGGATAAAAACTACGGTAGCAAAAGTCGTTCAAGGCAACAAGACTATTCTTATCCTAAGGCTGGACTGGCCCCCTAACTTAATCCATACGTCCTATTTATAGCACATAAAGGTTAAATTGCAACTATGCAAATTGTGCTACACAAAGATCAAATATGCTAAGAGCAAATATACAAAGACACAACACCCTTGTTTACATCCCCTTTTTAAGATTTGAAATATATATACATTACAAACTTTAAATGCATAATATAATTAATAATGAAGGCGATCCACGGGTTTAACAATTCGTCCACTCCGGGTATTAATCTGGCCGTCTTCTGAGTCGTTAGAAGGGATAATCCACAACTAGGGTCTTTTCATTTTCAACCAGTTCCTCCCCCGAAAAGGTCGGCGTCAATGGGTCGGCTGGATATTGCACTGTATCTCCTTTTCGTAGATGGAACCTGTTTCGACGTACAGTCCCAACTGGACTATCAACCATATATGGCCTTGGTGTCGATGCTTTCTGATTTACAACCCCCCAGATTCGCATATCTGTAATCCAAACCGTGTCACCTCCAGGGTCTGAGAGTCCACCAACCTTGGATTAAGGTTCTCTGGTGCAATTGGCAAGGTCGTTCGGAGTTTACGTCCCATGAGAAGCTCAGCAGGGCTGTAACCGTTCTCCAAAGGGGTCGATCGATACTCCAGGAGACCAAGCGATGGGTCTTGATTTTTCTTGAGGATCAACTTAGCAATTTTCACACCTGCTTCTGCCATCCCATTGCTCTGCGGGGATCGAGGACTTGAAGTGACATGTGTGAATCCGTACTGCCTTGCGTAATTTGCAAATTCACGAGCAGCTCCAAATTGCGTTCCATTATCGCTTACAACAGTTTCTGGTATTCCATGTCGGGCAAATATGGATTTGCAACTACGCACCACCACAATGGCTGTGAACTGATCCAGCTGAATCATTTCAGGAAAGCGAGAATAATAGTCAATGACGACTAGATACCACTTATTCTCGAACTTGAACAAATCCATTCCAATCTTTTGCCATGGTCGCCAGGGAAGTTGGTTGGTATCAAAGGTTCATGTTTTGAGACGGCTTCCTGGATACAGACACTGCACTTTCTGACCGTTTCCGCGATCTCTTCCGAAATTCCAGGCCACCATACCGTCTCACGTGCGCGAAGTCTTGTTATTGTAATCCCGAAGTGCCCAGCGTGTAACTTATATAGGATCTCCAGTTTCATACTTGCTGGAATAACAAGACGACAGCTACGCATCAGTAGTCCATTTTGAACGCCGAATTCATCCTTGACATGCCAATAAGAGAGCAGAGCCTGTGACATCTTCTTCTTATCTGGCCAGCCTTGCTCAAGGTAGTTGACTACTGCTTTCAGGGTCGTATCTTCTTGTTGAGCTTCAAAAATCTTCGTCAACATCTCGTCTTTGTCGGTTATACACGAGAGAACTGCATTTATATGCGCTGAGGTTGGCCGTTCGTTTTCACCTCCCTCGGTTGTAAGAAGTGGTTGTCTGGATAATGCATCGGCGTCGAGCAGTTCCTTTCCAGGGATATGCACTATTTCGAATCCAAACCTCATCATACGCATTCGGAAACTTTGCAGTCTTGGGGTCAGCGAACTCAACTCTTTCTTCGAAAATAGAGGAATGAGAGGCTTATGGTCGGTCTCAATTCGGAAACGCTTTCCAAGCAGGAAATCTTGAAAACGTTCGCAAGCCCATGTAATTGCGAGAGCCTCTTTCTCGATCTGAGCATATCGTTTTTCAGTAGGTGTCATAGTTCTAGAAGAATAAGAAACAGGTCGCCAGATTCCATTCTTACCTTCTTGCTTCAGTACCGCTCCCAAGCCGCATGAAGATGCGTCGGATGACACCATAGTTGGTTTCCTGACGTCGTATGCTGCCAAGATGGGTTGAGTCGTGAGCAAATCTTTCAACTTTCGGAATGCTCGCTCCTGGCTGCAATCCCAAACGAAGTCTTGACCTTTCACCAACAACTGGTTCAGTGGAGCCAGATGTCCCATGGATGGTGACATGGTTCACCATGTCAAGAAATCTTCTTACGCCATGAACATCGGTCGGAGCTGGCATCTTGGCCACTGCTTCGATTTTCGCTGGATCTGGTCGAATACCGTCTTCATCCACTTCAATCCGCCTCGCCAGGTTCAAGAGCTCACATGCCCGGCGACTCAGAAGAGGCTCACTCAAACGACGAATGACATAAATCTTCTTCTTGATTTAATAATTGCCATTTCGCAGCGTTGATATAAACATACCCACAGTCTGAAGTTCGGAAAATTCAGTAGCTCTAATGTTGATATCACTTTCCACTAGTCGTTGCTGTCCCATTATCTTCTTAAAGAGACACAGAGGAACACATGTAACATCCGCCTGGGAGTCGAGCTTGAACTTCACCTGTTTCCCGTTCACTTGGATTTCTGCTGTCCATCGCCTCCTGCACTCGCCTTCATCATCATCGAGATTAGATGAATCCTCCACAGCTGAGACCTCAAGGAGAAAACCAATTTTTCCATCAAGTTCAGAAACAGCTTTGACTTCCGCAGTCTTCGCCTGCTTATCTGGGCAGCAATTTGCAAAATGGCCAGTTTTTGAACATAGGTTACATGTTTGTCCTTCAGCACGGCAAGCCTGTCTTTCCCAGTGGTTGAAACCTCCGCATTTTGGACATCGTGATCTTGTTTTGGCTGACTTCTCCTTCTTCCTCGAAGGCTGCTGTTTTTGTTTCGGTGATTGTTTCTTCGAGTTGAACTTTACCTGATTGACCTTTTGGCTTGTTGGGGGACGCTGCAGGTCGACTTGCTGCTGTCGAACGGCTTCCTGCTGTCGAATCATTTTCACCGCCTTTTCCAAAGTCAGTTCGCTGTCCAACTGCATTCTTTCAGATAAAGCTTTGTCCCTCACTCCAACCACTATTCGGTCACGGATCAACTGCTCATGAAGACCCTCAAATTCGCAACTATCAGCCAATTTGTACAATGAAGTGATGAATTCGTCCACTGGCTCCCGATCCTCTTGGATTCTTGAATTAAATTTCGCACGTTCGTAGATAATATTCTTTCTGACACAGAAGTGGCTGTCGAACGCCTTGAGGACGGAATCAATTTTTGTTGCCTTTCCTCCTTTTCGAACTTGAAGGTCCTGAATATATCATCCGCGCGGTCACCCATCAAGTACATGAACAAATCGATCTTGTCCGCCTCCTCTTTCTTCTTCATTCCACTGACCACGAGGTATCGTTCGAATCACTTCCTCCATTTGGGCCATTCGTTGGGAGTCGAGAAGTCGAAAGTTTCTGGAGGTTGAATCTGAGCCATGTTGAATTATCTTCCAAGGTACACAAAAACGATATTTTGCAATATACGGGTTCGTATTTTATGCAGTTACTGCTGCCACCATGTTTTAAACAAATACTCTTTATTTGTCAGGATAAAAACTACAGTAGCAAAAGTCGTTTAAGGCAACAAGACTATTCTTATCCTAAGGCTGGACTGGCCCCCTAACTTAATCCATACGTCCTATTTATAGCACAAATAAGTTTAATTGCAACTATGCAAATTGTGCTTCACATAGATCAAACATGCTAAAAGCAAATATGCAAAGAGCAAATATGCAAAGACACAACACCCTTGTTTACAGAGGTAATGCGCCCATAATGCTGCAGGGCATCGATGATGACGGCATCCTCCACATAGAAGGAGAGATTTCCGATGGTTAGTTTCTCGGACCTTTTACGGAAAGGGAAGGTCTTGAGGATCACGCCCTCGATTTCAAGGCCCTCGTCAATAAGGCGTTCCGCAACGGTCTTGCTGGTCAGACCCACCAGGACGTGACCATTCATCCTGGTGAGCTGGATGATGTGCCTGGCCCCTCCGACCACTTTATCGCCTTAAGGTAGTGGTAAGGCGCAAATTCATGGCAGTGATCTATGTAGACGCACTGCTCCTGGGTGTAGGACGCCTGCTGCGCCCTGGCTTCAGCGATGTGTGCCCTCGTGGCCTTCACCTCCTGCACCCGTGGTGTCCATCTTCCCACGATCGCTGTCGCCGAGTAGCTCCGGGGGTTTTGGCGCTGTCGGACTACGCCGCTATGATGCCTGGTGCTCCCGAGCCGCGGCGCCTTTTCTTACTTTTCACCACGGTTTAGCCGTCGCCATTTTCGGATCTTATCCTCCAATAAGTCCGCCCAGATCTTTTGGACTTGTACAGCGCCGATTGAAGGCGTCTTGGTTGCGATGCCGCTCGACGCGGTAAAATTTGCATATCTCTAGCCTGCGGTCGAATTTACACAATTTTCAATTTCCTTCATTTCAGAAGAGAATTTATTTTGAAATTAAATTTCGCAGAAATCTCTGCACTTTCTTGAGGCTCGAAGCTGTGCCTATCAAGCACACATGCAGCTTTTAAAGGGCTATCAGCCAATACCATTTTCGGCATACCTGCCAACAGTTTCACATCGCCAAAGGCGGAAAACGGCGGAGATAAGAAACAACATGGCCGCTCGTCCGGGTGTGTGTGTGTCAGACAAATACCCACTACTTCCGCATTTGAAGCTATAGAAAACCCCTAAACACCCGGAAATGGATCGCCATTTCCAAATCTGCGGGAGCCAATGTCAGTTCATCCTTTGAGGCCACCAAAGACAAGTAAGCCACCTTATCAACCCTCTCCATCTCTTGCTGCTAGCTCAATTCTTTCTGTTCATGACACTCTCCCAGCGCATCTGTGTCCTTCATTCTTTTGTGTGGGCAATCCCAAGTCTTTTATTCTGCCTTAACCATGACTGCCTGTACTATGTGAAAGCTGTGAAAGGTCTTCCATAGTTCAGAGAGGTATTGGAAAACTTTGCACACCTGACTGCCCTCTTGGTTACCACAAACATATATATATATATATGGTATTTCGGTGATCTGGTTTGTTGTATTGAGTCAGAGGGAAAGATGATGATTGCGCAGTCGTGATGGTCGTGAGTGGTAAAGCACAGAGACGACTCAAAGGGAAACCGAGGCATCAGAGAGAGAGAACGCAGAGACCAAGTTGCGGCCGGCGGGCCACTTACTAACGATCTGTCTGCTGCTGCTCTCTGCTACCTTGCATCTGCTGAACTGACTCCTATTGGCTGCGGGGCAAGCCCTTATATATGCTCAAGCGTTACGTCATCGGACGTCTGGCGCCGCGATGTCGGGGCGATTGACCTCATTGGCTGCGGGTAAGTTAATTTTGGTCTCTACGTTCCCTCTAGATGTACCTCTGTATTTAAATGAACACACAAAAACGATACATACATAGTTAAATTGATTAAAGGAGGATTGGGTACAATGATTAAAAGTCCATATTAGAGTAGGGGGTGTAAGAAGAGGTGGTGAGTATTTACATAGGTGTTTATGATTCTTAAATTATCACATCTATATACTGTATATATATATATATATAGTATATTTTAAACTGTATAATAATGACACTTTCAGTATATGTCACATATATTCCAATTAGTTAAAGCCTATACCTTAAAAGATTCTGCCCATCTTTTGGAATGTACACCGTTTCTGTTTGCTGCCATCCCCATATTTTGTATATATGCTATGACATTATTGATAATACCTGTAAACCCCTATTTGTATGTAACACTAAAAATGTTGACGTCAAAATAAAGATCCAAAGAGTGTTCGGTCAGCTGGTGGCAGGGACAGAGGGGAGGAAAAAGGCAACGCCCAACCCATATGGGGTCCTGAGGAACATCTTTATAGACGACCCCTGTAAACAGGACAAGTTTTGGCAGGGGGTCAGCAGATGGTTCTAGGAGGTGTCTCTCGGCAGACGGCTTCTGTCTAACACGCACACTCGCTCTGCATGTATCGGGGATAAGCATCCAAGTTTGTGTCATGGCCTCTACCACTGTCCCGTGGGCTGTCCTCGACCACATTCGGTGCTAGCATCTAGCCCTGCCTCTGGTTGTCCGCGTGTGGGAGGAACATCAACACTCGCCTCACGTACACGACTGCCAGTTCATCCATTCGTCGGCACATTTGCAAAAATATTACATATATATATGTAATATTGTTGCAATGTGCCGACGTATGGATGAACTGGCAGTCGTGAACGTGAGGCGAGTGTTGGTGTTCTTCCCACACGCGGACAACAAGAAGCAGAGGCAGGGCTGGATGTTAACACCGAGAGGGATCGGGGACAGCCCACGTGACAGAGGTAGAGGCCATGACACCACCTTTGATGTTTTTCACCGAGACATGGAGGCAGAGTCTGTGTGAGACAGACAGGCTGAAGCGAACTGCTGAGAATAACCCCCTAGAACATCTGCCGACCCCCTACCAAAACTTGTCCTGCTTTGGGGGGTCTCTATAAGAATGTCCCTCGGGACCCCACATGGGCTGGGCGTTGCCATTTTCCACCCCTCTGTCCCTGCTGCCACCAGCTGACCGCTCTCTCTTTGGATCTTTATTTTGACGTCACCAATTTTAGTTTAAATACAAAAAGGGTGTACAGGTTATATTAATAAAGATATAGCATATATATACAAAATATGGGGGTGGTAGCAAATAGAAAGTGTCATTATTATACAGTTTAAAATATACGATAGAATGTGCCCCCAGTGATGAAGGTTTGTTTGGGGGAAATGAAATAACATGAATGATGACCTAACAAACCTATTATAAAATCAAAAGAAATAATTTGGGCACAAATTAGTTAAAATATTATAAGTACAGTGGACCCTCGGTTTGCGAGCATAATCCGTTCCAGAGCCATGCTCGTACTCCAAAACGCTCGTAGTGCGAAACTAATTTCTTATTTTTAATAATTGAAACTCGGGCAATTCTTCTTGCTACGAACAATTGCACAGTTTCCCACATTTTACATATTTCCCGAATCTGATCTGAAGGGAGGGATCCCAGTGAATTTTCATCCATCACGATTACGGGCAACCATCACGAGTTGCTCGTAATGCGAAATTTCACTCGTAATCCGAGGTAAAATTTTTCAAAAAATTTTGCTCGTACTGCGAAAAGCTCGTACTCCAAGGTGCTCGTAAACCGAGGGTCCACTGTATAGGATATTAAAAAGGACAATAATGATGACGTCTCAATAAGATATGGAATATGATGAAAGAAAAACACATAAGAATAAATGATAAAATTTAGAAATTATGCAAAATAAATCTAGAAATGCCGCGTAAAAGTAATTCACCTATATAAAAAAATTTAGAACCAAATGTGAATGAAAAAATAACTAAGAGAAAAGCATAAAGCTATTAATTTGAACTAAGGTTGTAAGTTGACGCAGAGGGTTGATGAGGG
Organism: Cordylochernes scorpioides; assembly: GCA_030710605.1. Taxonomy (NCBI): domain Eukaryota; kingdom Metazoa; phylum Arthropoda; class Arachnida; order Pseudoscorpiones; family Chernetidae; genus Cordylochernes; species Cordylochernes scorpioides. The sequence goes on from CP092864.1 coordinate 34,148,596, forward strand.
TATATTCCTGCAAAGAAATAGCTTAATTATTTCTGCAATGCAGTACGAACTTGTGTTAGTGAGGTATTGTTTTCATTAACAGAACGTTCCTGATGTTTCGTTTGCATCATCAGTTCAGACTAGCAGGAAGAGGTATGTAGGTTGAAGAATGTGGAAAGGGAAAGGTAAACGCAAGATATGTACTGCTGCCAATAATGATGGTACCCGGCTTGTATGATGAAAAAAAAAAGATAGAAATGATGAACCGGGTTAAAAAAAGTAAAATAAAATCTAGCTGGGTGTCCTGAGCTCAATATTGGGAACGATATAGCGAGGATGGATGTTTCCAGTTGGATTAACAAAAAAAAAATTCTGGCGACCAAGAATCTCTTGAGGGGAATATATGAGATTGGGGAATAAAGAAAGGGAAGGTAGTTGCAAGGGTTGTTCTGTTGCCAATGATTATTTCACCCGACTTGAATGGTAATAAAAAGAAAAATAAAAAAAAATGATGATTGGTAATGATGAGATTGATGAGCCGGGTGATAAGAAAAATAATCTAGATGGGTATCCTGAACTCACTATTGGGAATGATATAGCAAGGAAGGATTTCTCAGTTGGATTAATCAATGAAAAAAAAGTTTTGCGAACAGGAAGCCCTTGGGGCAATGCATGAGAAGGTATGGGCAGGGGAGGTTAGGAGACGTCAACGATAAAATTAGAAAAACGAAATAGATAAAATATATAAATTCAAAAATATCTTAAACTATTAAAAAATATTATTAACGTTGTCAGTATATTGAAAGTTTTAAAATGATGAGAAAGATGGTTGAAGTTATAATATGTGTGTAAGCCTAGAGATGATGAAGATTACGATTTGGAGAAAAAAAAAGAAATAATTAGTTGTTGATGGCTGACGGCATTGCTAATGAATGGTTAAATGAAACATAAAATAATAATAATGAATAATATAATTGATTACGGTTAAAATATTTATACACATCTAAAGTTGTATTAATTGAAATAGTAATAGGGCAGGTAAAATAATGAGCTTGATGGATTTAAATTGTTATAGCTATAAAAATGGTATCGAATGAGTAGTTAATTTAGAGAGGAAAAAACAAAAAACGGAGATGGTGTTACATTAAATAATTCTGTAGAGAAATTTCTCCTACCAGATGGATGATGTCTTGGATGGGTCTTGTGGAGTTGCTTGCGATGAGGCATGGTAATCCTTTTTGCGGTGGTTGCCATGGGACATCGTCGATGCTGGTTGGCGGGGCAATGCCAGGATTCTTCGATGGATCTTGTCTGCCTTGTTCGAGCCGATGGAAAAAGGTCTTCGTGGCGCAGGAGATGTCGATGGGGGCGATGATGATCTCCTCGGTGCGAGGTACGGGTAGTCCTCGCATGGCCTCTTTGAGATGGTCCACTGGATCGTCAAGGTGGAGGGCAAGTAGAAGGAGCATCCACACGATTGCACCGTTGACTACAGGTGCCTCTGTCATCCTCTGCATGCCGCTGTCCTCAGTTATCCTGTCGACTTTCTGTAATATTGTTGCAATATGCCGAGGTATGGATGAACTGGCAGTCGTGAACGTGAGGCGAGTGTTGGTGTTCTTCCCACACGCGGACAACAAGAAGCAGAGGCAGGGCTGGATGTTAACACCGAGAGGGATCAGGGACAGCCCACGGGACAGAGGTAGAGGCCATGACACCAACTTTGATGTTTTTCACCGAGACATGGAGGGAGAGTCGGTGTGAGACAGACAGGCTGAAGCGAACTGCTGAGAAAAACCCCCTAGAACATCTGCCGACCCCCTGCCAAAACTTGTCCTGTTTTGGGGGGTTTCTATAAGAATGCCCCTCGGGACCTCACATGGGCTGGGCGTTGCCATTTTCCACCCCTCTGTCCCTGCTGCCACCAGCTGACCGCTCTCTCTTTGGATCTTTATTTTGACGTCACCAATTTTAGTTTATACACAAAAAGGGTGTACAGGTTATATTAATAAAGATATTACATATATACAAAATATGGGGGTGGTAGCAAATAGAAAGTGTCATTATTATACAGTTTAAAATATACGATATATATATATATATGTTAAATTAAAATATTTTATTTATATAAGAATAGCCGACAGGATATCTGAAACTTGTGTGAACAATATCTAAAAAGCAAAATTTTTCAAATTCAGGTATGCAAATCTTCCAATCAAAAATAGCTTTCCTAATCAAAAATAGCCCACTACAATCAAACATAGCCCACTACAAGTAACAATAGTTCAATTCAAGCAAACATAGTCCATTTCAACCATAGCCCTCTACGATCGACAATAGCTCTATACAATCGACAATAATCTTCTACATTCAACAATAGCCATCTACAAGACAAGCCATCTCCAGTTGACACCATCCGAGATTGGATTTCACCAGCCATCGCACCTTCCGACCAACACCAGCCATCTCCAGCCAACTTCAGCCCGAATTCTTTTCAAGGTACTTTGTATCTACCTTTTTACTTTTCATCTCTTTTAAACTTTTTAATCTTCATCCATTATTCACATTTTGTTAAATCAATCTCAAATATCAATTTTGCCATAGCTCTTTTTGCCTTTTTAATTCTATCACACACTTTAATCCTTTTAATTCTTAGTTTTCCTTTGTATAGTTAGCTCCTAAATGCCATAATATACCTCATGCCATTTTTTATCTTTAAAATCAAACTTGTGCAAATATTTAGCCCATTTTCACCAAAAAAAACTTTTATATCATGTCATTACTTTACATTGTAAACTTAAATATATGTAAATCAGCTAACATCTTCCATTGCATATTTTACATTTAAAACATTACAATTAAGTTAAACCATTTACAGATATCATTTTTTATAATTTTAAATGTAAAACAGTCGGCCAGGAGGACAACAACAACAAATTTAACATATTTCTCACATTCAATTTCTTTATTAAAAATTAGCTAAACTTTAATGTTTTTTCATATTTTTCAATTTTTTATTTTCAATATGTTCAAAATTCCCTGGTTTTTGATACTTGATATTTTCTTATTATCATTTCATGTTAATTTCAAAATTTGCATTTTTGTCCCCATTACTTATTTCATACCTTGTTTTCACATTTGCCTTTTGTACATATTGTTGTCTTGTCTTAAATTTAAAAAAGAAAGACAATACAAGGTCCCGATGGCTTAACCTGAACTAAAAGCTCCTAGCTTTACAGTAATGCTGGAAACTGACTTGAAAATTATAAATTGATAAATCAATACCTTTGTTGCAGTGATCAGTAGAATTGAGTCACAACGCTGGATGGCGAGGCCTAAATTAGAAAACAGTGATGAATAATTTAATACTTATTGAAAGAAATATTTATTTAAAAATCACACAAATTAATATTAATACAAATATTATTCAAAACAATTATTAAAATTTATGAGAGATAGTTCTTTTTTCAGGCCTGTCAAAACCAAACGTTAGCGTCGAGACAGCTTTTGTTTACCGGAATTGCGGGGGTAATCCTTTTCTGCTCGCGCATGCGCGGGGGGGGGGGGGGGGCAGCGGGTGCAGTGTTGCCAGGCTCGGTTGGCCCAAAAGTACCTATTTTCGCGTCACTCTCCCACCTTGACGTTTTGAACTTTGCTATAAGGTCAATATTAATTTAAAAAAAAAACTAAGAAGGAATTATCTCAAATCTAACAGAATGTTTTATGATTAAATTTTCTCTTAAACTTCACTTAAACCTAATCGGTAACTTGACTTTTCTTCCAGAACGCGTGTAAACTTTCCCTACTTTTACTGGAGTATTTTTCTCTTGCACTGACGCGGACTCCACACCGGATGTTTTCTCCCTGACGATCTCATCCTCCGCTGGCTTAAGCTCCCCGTCGCCTTGCTCTACGTCCTCAGATGGTACTTCAAGTGGGAACAATCGTTGAACTGCACGCTTCATGAATCCAGACTTAGTCTTAACTTCCACAAGTCTTCGCACATTGTCAGTTCCAGGAAACACCTTCGTAAATCTTTCCCATAGGCCAGTTTATTTGCTTCCTGTTTTCAACCTCCACAAGGACGATATCTCCAACTTTTAACTGTCGTTGTTTCTTGCGATTGTCGTGATGCACCAACAATCCTAGGTACTCGCTTCTGAACCTCTTACGGAATTCCTTCAGGAGTCGTTTGCGTTTCTCATAGCTCTTCCCAAAGTTACACCTGAATTCATTTAGATCAATCTCTCCTTCAGCTCTTGGTTCTCGAAGAAACATCTCTGGGGTTAATGGCACAAGGTCATCATTGTCCTCAGCAATGTAGGTGAGTGGTCGCGCGTTGATAACTCGTTCACAGTTTTCGAGGATCGTCACCATTTCTTCGTAGTTGACAACACGTTTTCCCAGCAATCTTCGAAGCAGCTTTTTGGTGAGTCCAACAATTCTCTCGATCCAACCTCCCCACCACGGTGCTGCCGGAGGATTGAGCTTCCATTTCACTTCAAAATTAACTCGATAAAGCTCGTTCCGGAGTCCAACTAGATTCGTCCCATTATCTGAGTAGATGACTGCAGGGCAACCTCGTCTTGCTACGAACCACTCTACTGCTCCCACCAATGCTTCCGTCGATAAGGAAGTCACCAGTTCGAGGTGGACCGCACGGTATACGCCATAGGTGAAGATGACGAACCAAACCTTCTGTCCATCTTCCAGATATAAAGGTCCTCCGAGGTCAATTCCTGTCACCTCAAAAACCACAACATCTCGTACGCGATGTTGAGGCAACGATGCTTCTGGTACGTCGACTCGTTTGGTTTCAAATCGTCGACAGCGAGGACATTTATGAATTACATGACGAACTAGTTGTCGAGCTTTTGGAATCCAGAACTTCTCTCTTAGTGCTGATCGCAGCGTCTGGGCTCCACAGTGGTACATTTTCTCGTGGACTGATTTTACAATTAGCTCTGTGACCGGATGATTCGTTGGGATCAAAATTGGCAATCGGAACAGTTCATCGTCATTTCGATTCACTATCCTCGTTTTCACTCTCCATAATCCTTCTTTATCTTGGTTGGCCCAAAAGTACCTATTTTCGCGTCACATATACCTTTGTCTCAACTTATTGCTTTTTCTCATAAATGCCTTTTTCTTATAATCATCAAATGTTTTTAGCATATCCATATATCTCTGCCAATTATTTTAAATATTGTTTTCTGTTTTTCTTCTTTATTTTTCATTCACATACTTTTGCAATTATTTTGTTTTTAATGTTATCTTTTCTTTAAATTTTCCTTCCTCATTTTTGATATTATATATGTGCATTTTTTCTTGCTATTTCCAATCTGTTGGTTAATAACAAACTAATATGATTAGGGAATATCACATTTTTACTCTTTACCATATTTTTGTTATCATCATTCACACTTTGTAATTTCCAATCTATTGGTTAACAATAAACCAATATGATTATGGATTATCACATTTTTGTTCCCTTTCTACCAACAATATTTGTAATCATTCACACTTTATATAAATTTCTACTTTCCTGTCTGTTGGTTACCATCCAAAATACCAATATGATAAGTGAATATCACCTCACGTATTTTCGTTCCATCAATCCTTTTATCTTTTTTTTTTTTAAACTATATTTTTTTATCACTTTTCATTTTACCCATATTATTCTCTTCACAGGGGGGAAATGTTAAATTAAAATATTTTATTTAAAATTGTTATATTAAAATATTATTTTATTTAGAATTATATATCATAGAATCAAATACTCTGTTTATATCGACCGCCAGAGGTCATGCTTCCCATATAAAATCTCATTGTTGTTCTTCCCCGTTGGTCGGCTCAAACATGTTTGTAATTATGTAAATATAATATTTTGTTTTATTTATTATTACGCCTTAAGCCAGGCGGTACTTACCCAAATTATGTTTTGTATATATTTTTTGGCTCAAATAAAGGAATCTCTGATCAAGACTTTATATTTTTATCAAGATTATAATCTCTTCCACGACTGCATACCAAAATCAAGCAACAGATATAAATTCTATAACTCAGGATAATCAAAAATTAGCAGAATATCTTATTAAATATAATATATATATATATGTGATGATTTAAGACCATGGAATTGTTGTAAATAATCCAGACATCTACTACCACATGTTCCACCACGTCACTGTATATAACTTATTATTTACTGCAAATAGAAAGCATCAAATAATATCTATCTGTACCGCGTAAGACTCTAATAAAGTATAGCAACTGTACAGAGAGAAGGAATGGAGAATAACAGGAGAAAATTAAGGTTAAAACTAATCAGGCTTAGGTGAGAATAGGAGAACAGGCCTAGCGAGCCCAGTCCAATTTTTACGAGGTCGTGGCCCTCCTGGATTATGTAACTTTCCCCCCTGTTTACGTCAGAAAAGGGCAGTGACCTGCATGGACCCAGCTCAGCTATAAAAGGAGGCCCCGAGCCTCAGTTAGTGAGTCCTTAGTTAGTCTTTGTTTCAGCCCCAGTCCGCCAGACGCTCCGATAGAGGTAACTAAACCCTTTCCTGTCAGAAATCTCCTCGTCCCATTCCTTCTTGACGTTCAGACGCTTCTTAGTGGAATCTCTGTTTGCTTATTTCACCTTTGGCCCAGCTGTGTCGCCTTCCACCACGACTGCACGGTAGAGTTGACATCGAGGTTCGTCTAGCATCAGATAACACTGGTCCCAGAGGTCCCAAGATATCACACACACATATATATATATATATAAATATATGTAATATATTGTTTTAATTTGTTTGGGCCCTTTTTTGATTGTTCTTCTTATGTAAGACCCTGTTGACTCACTGTAGGGTTGGTGACTGGTGGTGGTTGATGACGCAGTCGTTTGGTCGAAATGGTAGGGTTTTCACAGGGGAAATAACGAGAGGGAACACAGGATGGGGTTAAATCTAGGACTTCACGAATAAGGGAGAGAAGGTTTTGAGACTAATGTGGAGTACTTGACTATCACATTCTGAAAATAGAGGTTACCTTGGTGAGAAAGGCTTAGGCACGTCTTGCTCCTCGTCAGGTCGAGCTCCCTCTGACTGCTTTGAGTCCGAGATTTTCCTTGTTAACTCTCTCTGCCTCTCATTGGTTGAAATCGTTTACGTGGTTACATTTGGTTGGCTGTTAGTTTTTCATGCTGAACTCTGATTGGATATTGGTACCTTCATTGTCTTTTCATGATTACCATCCTCCAGGAAGAAGAAGGTCTTTGAACTTAGTTTTATAGTTCCTGGGTAATGACCTTTACTTCCTGGATAATGAAATCCTGGTAATTGCTGTTCTCTCTTTTTCGCGAGGCCTAACTTTTATTAAAACCTTTTGGACGATACATTGCATATATATTGTGGTGGGGTTACATCTTGGTATATACAAATTATGACAGATGCGCCCCCTACATGTGAAGAATTCAAAAAGGGGTAGCCTGGAGTGGATTCTGTAAGGGAAAGTAATTTTGTAGGGGAAAATTAATTATGGGCACTGTGAGCCTATATACAAGTATCGTATGTGACATAAAAGATAAAAGAGAATGGTTTTGGTGAAATAATTGTTGAGTATAAGGAAGAGAAATAAAAAAAATGATGATGCCCTTTCAATTCAACTCGAGGTGGGGAACTAAATCGAGGGAATTTTCTGTTAGGGTTTTGAGAAATCAAAAAATAAAATTTAATCATAAGAAATCAAAGTGAGAATGCGCTTTGGTGCATTGTTGAGTGAGAAAAAAAGAAAAAGATGCATACACAATTCAACTCGAGGTGGGGAAGCTAAATCGAGGGAATTTTTCTGTTATGGCTTTTGGAAATCAAAAAATTAAAAATATATATATAAAATTAAAAGAAAACCAGTGAGTTTTCGTGAAAAAAATATATTAGAAAACAAGGTGAGTTTTCGTTGAGAAAAAAAATTGTTGAGTGGTTGAAAAGGTAAAATGGGTTTATAACAAAAATAAAAAGAAGTTGTTATATAAATGGTAAATATTTGATTAAGCATTTTGATTTCAAAAATAAAAAATAAAAAAATGAATGGGGTAAGAAAAAAAATGTATGTAGAGAGATTCTCAAATATCTTAGTGATAAAAGTTACATGCCAATGTATCTAGGTCACGCGGCGAATCCTGACCTTTTTAATTTGCCTCGTAGATTTTTGTCTTTGTGCGAATTGTAGATAAATGTTATAAGTTTTTTGTGAGAAATGTGTGAAAAATTAATTTTATGTGTTGTCAAAGATCCTAAGGTCTGTTGTGTTTGTGTGTATGTTGGATACGTGCCTAATGTGGGTAAATGTAAAAGTTTTTCTGGGAGTTTTGGGGGAAGAATCGAGATTTTTGTAATTTATTTGGAATGGTGTTTTGAGAATTAAATTTGTTTATTAATATAATATCAATATAATGATATTAATATAATTAAATGTGTTTATGTAAAAATCGGGATGTGAGCTCGTTTTGAATGCGTTTTGAGAATTAAATTTGTTTATTAATATAATATTAATATAATAATATTAATATAATTAAATGTATTTATGTAAGAATTGGGATGTGAACTCATTGTGAAATGGATCCCACTTTGAGTGGATGACATTTGGTTACAGTTAAAAATGGCGGACGTCTTGTGTAAACCGCCGGGCTAAGAGGTGACCTCGTTTTTATTGCCGGAAGTGAGGGGCCAGGCGGGGGAATTTCTAATTCGGTTCTGACTCTCTCCTCCCGTAATTGATCTGGAGGTCTCAAAGCTCGCTGGAAGTTCCTAATTAGGTTTTCGGTTGGGCCATCCTAAATATTCGCTGGAAGTTGTCTTCCATTGTTTCCAATATAAGTATCAGAAATTCATGAAATGCACTGCCTATATGGAAGATGGCTTCCTGTAATTGGTAAAGCCTTTGAGGCTGTTGGGTATATAGTCCAAGGTAGATTACTATGGTAAATGGGGCGATGGAATATGGCGTAGTCAGAAGACAGATAAAAAGTATTAAGTGAAATATGGGATATCTGCACATTTTTTCCCGGGTTTTCTCCATGAGTTGATGGCTTTGTGTATCGTTTTGTAATTCGATTAGTTGTGGCGGCCTTTTGATTGGATCTATTTGTGGATGGGCGATGTCGCTTTTTTGTTATCGGTGATGAGTATAAATCGGGTTTTGGTGAAAATGGTGGGATCTAAATGAATGAAAGGTTCGCTGTTCGTCGGTTTGATTGTCAATGGTTCTGTTGAAAAAATGTCGGGTGTAGGGGTTTTAAGTGGAAACGTGTAGTCGTTCCTATGTCGTAGATGGTGTATTTTTGTTATGGTTGGTGTTATGTATTGGGTATTTTTTGTGTACGGGTTTAGATTGTTTATGTGGACTGTTTCGATATCTCTTTGGAGAGGTTGTTTGGATCTATCGATACGTTTTGTCAATTGGCAGGTTGGACAGGTTTTGACCTTTTGTGCAATGTCTTGTGACATGTTCTGCCAATAATATTGAGCGGAGATGAGTTTCTTCATTTTTGAGATGCTTGGATGGTTGTATTGTGTGTGTACTGATTGAAGTAGTTTGTTGGTGAGTGTTTTTGGGATGACTATTTTGGTTAAACCTTTGCGGGAAATGGTATGAAGTCCATTGTGATCAATGGTTAGTTTAGAGTCTCCAGATGGGGAAGACTGATGGCTCTTAATGAGGGGGGCGTCTAAGAAGCCACAGAACGGGTTACGAGTTATGATGTCCGTTTCATATTGTTGTACTCCTTTTATGTAACGAACCTCATATTCGTATCTCGATATCCGTAATCTCCATCGAAATAATCTACCTGACGGGTTTTTGATCGTTTTCAGCCACTCTAATGCGTGATGGTCAGAAAATATGGTACATTTTCTGTCCATCAAATAGACGCGGAATTTATCCACACTCTCAACGTTTGCTAGGCATTCTAATTCAGAGGTGGAATAATTCCGTTCGAGGGAACGTAGGGAGCGGCTAAAGTATTCGATTGGGTAGGTCTTTCCATCAGGGTGGACCTGTTTGAGGACGCCTGCTATGCCGAAGGTTGACGCGTTACAGTACACTTGGCATGGCAGACCTTCCTGGTAAAGGTGTAAAGTGGGGTGTGTAGTGAGACTTTCTTTCAGGCTAATGAACGCTTTCTGGCATTTTTCATCCCAAATCCACGTGACATCCTTTTTGAGAAGGTTGTTAAGTGGCGTCCTCAAGCGGGCGTAGTCCTGGATGAATTTTTTTATAAGCGTTCACAGCGCTTAAGAAAGATCGCAATGTTTTGCGATTGTATGGTTGTTGGATGGCGTGAATGGCTTCTATGTTTCGTGTAAGTGGTGTGGTTGTACCATCAGTGATTGTGCACGTGTTTGAGTGGTGTTTCTGTCGCCTTTTTGTGCGAGTGTCGCGCTTGTTGCGATGTTTACGCGCGTGACTGTGGTGTGATGATGTGTGGTCACGTGTGCATTTAATGTGAGAGTTGTCCTGTTTGATGGACACGTTTTGTGCATTTTTGTGATGAGTTTGGGCCATTGTGGCCTTGTGCATTGAGGACATATAAATGAGTACAATTGGCCTTAGTGAAAAAAATTGTGTTGTGCGTGCGCGTGACTAGATTGGCATGTTGGCAATTGGTTTTTGACCAATGGATGCGCGCATTGGGTGCCATGTGTGGAAGGCTTGTGTGCGTTGTGAGTCCTTTGTGATTCCGTTTGGCATTCCCAATAGGCGCATTCATTGGGTAAATGAGCAAAGTAATAGGTGATAGGGGGCAATGGGGCGGCGAGTTGGAACATAGTACCTTGGTTAAAATCTATTGTTAATTCAAAATTTCGGAGGGTATTTATTCCGGGAATTCCAAATGGTAGAGGTGCTTCCACCACATGGAAATTCTCTTTTTTTGGTTAATTTACCTATTGTCAAGGGGAGGGTTATTTGACCTAAGGTCGGTACAAGACCGTTTATGGCCTGTAGGTCTATGGGCTGTTTTTTAAGTTTTAATTGAGGGAGGTTACATTTTAATTTTTTATATAATAGGGCACTATGTTCAAGCTTGCGCCTGTGTCAATTAGGAAATTGGGTGAAAGTTCATGCTGATTGGTAGTTTGATCGTTAGCTGTCTGACGAAAAGTGGGGGGTGCCTTCCTACCTGGTTGGCGAAAGGCTGGGGCGGCTTGGACTTGGCCTGGTGCGGGGTGTTGGGCGTGTTGTGGATGTGAGGCTGTTTGCACTGCCCGCGCGCAAGGGTGTGGAGTTGATTTCTTGCGGCATTCAGAATGCCAATGGTGGGCGCCGCAGAATTTACAGTTCGATGGTGGAGCAGGTGCAGTCCACGGACCTGTTCTTCTGGGTGTGCTGGTGTATGGGCCCGACATGGTGGGCGGTTGTTCCTCGTGGTGACGTGCAGTTGGGGCGCTGGTTCCGTGGATCCGCTGCACCAGTTGGAACCACTCTCCCAGGCTCTCAGGAGGTACCACGCGGACCAGGCGCTGGTCGGAGAGCGGCAATCCCTCCGTCAGCGTCTCGAGGATTACCTCCTGTGGGAGACCCAGTTGCATTCCCAGCGCGATTTTCTCCCGATAGTACTTCTCCAGTCCTGCCTGTCCAGCAAGCTACATGGCGAAGTACTTGGCGAAGGATGCCTCGTTGGATTCTGGGTAGAGATCCATGAGGGTTTGCCTCACTTGGTGACTTGTGGTGGTTGATGGCGAAGTCGTTTGGTCGAAATGGTAGGGTTTTCACAGGGGAAATAACGAGAGGGAACACAGGATGGGGTTAAATCTAGGACTTCGGGAAAAAGGGAGAGAAGGTTTTAAGACTAATGGAGAACTTGACTATCACATTCTGAAAATAGAGGTTACCTTGGTGAGAAGGGCTTAGGCACGTCTTGCTCCTCGTCAGGTCGAGCTCCCTCTGACTGCTTTGAGTCCGAGATTTTCCTCGTTAACGCTCTATGCCTCTCATTGGTTGAAATCGTCTACGTGGTTACATTTGGTTGGCTGTTAGCTTTTCATGCTGAACTCTGATTGGATATTGGTACCTCCATTGTCTTTTCATGATTACCATCCTGCAGGAAGAAGAAGGTCTTTGAACTTAGTTTTATAGTTCCTGGGTAATGACCTTTACTTCCTGGATAATGAAATCCTGATAATTGCTGTTCTCTCTTTTTCGCGAGGCCTAACTTTTATTAAAATCTTTTGGACGATACATTGCATATATATTGTGGTGGGGTTACTTCTTGGTATATACAAATTATGACATATATATATTTATTTATTTGTGAAAAGCAATAGAAAAAATAAAAGTTAAGTGGTTCAGGTGTTGATATTAAAATTAAAGAAGGCATTTTCTGACCACGGGCACATGTGCTTTTTAGATGGCAGAGCGCTATCTAGTGGAGCAAAAATGAACTAAACGTTTATTTATCTTGCTCCGTGATATTTGGCCAACCTAATTTCTTGCTAAATCAAGAAAAGCCATCCAGAACGCGTTTCGCGCTGTTGGCGCTCGTCAACGTGGATTAGGCTGTAACCACTGCGACCAAAAATATTTTTGGTCCCGGAAGCTTCTTGAGAAATCAATGAATGGGTATTTGAGGCCAAATTTGCGTAAATACGCTTAACACATGAAAAACGAAGAGAAAAAAATAAAAGATAAGTGAGTCAGGTGTTGATATTAAAAATAAAGAAGGCATTTCCTGACCACGAGCACATGTGCTTTTTGGTCGCAGTGCTTAGAGCCTACTCCACGCTGACGAGCGCCAACAGCGCGAAACGCGTTCGTGGATGGCTTTTCTTGATTTATCAAGAAATTGGGTTGGCCAAATATCACGGAGCAAGCTAAATAAACGTTTAGTTTATTTTTGCTCCATTAGATGGTGCTCTGCCATCTAAAAAGCGCTTGTGCTCGTGGTCAGGAAATGCCTTCTTTATTTTTAATATATATTTATTTATATATGTTATAAATAAAGAAAATGAATAGAATTTCTGCTTGAATTTAGATCATGTTGAGGATTATGTAATGGTGGTTAAAAATCTTGAAAGAATAATAATAAAAATAGTTTTGATCAGATATTGCTTTAATTGAATTTAAGGAATATACAAAAACATAATTTGGTGAAATTTCTGCCTGGTTTAAGGCGAGTAGAAAAAAGAAAAACAAAATATTATTTACATAATGTACAAAAGATTTGAGCCTGCCAACGGGGAAGAACAACAACGAGTTTTTTTATAGGGGGAGCATGACCTCTGGCGGTCGATTTAACAATATTTGAATCTATAATATATATCGACAGGATACCTCATCATCACAGAAGAGTCGACAGGATCTTATTAAAGATAAGCCGACAGGATGACCACAACGAAGAAGGTAGGAAGTCTGTCCAGATAGAAGCGAGGAAGAGCAAAGATGGAAAAACAAGCCCGCCAGTCCAACGAAACGACCAAGCAATCCCCCCCCCTACCAACGACACAACCGAAGATGCCGCAAAATAAACCGGTGAGAAGTTCCCCACCTTCGGCCTTACAACGCAACCATCTTCCAGGCGACATGCCGCCGTCGCCAAACAGAAACTACAAGCTTCTACAAGACCTACATGGAGCGTCTTCCACGTCAGCAGGACAACAAACAAAATCCGAGTCTCCTGATTGAACAATCCTTAAAACTGTAAGTTTTAAAAAACCTACTTAACTTTATCCTCAAACTCACAACTTGATTATCCATAAATTTAATGTTTATTTTCACTGTAATCATTTTAAATCAATTTTTACCATTTTTATATCATATCAATTCAAATTTTTAAACTTTTACACCCTCATTTATCAATTTTTACTTTATTTTAATAAACTTATAAATTTTAATTCATTACACTTAATTTTACATAAAAAATCATTTTTTCAATTACTCGAATCATAATTCTAAACTTATTTGTGTGTTTTTCTTACTATCTTATTTTTATACCAAAAACACCAATTTCTTAATCAAATACTTAAAACTAATCATTGTTCACTATTTTATGTTAACGCCCCATTCACCTTTTTTTTTTCACTATCACGCCATTGCCCTTTTACAAGGATAATTTTCGCCCTACCATAATCAACGATATATTCAAATTTTAATAAGCATAGGTGAGACGCATTTTTTTCTAAATTTCATTAATCGAAAGATACAATATCTTCAAAATCACAACTAGAAGAGTAACTGTCCTTCCCCAAAACAAGTTAGAAATTCAACACAGTTTCACTCCCTCGTCCTTTCTTTTTACATGCATAATTAATAATTATCCACACATTTCTCTCAACAAACTACAACACACTCCCCATCACTTTCTTCAATTGGCCACCATCTATTAGCGCGCGACTTAGCAACAAATCAATCTCGAGCCACACAAGCTCCATATCGCGCCACTAAACGTGCCACATCCATTAACGGCCAAAATATCTCGATGTGTTTTGTACAACCACCACACATGACTAGTAAATTTGTTATTCATGGTGAAACAAGTTAGATGCTGTACCAAAAACAACGACTTCACGTGACACCTTTCCATTCAATTCACTTCACTCGTGTCACACAGCGCAACACAACAATTTTCCTCACTTAACAGGCCAAAGACGACTTCATGCCTGTGACACATCTCACCTCAAAGCGTGTCCACGTCAAAAGTCGCACTTCCACCACACATATAATCTGAAATCACTGAATAACATTTTTGCTAAGTTCGCAACAACGTCGAAACACAACACACTTAGGAACACCGGTATAAAATTTACCATATACACAGATCACCAAGCTTTACAATGGCTTACATACCATTACCCGAAAAGGTGTAACTAAAATAATAATTCCCGAAACCCTGCAACATACTCTCATGAACAAAGTTAACCAAGAATATAACCACCCAGGCATCTCTCAGATGACCCGCATAATTATTACCCAGTACTACTGGAAAGGTATCTCTAAATCTATAGAAAAATTTGTCAGGTCGTGTCACACCTGCCAAATCATTAAAAGGCACAAAGGTAAACCCTATGGTGCCCTCGAACAAAGTCCACCACCTCAACAACCATTCGACTTAATCTCTATAGATACCATAGCTGGAATTTCGAAATATGGACACTCCAAGACATATCTACACGTAATAGTGGATCATTTAACGCGATATGCTTGGACCTTTCCATCGAAGTCCACCAGTTCCCTTACGTACATTCAAACCCTCAAAACTGTACTACAACAAGGATTTCCAAAACGTCTGTTATCTGACAGAGCGCCCGCTTTTACCTCAGAAAAATCCCGTAAATTTCTAATTACACATGGTATACAACCCCTACTCACCACCAGCAATAACCCACAAGCAAACGGTTTAATAGAACGCTTAAATGCGACCATTAAGGCAAACTCAGACTAGCTTATCTAGAAAATCCGAAAGCTTCCTGGACTCAACTAGTTAAGCTCGTCACTCAGACATATAATAACACACACCATTCTGTCACAAGTTTTCCACCCACCTACTTAATGTTCAATATTGTCCCCCCAGATCTAAGAACTCATCTTAATCCATACCCCGAAATAAATATAGCTCGAGAGATAGCACGCACTCGTACCCAAAATAAGCATAAAAATGATAAAGAAACATTTGATAAGCAGCAGAGAACACCACATTTCGAAGTGAATGATCTTGTTTTG
>CP092864.1:34170786-34186161 GCA_030710605.1 Cordylochernes scorpioides
AACACTGAGGAAATGGTGGTGGAAGAAAACAGTGTGAATGACTCTGGCAAAGAGGATGAGCCAGCTAGCACTGAGACCAATCACACCCAGGAAGAGCCTGCAGCAGCAGCAGCAGACATGCCTAAAAAGAAAGGCAGGCCCTTAAAGGTGAAGAGGAAACAAAGGTTCCCACTCGTAGGAGTACAAGGATCAAGTTAAAAGAGGTGAAAAAAGAGACCCCTCCTCCTAAAAAATCCACCAAAAAGAAAGAAAAGGAACCAATAGCTGATGACATTCCAAAGGAACAGACCAAAAAGGATTCTCCTAAGAAAGTAGAGAAGGAAGACCAAAATAAACCAAAGGAGGACAAAGAAAGTGAAGAAGAGGATGAAAAACCACAGCCAGAGGAGGTGAAGGAGGAGGAGCCTGAAGTGGTCAAAGAAGAAGAAAAAGAAGAGCCAGTTGAAGAAGAGAAAATCCCACTGATCAACAACCACACAGAGGAAGAAGAGGCTCCAGTTGAAGTGAAAGAGGAAGAAACAGCAGGTTCTCCAAAGGATGAAGTAGTTAAAGAGATAGATGTAGACCAGGGCTCTCCACCAGTCCCAGAGCCAGAGCCCATGGAAATTGACCCCAAAGAGCTGAAGCTAATAGAGGCTTCAGAAATCCAAGAAGCTGGTGGTGAGGAAGAAGCCAAGGAATCCAGTCCTGCTCCGGCTGCGGATCTACCAGCCCCCAGTTCTCCCCAGACAGAAGAACCAACGGAGGCCGCGCAGCAGAATACCAAACCAGTCAAGGTCAAATCCCGGTGGTGGCGCAACAGCGAGATGGAGCAGAGCGACACCTCGGCTGTGACCACCCCTGACCAGACAGACATGCTCTCCCCACCACCTAAGGAAACCCCCCCCACCCCCATCTTCCCCCACCTTCAACTATGGCCGTCCTCCCAAAGACATTGGGAAGGACTTCCCCTACTATGAGCACATTGATGAAAACATCTGCCTTTTTGAGAGGTGAGTACAGACTGTGTGTGTCACACCCCCTACTTTACCTTCTACCTTACTAACTTCTTTGTCCAGTCTTGCCTGTTCAGACATAACTCTCTTTGTTTGAATTTGTTCCTAGATTGCCACTCTATGTACTTAATAGTTTGATTGCCCTAAGTATTTCTCATTCTGTGTGCCCCCATGTAAGTACTTGATGCATGTAAGTACTAGCTTAGAGTTCCCCCAGCTGGGTTGTGTCAACATTTTGATCTCTGCACTAGTCGTCACCATCAAAGAGAAGCTATGTCAAGCTAGGTTTGAAGATCCTTCAGGGATATTTCTTTAGTTTTGTGCTTTCTGAGGCTATTTACTGGCTACAGAGCAGAGCTCAATAAATGCCTATGAACAGAAAGTCTTTGGAATATTTGGATTTGGAATATCAATATTGTAGGTTGGTGCTTGATTAATTAGAGATCTTCAAAACTTATTGTTCAATTATAAAAAAGGGCGTACCTGGATCTGGAAAGAAAAAAAAAAAAACAATTTTTTTCTCAAAATATTTCGAGAGATTGCTCCCTCTTTATTGATAAAGATATTGATAAAGAGGGAGCAATCTCGAAATATTTGAGAAAAACAATGTTTTTTTTTTTTCTTTATAGATCCAGGTACGCCCTTTTTTATAATCTTAATGGATCGCCTTTTGACTCAAATTATTGTTAAATGTTTCAGTGACCCACAAAAAGTCAAGTTGAGTCACGTTAAGCTTTCCACCTTGAAAAGGATGACAGTGGGTTGGTCAAACAATACGTTTTTAAATTTGACGAGTCTCAAATTATTTATGTATTGACATGCAGACATCAATCGACATTATATTTTCTCTTTTTTTTTAATGTTCCCTCTAGCCTGGGAAGCAGCAGTTAGGGTAAAAGAACTCGGATGAAGATCTCCCATTTCAGATATGTTGGCTGTGTGAATATTCTCTGAAATCTACCTTTGAAAAATGATCAGGTCATCCTACAAGACTAAAAATTCTGAAGGTGCTCATTTTGGAGAATCACTGATTTTAGCATTTATACCTGTCTTCTAGACCCTTTACTACAAAGTTCTAGTAAGAATGACAACCCATATATATATATAAGGCAGTCAATGTTTTTTGTTCTGAAGAAAAGTTGGAATCACACATTTTGATTTTGCCCATCAGCCAACAATGTAAGCTGGGTATCAGCAATAATGAGTTCTAATATATCTTACACTTTTCTCAATGAGAGCTGAAGGTCACTGCAGATTTATTGATTGTCTGTCAAGAAGCAGAATGATTGCCTAGTCCGAAGTTATTGTCTGTTGTTGATGGAAGGATCATCCTCTCTGCCCCAAAATTTGCCACAGTATCTTGGTAAACATCTTGTGTTGCTCTTGTTATGCCATATCAACAGCTTGATGGTTTAACTTAATTTGATCCCAACCTTGTATTTCATTAGAAATCTCCCAATGTGCTTACACTACATTCTCATCTAGACAATTTTTCTAAAATAAATAATAACTTGGGGTGAATCTATTGTGTCAATAGAGGAGAGCAGTAAAGGTATCTCTGGTCAATCTATGTGGTGAATATCACTGCAATGAAGCAGACCCTGATTAGTAAAAATGACACCCGCTTTTGGCTCACCCAAATTGAAGGTCGTTTGCGGTTTAGGGTTATGGTGTGTTGGTCCAGAGCAGCTTATAATCCCATTTGGATCTCATGATAAGCCCCAGGCTGGAACCATGGTCTCATGTAATGCTTTCAAAGCTGGTATTGTGACATTTTCACTTTTCCACAGTTTCATTGTTGTTGACAAACCAAGTTTTCCCCAACTTTTTTAATGGGTAATACCCCCCCCCCCCTTTTTTTTTTAAAAGCTTGATTATTGTAATCAAGTTAAGAACAAATGATCCAAACTTTTGCAGTTGGCCTATAAAAAAGCTCATATTATGTTAATAAGTAAACCTACAGTAGAAAGTGCTACTATGCATGTTTTAAGCTAACAAGGCTCCTGTTACAACATGTATATTCAGATATCAATTAGATTCAAGATGTAAAATAAAAAGCCAATTTTTATAGAATTTATTGACTCTTTAGATTTAGACAAAAGGCGATCCATCAATTAAAGTTTATTTAAAGGGCATACCTAGATCTGTAAAGAAGAAAAAAAATAATAAAAATTTCTCAAAATATTTCGAGAGATTGCTCCCTCTTTATCAATTTATTGCACAGTACAATCACTGTAATAAATTGATAAAGAGGGAGCAATCTCTCGAAATATTTTGAGAAAATTTTTATATTTTTAATTTTTTTTTTCTTCTTTACAGATCTAGGTACGGCCTTTAAATAAATTTGACTCTTTAGAGTCGGGATTTAATCCACTTTACGTGTGTCAATAAAACACATGGCCTAGAATTGATCATTATTAGAAAAGTTTGAATGGTTAAACTCTTAGTTTATATGTTAGAGCCATTTGTAGCCCAAGCTGTCCATTCATATATTCTGCTACCATTGTCTTTAGCATCACTACATAATGTAGTGGGACATCCATTTTACCATAGTGACAAGAATAAAGGGATTTGAATGAAAGAGTGAGTCCAAGCCACCTTAGATGGAAGCAGCAATTTAAACACATTCTGCTAGGAAAAACATGGATGACAAGGTGGTATCCTTAGTTACCCCATAGGAGTCCCATTGAAAATATCCTTTCTGGGTTGAAAGATGTTAAGGCACAATTTAGATTATAGATTAGAATTAAAAAGTAACAAGACAAAATCCAAATTATTGAAATATTCGGGACATTTCGTTAACAGCGTTGTTACCATTAATTCTTTTGTCTGATGATGGTAATAACTCTGTTACAGAAACGTTACAAACATTCAATAATTTATATTTGGGCTTGTAAGACCTAAAACTGCTAAAAGACTTGACTATTCAATACAAGAAAATAAGACCTAATATACTATAATACTAATAAACTTGTATTAAAATCTATAATCCAAATTGTGCTTTATCAGACTTGACTATTCCTTAGTAATTTTTTTCCATCTACATTAGGTCATAAAACCAAATCCAATAGTGTCTATACATGTGTATTACACACTTTGAATTTTGTCTTATGTGTTTCTAATCTATAATCCAAATTGTACTTAATCATCCCTTCTACATTGAAACTGCTCCTACTTTTTATTTAGTTTGTTTCCTTTAATATATTTCACTAATTTCTGTAATTTTCCCCCAGTACCTCTTGTTAGTCATCACTACAACTAGGAAATAAGTCTGATAATCATGTTGGAAATCCCTCCAAATTTCAGAAAATTTCCCCCTGTATATAGTTTATCTCTAGCCACATATTCACACCACAACACTTTCAAAGAGTGTTCACATTTCTAAAATACCACCCTCATGTGTGTATTACTTACTTGTTACCAAGAAGAGATGAACAGAGAGATTGGAATGGACTGACTACAAGTAGCTAGAGCTGGTGTGGACTGGTGTTGCAGGAAGAGGTCCAAGGGCAAGAAAGAAGTCCGGAGGATGCTGTGCGACTGTTCTTTCACCAAGGAGGAGAAGGAGCGGAGAGAACTGGGCTGTGGGGACGATTGCATCAACCGTCTCCTCATGATTGAATGGTAAGAGAGCCAAGACTCACTGAACTATGTAAATATTCTGGGTTTTGTCCCCCCGGAGAGAATGGCACAATATTTCATCTCTCTTCAATATCACCACTCTCTTCAGCCATGACTTACTGACCATTTCTTGTTCTAAAATATCATTAACATAGTGCTACAAGAAAATAAGACCTAATCCAAATAATTTATTAGTGTGTGACGTTTCAGCAACAACATTGTCACCATCATCAGACAAAATTATAAATGTCTGATAATTGTCTGGTAATGGTGACAATGTTGTTGCCGAAACGTCGCACACTAATAAATTATTTGGTCTTATTTTCTTATATTATAATCTACTAGCCGAATGACCCGGGCAATGCCCGGTTTTACCCCGATTAAATGTTTTTATTCAAATACTATTCGTAACAATTATAAATTGGCGCCGTGGATGTCACTCTTGTGAAACATCCCGCTCCAAACTTTGTGTCTGATAAGCAATATTTTTATTGAGAGATGATCTGGCTTTGTGTCTTTTGCTCGAATGAATGTTTTTCTGTTAGAATTTTGTCCCTGCATTCTAAAAATAAACTGGCTTCACCCGTGGTCTCTGCTTTTTGGAATTTTTTCCCCCGATATGATTTTGTATCTGATAATCAAATATGATGCAGAAATATTGTCATCATCATTTTTTAACTAAAAAACAACTATTTATGCCAGAACCTGTCAATTTCAATTTTTCTTGGCTAAAAATCCGATAAATATCTCTTCCAGATTTTTCTCTACGTCCTGTTAAAACACGTTTTACATGTACATTAGGTCAACTGATATTATCTCCCATCTTCACCGCTAGAGGCGCTGCTTGCGAGCGAAAGGGCAAATTTGCAACACAATTTGCAAATAACTCGACGAATATTCGGGATAGAGACCTGAAATTTTCACTATAAGTTTTTCCAGATTCTACTCTATATACTGTTTAAATTTCAGTCAGATTAGTTACGTATTGTGGACGTGTATAGCCGACATAGGAAAAAACACACATACATACATACACTGACTTTTATATATATAGGGATAATCCAAATTGTGCTTTATCATTAACATAGTGCCTATATCACTGAAATTTATAAATAAATATTTTAACATCACTTTTCTTCCAAAATACACTCATAGACAAAAGGAAGTGGAAAGTCTTTGATATCACCGGTTGTCTATTTTTTTTGAAAGAGATAGAGGCAATTTTGTTCACACTTGGACATCTCATGTGTCTTCAATAAAGGTCACTGTAATATCTTTCAGAGTTATTGTCTGAATCCCGATATACATCCTAAAAGGCACAACTTCCTTAAGTTTTGTCCATGAATGTATATGTAAATAAAATTTAGTTCTACACTGCCCTTATCTTGAAATGAATCAAAATTGAAAGGAAGAGGGAGGGAGGGTTTGCCTCATCAAGTAGTGAACCATACTTTTCCTTCCTTTTTTCATTTTTATTGATTTTAAGATAAGGGCTGTAGAGGAATACATTTTAATTCTACAGTTAAACCTGTCTATAGCCCCCCTCTTGGGAATCACCAAAATACGTGCTATAGACAGGTCACTTTTAATGTAAAATGTTTAAAATCGGGTGCTATAAGAGAGGAGGGGGCGCTATAGACAGGTTTAACTGTATATATTTTAGAAGAAAATTTGTGTTAAAATTATGTTTATAATTTCTTGCTTTGTACAAATATCCTGGGTTAGAGAGCTTCCTAGTGAATGGTTCAAGTTTTCTCTCAATGAGAGATAGGACTACTCTTGTCAAGCAGAAATACTTTAACGGATAAGTTTTTAGCTATAATTTTTTCATATTATAAATTGGAAACAAAAGGTCCAAATCCAAATAAATAAATAGACCTTTTAGCATTATTACCATCATCATCATTCAGTGCATAAACTTCTTCCTCTTCTTTCTTATCTCCACTCAATCATTAGGGTATCAAGTTGTGACCCTTGATGGTATTTGACAACCATCATGATTGGGTGAAGTAGAATGCGTCTGCCTTTGTCATTAAGACTGGGAGCACTACTCAGTGGCAGGCCGACTTAGCTCCAAAAGAAATGGCCGCCTCTGACATAAGGAACAGACGCCATGTGCAGCTGCTCCTAACATGGAGTACAAATGCAAACGTAAACATTCAATACTTTTGTCTATTGATGGTAACAAGGCTATTACTGAAACATCATTTATTTATTTGGATTTGGTCTTTTACACCTTTTAACACAGATAAGGTTAAAAAAAACTGATGTCATGTGGTTTTAACAGACATACAACAGGTTCTGTTTAAGTAGGACCTGCTTAATCCTCTAAAGCTTCAAACCTGAGACATGCTCGGATGTGTAAGCTTTTGTTATTTGAGTCACCAAAAATGTAGTTTAGGGAATGCATGTTGCGTGTAAAAAAAAAAAAACCTCTTCCCCCAGAATGTCAATAAAAAAATAGGTAAATATTACTCCCCCCCCTGTGTTGAGACACCTGATAATCACTAAATGGCCTTATATCCTCACAGCCTCTCTCACGTTCTTTATGTATTTAGCACCTGTTCAGTTTCATTAAGCAACAAAATATTTTACAATTCTAGGGAATAAGACCAAATATAAATAAATGGTATATGACATTTCAGTGACAGTGTTGTTACCATCATCAGACAAAAGTACTGAATGGAATTCATTTTCTTCAGCTCGTAGGAAGATTATTTTCTTAGGTTCATTGAAGTCTTATAAAAAATAATGAGGTAAAATTTGGATTATAGATTAGAAACAAAAGGTAATAAAACCAAAAATCCAAATAAATAGTATGCGAGGTTTCGGGCAAAATGCTGTTACCAAAATGTCACACGCTACTTATTTATTTGGATTTAGTCTTATTATTACCTTGCGTTTCTAATCTCTATAAATTCTAAATTATAACTATCTCTTCAACTTCTTTTTAATTAAAAATATAGCCTTCTTAATTCATGAAGAAAAAAAAAAGGAGGCTGTCCAAATTTACTCTGACCACATGGTCAATGAGCTTGTACCTACATCATACTGGCCAAACAGCAACAGAATTGTTTCTTCTATTACACTGGCGTGAGTTGTGTGTGATAATGTGAATTTCACTGTAAGTTCTTCTTTCTTATCTCCACTCAATCATATTTAAGTAGCAAGCTTGTAAAGCCTGAGACTTTTGATGGTGTCGAAGAGTAGAGCTCATCAATGGATGAGTCAATACAGTCAATAAAGGTGATGACTGGTGATCACTGTAAGTTCTTCTTCTTCTTTCTTATCTCCACTCAATCATATTAAAGTATCAAGCTTGTAAAGCTTGAGATTTTTGATGGTGTCTGCCGGGGAAGAGTAGAGCTCATCAATGGATGAGTCAATATAGTCAACAATGTGTTTTGGGGGTTGCAGGTTTAGAATTGCACTTAGTACATAGTGGGAAAACCTTGCAACCATTCTGGAAAGTCATTGTCCGTAGATGACCAGACTTAAGTCTGGAAATCAAAGACTGTTGTTCTCTTGGGAGGACAGAATTGGTGCTTGTCCCTCCTGCTCTACTGTAAGGTGATGCTGGGAAGCTGTGGAAAACCAATCTGTGGGAGAATAAACTGGACACCATAGATTTTATTTATATGAAATTTTAGGGGAATTTACGCCATTTTATCCAGAATATCTCTTTTTGAACAATTTGTACTACCTTTACTAGAATGATAAAAAATAATTGGGAAGAGGCCAGGCTCAACTGTGGTGAACCCTCCTAGCATTTAAAAATACAGTCTTCTTCTTTCTTATCTACTGGGTGAAGTGTCTGCTTTTGTCAGTAAGACTGGGAGCACTCCTCAGTAGCAGGTCAACTTGGCTCCAATATGAAATGGCCGCCTCTAACTCATGGGGAAGAGATGCCATGTGCAGCCACTCCTCACATGGAATACAGATGTTGCTCAATCTGTATCCCTGGATCAGAAGTCCTTACAGGGTACTACCAGCTGAACCCAGTTTTTTTAGCAAGCTTGTTACTGCTTCCCCTCCTCCTTTTTCATCCGGCTAGGGACCAGCAAAGGCATTGTTACATTAAAACCCTCTATAGCAAACTCTAATGGGAATGAACCTATGGTTTGTTAAAGCCATAGTTCACTGTATTATAAAATAAAAATTGAGATTATTCAGGTTCATTACAAGGAAAAGTTCGCTATATCCCCAGTTTAGTTTTAACAGGGTTCTACTGTAAGAGGGCAGTACAATTCTATATAGTTACGAGCGTCATTCTTCGTCGCCTCTGTCAAGGTTTGCTTTTTTTTGGAATGGCGCCCTCCTATTGGTCGGCTACGATCACGCCACCTTTGCCCCCCCCCCCACTCACATTTTTGTTTTTGTAACTATTGTGTTGGAGCGGGTCGCCCCTTAAATAAATGCATATATTAGTTAATAACCAAATGGAATCCTCTCTTTCTTTTTCCCAGTAAGAGACGTCTACGTAAGCCAACAGTACATAGACAGATAAAGCACATAGGCTATAGTTATTAACTAACATATGCATTTATTTAAGGCGCCAAATTATAATTGTAACAAATAGTATTTGAATTAAAACATTCAATCGGGTAAAAAACGGGCGTTGCCCGGGTCATTCGGCTAGTTAGTTATATTTTAAAAAGAAACATTTGCCCTAAAAAATGTAATTTCAAATAAAAGATGGCATGCTAATGCATCATGTTTAACCTGTATAATTATGCCTATACATAATTTATTTAAATATATATATAGTGTTCTGCTTATATGCCCTCTAATTGGCTCTCCACTGTCACAGGACCTTATTAGCCAATCAGCCTTGAGGTAGTGAAGCAAGCATCATTTCTACCTCAGAATTTTATTTATTACCTAAAAAAAATATTTCAAGGTTATAGTCATACAGTCTTTAATTGGACTGACAAAAATTCAACACTTGACGGCACAAAAATTTTGAAACCCTAATTTTCTGCCTCTCCTGTCTGCGATGTTGTATCCCACTATCTAGATAAACAGAATTTTATTTATTTCAGGTGAATCAGTCCTAAGACTGGGCCTCCCCTCTTTCAACCAAGGTGATCTATCTGGTGGTAAGACACCTTGGCTTAGTTGGTTGATGGAAGATTTTTCCTGGGAAAAAGACAAGGTAATAACATCAAAGCCAAATGAATGAATAGTGTGTGATTGTTCGGTAACAACATTTTTACCCGAATGTCACAGACTATTTATTTTTTTGAATTTTTGGTCTTATTACCTTGTGCTTCTAATCTATAATCCTGATTCGAGCAACCCCGATGTTGGAGCTCTAATCTATAATCCGAATTGTACCTAATCAGTCCCTAGGAAGAGAAATATGGTAGTTTCTCTTTGCCTTCCATATCTGTATGGTACTGACTGAATTGTAGGTTCATCCGCTTTTAGAAGGCGTTTCCAACATGAGTGAGTTGCCTCCTTCTCTATATGAGGATGGGGTTGGAAACTTGGTCTCTACTTGGCCCATTCTTGCCATAGCTTCTCTAGGGCACCCTCTGCCACATGGAGGCATCAGATAGGGGTTCTCCTTTTCTAGGAGATGGGACATAAGCATTCCCCCACACCTCCAATACTGTAGTACTCAATTGTACTCAAACAACACATTAAGATTTAGAACAGGCCATCTCAAGCCATTGAAGATGGAAAATAACAACAAAATTTACCTCACTTGCCCAAAATGTAGCTTGGCACCTGCAGCTCCAGAACTCATTTTGACTTGCATTAAATGCACTAAACAGGACCTTTGAGAGAGGTCGCTGCTTATTATAAAACAGCTCAAGGAGCATGAACTCATGGAATTAGTGTAATCTTTACACAAGGGGATTCTTCTCTAGGGGGTACTCTATTGTAGTGAGATGTTGTAGGCAGAGATTACCTGTCTTCTCAATTTTAAAAATGAGGTCTTGATTTTATCCTAGCCCGAATTAACTACAGTAGACATGAGAGACAGCAGGCCAGAGCCCAAAAAAACATAAAATCTCCTGGTCTCTCGTGGAAGTGATCTCTTATTGAGGGGTTGCATTAATTCAGTTATTTTAAATGGATGGTTGCTTATCAAATGGTTTGCACAGTGGAAGTTTTGGAAGGAAAGGATAAAGTGATGGGCCATTCAATGTATGGATGTTATGTAAAGAATAATATTGATTATACTAACAAGATTTAGAGCAGGCCATCTCAAGCCATTGAAGATAGAAAATAACAACAAAATCTACCCCACTTGCCCAAAATGTAGCTTGGCACCTGCAGCTACAGAACACATTTTGGCTTGCATTAGATGCACTAAATAGGACCTTTGGGAGACGCTGCTTATCATAAAACAGCTCGAGGAGCATGAACTCAGGAAATTCGTGTAATCTTTACACAAGGGGATAAGAAACAACAACATAATATTGATTATTAAAAATGTTCTCTTTTTCATATGCTAGAAACCTAAGAGAGAAACCCAAATCCCTTTTTTTATATTTATTTTTTACAGGAGAGGTGTCCTTTTTCTCTTTCAAGATTAATATCCCCCCCCATGGCCATATTTTGACCATAGAATTGGCCTAGTCACTTTATTAAGAAACACTTTTTGGAAAATTTTGAATAATTAATATGAAACCTTTGTGGATTTATTTTTTTCATTAAATCAAAGCCAACCCAGGCTGGTGTTGTGATTTTGTCGCTGCCCCAAGTTTGCTAGAATATAGATAGAATCGATAAATGGTGCTCAGTTTTTGTGTTTCCAGGTGACCTTTCTCATTTTAGATTTCCTCAAACTAAAGCACAATTTGGATTATAGATTATAACTACAAGAAAATAAGACCTAATCCAAATAAATTAATAGTGTGACGTTTCTGTAACAGCGTTGTTACCATCATCAGACAAAAGAATAAATGCGAAAAAAATATCACAGCATGTTCTTAAATTTTAAGATTTCCTCAGATTTTCATATAGTTAGGTAGAGCAGGTGTTTTTTTTTTTTGCTTATCCCTAGTACACGAGGTACAGGCCATGATAATCATGGTGGGTAGAAGAAGGCGACTGCTTTTACTGTAAGTGCACCACATGTCTACACATGTGAAAAGCAGTTCGACTTTGCACTTACAAACGACCTTTACAAACAAAGAGCAGGTGTAATCTATGCTTACCTTTATAGTTTTTCCACAAGGCCTCGTACTGTTAGCAGGCGTGTATACTTTTTTTTTGGGACATCAGTTCTAAAGCTAATAATTCCCATTATTCCAAATGTGCATTCTCAGAAAATATTCTGGGAAAAAGGTATGTGCCCCAGTTGAGTATAAGTATCCACATGGGGCTCTAGCATACTTGTAAGTGCAAAAGTCAAACTGCTCTCTCTACCTGTATGTATATGTGATGCACTTACAGTAATAGCAGTCACTAACTACTCACCATGATTATCATAGTCATGTGGTACTCTGGATAGAGAGAAGTAAAATATTTCTGAAAACTATTTACAAAAGAATATTTAAAGTGGTTTTTAGCATTATACAACAACAACAACAAAAGCCTTTATTGAGGACCTCTCGTCCTATACAGGATTCGCCAGTTTACAGAGTAAGAGAAGAGAACTAAGAATGCAGAGAGAAACCCACATGTAGTAGGTATAGTATTTTCTACACTGTGACTATATACAACAGCAGCAACAAGCCTTTTACTGGTCTACGTCATTCTAATTCTGACATAGATTATTTGCATATAATTATTTACATCAATTAGATTATGTATATAGCCTCCTCTTCTCTTCAGCCGTCTTCCAAAATTTGAACAACGCAAAAGCTCCAGCTCAGTTTCTCACCACCTCATTCAACAGGAGCTCCAAAGAGAGTCCCTCGAGGCTTTTAGCATTATTTATATTTATGTAATATTTTTTTTCTTAAGCTATCATTGTGTCAGAAACAGATAGAGGAAACTGTGCCATTTTTCTCTCGAAAATGAAATTGTTAATACCTTGCATTAGCACGCCCCATCTGTAAAAAGAAATTGAAACTATGATGCATATGTTTATTTTAAAAATAAAGCAATTTTCTACTGCCACAAGGTATTAGACCAAATCCAAATAAATAATTAGTGTGCGACGTTTCGGTAACAGCGTTGTTACCATCTTCAGACAAAAGTACTGAATGATGTTTCGGTAACACCATTGTTACCATCTTCAGACAAAAGTACTGAATTCAAATTGTGCCTTATTATAATTTTCTACTGTCCTTACTACAATGATAATTAATGGGAGGGCCTGGCTCATCAGTAGTGAACCCTCCCAGTGGTTAAATTAAACTAGTGAAACTGCTGGGAGGGTTCACCACTGATGATCCAGGCCCTCCCATTAATTATCAATGAAGTAAGGGCAGTAGAAAATTGTTTTATTTTAAAAAGAATCATATAAAAAAAATTCAATTTTTTAAAATAATGTAATGTGTTAACATTTTCTGAATATTTTAAAAATCTTTTTGAAAAGGATTAATATAAGCTTAAAAAAAGTTTTAATGCCCTTTTTTAGCTTTGTTTTTTTTTCTTTTTACAGTGCTCTTATGTATTACAATAGTCAAACCTCGCTATAACAGCAATACTTGGGACCAAGAATTAAAAGGTATTATAATCATATTTTTGTTAAAACAATTTGGTCTTAATCTTGACCCCAAGTGATGTTGCTATAGCAAGGTTGGGTGATATTAGTAGATCTTTTGAAATTTTATATCTTTTGAAAATTTTTGCATTTTCCTGCTTTTGTATATATACATCTTCTTCTTTCTTATCTCCACTCTCAATCATATTAGGGTATCAAGTGTGACCCTTGATGGTGTCTGTTTGACAACCATCATGGCTGGGTGAAGTAGAATGCATCTGCCTTTGTCATTAAGACTGGGAGCACTACTCAGTGGCAAGCCGACTTAGCTCTAAAAGAAATTGCCGCCTCTGACATGAGGAACAGACGCCATATACAGCCGCTCCTAACATAGAGTACAAACGCTGATCATCCTGTATCCCTGGATTAGGAGCCGTTACAGGGTACTATCAGCCGGGCCAGCTGAACCCAGGTTTTTTGTGAGCTTGTTACTGCTTTCCCTCCTCTTTTTTCATCCGGGCTTGGGACCGGCAAAGGTGGAGTTATATACATGAATAATTATAGCCAACTACATTATAAGGAAGAGAAAAGGAGAGTCATTAAACAGAATTAAAAGGTTGGGAGACATGTTTTTGGAATGAGACTTTCAATTAAACAAAAAAAAAACCTCAATAAAGAATGCACAACTTTTATTGATGGCATGGAGAATTTAATAAGTAAAATGTAATCTGGTAAACATCCTAAATGAGGATGAAAGATGCAAATAAAAAGAAAAGTCAACATCAGAATTGCAAAGAATTTACAAAGAGCTTAACTATAAAACGGAAGGATGCTTGAATATTTTGTTTGATCAGTTTTTTTTTTTTCACTAAATGTGATAAGACAAAATCCAAATAAATTAATAGTGTGTGACATTCTGGTAACCGAGTTGTCGTTATTACCTTGTAGTTATAATCTAAATTGTACTGTATAATAATTTGTGACAATTACCCAATAACTGAAGGGGTAGAATTAGCTCTTCAGACATCTCTGTTATGTACTAGAAGAACTATAAAAATCTAATGGACAGATAGGAAAGCTGAGAAGTTTGGAAAATATTCAATGGAGAGCCTTCTAAATAAAATAACCACAAAAGGAAATGTGGCATATACTCTGAGGATTATCGGGAGATTGTCTATTGACCATACTGTAGGGATACAGCTTGATGAATGAATGGAATGGTAGGCCGAAAGGAAGGATTTATTGAATAATCTGAATGGATTGTAATTTGAAGATATGTGAAATGGTGAAAAGAATTATGTAGAATCAAAATGCATCAAAAGTCACAAGACTCAAGCTTCCATCAATAGCCTCAAGAACTGCTTCACAATCCCCTTCCTAAAGAACAAGCCTAATCCACATAATGGCCATCAACAAAGAAAGCACCATCCAATGGATACCTCCTCACATTTCATGAAAATGAAAATGCTGATGCAGAAGCCAAATTGGGTACTTTTAAATAAGTACCACTAAACTGTGAATTAAAAGGGACCAACAATTCTATATACAGTTACGAGCGTCATCATCTCTGTCACCGTTTGCTTTTTTTTTTGGAATGGCGCTCTCCTATTGGTTGGCTACGATGGCGCCGCCACTACGCGAGACACTTTGTTTTTGATTTTGTCCCCCCCACTCGCTTTTTGGTTTTTGTAACTATTGTGTTGGAGCGGGTCGCTCCTTAAATAAATGCATATATTAGTTAACTAAATGGAATCCTCTCTTTCTTTTTCCCAGTAAGAGACGCCTACGGAAGCCAACAGTACATAGACAGATAAAGCACATAGGCTATAGTTATTAACTAATATATGCATTTATTTAAGGCGCCAATTTATAATTCTAACAAATAGTATTTGAATCAAAACATTTAATCGGGTAAAACACGGGCGTTGCCCGGGTCATTCGGCTAGTTATAGTATAACAGCCAACAATCACAACTTTGAATTTCAATCTCTTAGGGAAGTGATTACAATAGGATTGTAAGGTTTAGAAAAGACCACCTGATGAAACCCTTTACATTTGAGGGTTGTGAAAACTTTCCCACTCTGCATCAGGCCTCAACTCAACACATTTTAGACTAAAACAAAATATAATAACACCAAATCCAAATAAATA
>CP092864.1:34186261-34211369 GCA_030710605.1 Cordylochernes scorpioides
AAGTGGTTGTTTAACAAAGGTGGGTTTTGATCATGACTAACTAATCAGTATTGATTTTACAAAAAGTGGTTGTTCAGGGAGATGGTCGCTCATTGGATAAGTAATTAATTAGAGGCTTTACAGTCTGTAAGCATGAATGTCACACTTGTGGTTGTAATCTTTAATTTTTTAAAAGTGTTGCTCTTCTTCAAAGAGAAGCTAAGGAAATGGCTTTAACTGACAAGTAGCTAATAAAAGGAATTTATACAAAAATATTGACGGGATGCTCATTTCCTTGCGGCCACTGGTGGCAATGTGCCACTGAGTATATCATTCTAATAGGTTGAGTAAGATTAGGTTAGGTTAAATAAGTTAGTTTGTTAAAACTCCGCCTTTGCCAGTCCATAGCCCGGATGAAAAAGTAGGAGGGGGAGCAGTAACAAGCTCACTAAAAAACCTGGGCTCAGCTGGCCTGGCTGATAGTACTCTGTGAGGGCTCCTGATCTAGGGATACAGGATGAGCAGCGTTTGTACTTCATGTTAGGAGTGGTTGAACATGGCATCTGTTCCTCATGTCAGAGGTGGCCATTTCTTTTGAGCTAAGTCGGCCTGCTACTGAGTAGTGCTCCCAGTCTTGATGACAAAGACAAATGCATTCTACTTCACCCAGCCATGATGGTTGTCAAAGCTCTACAAGCTTGATACCCTAGTGTGATTGAGTGGAGATAAGAAATAAGAAGAGTTTGTTTCAAAAGAATCTAACTAGTTTGGCCGACGGTGAGTTGGCATAGCGCAGAATAATACAATCAGCGGAATGTTTTCACGTGGCAGACGAAATGACTATCTCGCCAAAAATCGACATTAAAGAAAATTACGATTATGTTGTTATTATAGAGCAATATTTTATAGGCTGCCAAATAAATAATAAAAATAACTTATTTTCAACTTGTAATTGCAAATTTCTAATAGGAATTATAAAGAATGGGAAAGCACGAAACGATTTTCCAAGCTCTTTGAACAAAATAGTTCAGATTTTGGTTGATAGATGGCGAAAGGAGTCTCATGTCCTTGAGATAACTTTCCATCTTTCGAAGTTAAATCCGTAAATTGAATTACACAATTAGTGTTATACTTTTCTTTTTCAGAAGTGTGATATTGAGATTTTGTGTGGAATGTTATTAAAAAAGGATGAAATATTGGACTTGTGGTGTGTCGATATATTAGTCCAGCGATGGCCCAGAAAGTATTTCAAAGTTAGTGTTTTATTGGTATTACTTATTAGCTACATTTTTAGAGGAAGACAAAAGGACAACACCCTAGAATGTCTATTCTGGTTCTCATTGACTTCCGCCGATCTGCCGCGCCGTACAGCGGTGGTCATCTCCTATTTCATGGCCCCACTTATATGTTTGCTGACGGCCTGGTCCGCCATCCCAGCAGGCTGGAAGGAAGTCTCTTGGCCCCCACAGACTAATTATATCAAAGATAGCGAAGTTATAGGATTTCTGTTCCTGTTCCAAAATACCTTTATTGGGTACCGCTCAAAAAGAACACAACCTAGCTTATGTTATTAACAAGGAAAAATATGAACAGGTTCTAACAGAAAAAAAGTGTCCAATACGGGATTCGATCCCGGTTCATGGCTGTCGGGAATCGATGGCTTATACTGCCAGCCACCGACCTTTTTTTATAGGATTTCAAACAATATAAATGTTTATTTAAAAAAAAGTACAAAAGTGAAATTGTAATGGATCAATAGATTAAATATAGAAAAATCTTTAATTAAAAACATTAAAAAGGGGGAAAGAGATATTTCAACTACTGCCATGTATAAGCTCGAGTATATCAGAACATTTTCTAACTTCAGCATGGACTGTATTGAAAAACAGCGAGTCTGAATAGAGTTTTGCTTTAAATTAGGGAAAACAGCTTCTGAATAATTTCAAATGTTGAAACAGGCTTTTAAAGAAGATGCCCTATCCCAATCGAGTACATTTGAATGGTTTGCACGATTTAAAGCTGGTCGAACAAGCGTCAAGGATGATCTATACACTGGCAGACCTTTATCGATAAGAAACCTCGAAAATGCACTCAAAATCAAGTCATCGATCAAAGAAAACCCAAGAATAATTATCAGAGAGCTATCAGAAGGCTTGGATATCTCTTTGGGACATGTCAAACCACCATAAAGAATGATCTGCATCTCAAACGATCCCCGGCTAAATTTGGTCCCACATCTCTTAACGAATGAGCAGAAAGAGCATCGCAAAGAAACGTGCAAAAACATGGTCCAACTGTTTAATTCTGATCCCCATTGGCTCAAAAATGTTATCACGGTAGATGAAACATGAGTGTACGGATATGATCCCGAGACTAAGAGGCCAGTGGCTAGAGCCTGGAGAATCAAGATTCAAGAAAGCAAGGATGATAAAATCGAAGCTTAAGTGTCTTCTTATCATTTTCTTTGATGTGAGGGAATTGGTACACTATGAATTCGTGCCCGAGTGTCAGAACATTAATCAACATTACTATCTTGATGTATTGCGACGTTTAAGGGAGGCTGTGCGTCAGAAACGACCCGAAAAATGGCATCAGAAAAATTGGCTCTTGCATCATGACAACGTACGGCCACATACGGCCGTCACTGTACAAATCTTTTTGGCTAAACACGGAATTGCTTTACTACCCCAGCTTTACTACCCTATTCTCCTGGCCTTGCTCCCAACGAATTTTTCCTTTACCCTAAAATTTAAAATTAAAAAAGTCTTAAAAGGACTTCGATTTGACTCAATACCTGAAATACCATGGTATTTACTGTTAAAATTTCAGTCAGATTGATTAGGTATTATGGACGTGTATAGTCGACATACATACAAACAAACACACATACATACATACATACATACAGTGACTTTATTGTAAATAGGGATAATGCAGTGAGGTTATTGGACGTCTGTAGAAAATAATCCTGTTTTTAAGATGTCAAACATCTTCAGATCAAAGTATGTAAGTGTTTTGTGTTTGCTATTAAAGTTTAAAACACATATAAAATTTATATATTTTATTCAATGAAGATAAAAATTACATAACCATCACAATTAATTATATATCATAACTATATAACATTAAGCCATCTATTTGCAGTTTGTTTGGTCACCAGTTCAATATTTTTATTTTCACAGACTAAATCATGAGATTAATTTTTATATGAAATATTATGCAAAACAATTAAACAACTATATACATCAGTAATCAAAATTCGAAACTATTTTAAAGGCGTAAGATTCTTTTGAAATTAAACAATTTCTACTACCCTTACTGCAATGGAAAAATTAAAGGGAGGGCCTGGCTCATCAGTGGTGAACCCTCCCAGCGGTTTCGCCAGTTTAATCTACCATACCGCTGTTATATTTCATTTTTGGAACTTCTTTTTATAGTGATACTGTTGCTAGACTCTTGGAATGGGTATTTTAGAAGAACTATGGACATAAGCTTTGAGGACAGTAGAATTACATACATTTATAAATATATAATTGTTTAATTTCAAAAAGAATCTCACGCCTTTAAAATAGTTTAGAATTTTGATAACAGATGGCGCGCTAGATAATGGCAGAATCTCCCCTAGTTAAAAGAGTATCTAAAAGATGTACAATAAGATATACACTCCTGGAACAAAACTTAAATATTGTACTTCGTTTTTTAAAAAATATAAAGTAATTGTATAAAACAATATATAAACGTATATAGATAACAAATAAAATGAAATAATAAGTCTATCGTTTTAATATAAAATTAAAATAATTTTAATCATTTATTAAATAATTAAATTGTTTTAAGGAAATGAAAATTCTTTGATGTGGTAGGTCGTCTATTTTTTTTTTTTTTTTAGGAAACAGGCAATTTTGTTCACATTTGCTTATCCCGTGTGCCTTCAATAAAGGTCACTGCGTATCAAATATATTTCAGAGTTGTTGTCTGAGTCCCGATATACATGTTAAAAGGTGAAACTTCCTTAAGTTTTGTCTATTAGTGTATTTTGTTATTATACTTTTAAAATAATTATTTAAATTCCAATGTTTTATCCCCTATATGAAGCCATGGAGCTCAACAATGGAAAAGTTCCACAGTTGAATTCCCCATTCCTAGCGACTAGCTGCATACTGAAAGAAATGGCTGCCATCCTTGTCATCCTGACCATTGCGACCATCGGTGCGTCAATGCCGATACCCCCGGTGTCCTCCGTGTCCCCCAGCAGTGAAGTGACCGCGCGTCCCCTGCTGCAACGTCCTGAGCTGGTGCTCACCGCCGTGGAACTGGTGCTCCTGGCCATGTTGGCCTTGGCAGTCTACCTGCGGGGCCGCCGCTTCTTCCGGGGGAGGCCCGACATCAGCCCGTGCTGAGAGCCCCCTTCCTCTTCAGACAGAGGAGCTATATCCCGATTGGAAAACGAATCAAAATTCTCTTAATCGATGTTTGTAAATAAATGTTGTAACTTTGTTTGTGATATCTGTCGATTTTTTAATTATATTTATATACACTCTCTTATTTTAAGATATCATCCATTCTCTCTTTTAAACATACCTTCCACTTTAAATTCAACAACAAAAAGCCTTTATTCAGGGTCACTGACCCTATACAGGATTCACCAGAGGTATGCATAAGAACAAAGCAGTGAGACAAAGGAAATAACGATATATACAGAAGAAAAAGAAAAAAAAAAACAAGAAAGAGAAAGAGGGAAGCAAGAAAAACAACACAAAAAGAGTAGCAGTAAGAAAGTGAGGAGTGAGTGTCACTTGGCCTTCTTCTGAGATACGGACTTGTGGAAACCATAAAACGCCGTAGCAATATACTTATTCTGGGTCATATTGTCAATTATTGATGGAAGTGAAGCACAGACTCTTCCACTTTAAATATGTTGATTAACATTTTTTTTTTATGTTTTACGAGCCGAATGACCCTGGTTTACCCTTATTCTGTATGAGTGAATGTTTGCCTATGTAAAATATTGTTTGGACAGCTTTTAATTACCATTATCACAATACTTTTACTCTTAAAAGTTTAAGGTCGTGATAATAAAAAAATAAAAAATAAAAAAACAGCGTGCATCTTCGGTATTTGTTACTAGACTCTTCACATTGTCCTTCAGATTGGCTTCCACTTAATACGTTACAATGTTGTCTAATGTAGGAATGGGCAGAGCTCTTCTTTTTAGAGATCGGATCAGAACTGTTCACTGTGGAAAGGGCTACTCTTGTCATGACTCACCGCTGAACTAGATCTTGTCGGGACCGAGTTCGCATTATTTTCTTCTAAAATATGTTGTCATCTATACATATAAATTGAAAGTATTTAAAAGCACGAATGTTTCTTTTATACATAATACAAACTTCTACTGCCCTTACTGCGATGAATTCGTGCTTTTAAATCCTTTCAAATTATAAAATACGTTGTATTATATATTCTTCTTTTAACAAATGAAATTCTATTTTGGAATTAAGCTCTGTCAATCTATCATGTTTTCTTTTTATCGGAAGATAGAATCCCCTGAAATATAAATTGCAACAAAACACTGCCTCCGAGGATAAGTTTCTTGTTTTATATAAAGGATCTCTCAAGTTTTCGGGTATCATAATGTTGACTTTGCTTAGAATTTTTTATGAAACTGATTCCAATAATTAATAATTAAACATTATATTTATTGATTTACAAGAGAGAGATCAAAATATAAAAGGGAAACTAATATTGAACAAAAGAACTTTTTTTCTGTTTCGGTTAGCGCCTATTTACCTGTGAGCTTACACACACTCTGTGGAACAATTAATTCTATATACAGTTACGAGCGTCATGCGTCATGTCTTCATCTCTGTCACCGTTTGCTTTTTTTTTTTGGAATGGCGCTCTCCTATTGGTTGGCTACGATCACGCCACCACTACGCGAGACACTTTGTTTTTGACTTTGCCCCCCCCCCCCACTCGCTTTTTGGTTTTTGTAACTATTGTGTTGGAGCGGGTCGCTCCTTAAATAAATGCATATATTAGTTAATAACTAAATGGAATCCTCTCTTTCTTTTTCCCAGTAAGAGACGCCTACGGAAGCCAACAGTACATAGACAGATAAAGCACATAGGCTATAGTTATTAACTAATATATGCATTTATTTAAGGCGCCAATTTATAATTGTAACAAATAGTATTTGAATAAAAACATTCAATCGGGTAAAACACGGGCGTTGCCCGGGTCATTCGGCTAGTGCAGTATATATACAACACATAAAATCCCTCTACAGCAGTGTTGGGCATTAAAAAAATTATTTTTCAATTAAATTGAAGTGCAATTAACAATTAATTAATTGTTAATTAGAAAAGTGCAATTAACAATTAATTAATTGTTAATTGTATGAATACAATTAACAATTAATTAATTGTTAATTGTAAAAATACAATTAACAATTGATTAATTGTTAATTGTGAAAATTACA
The DNA here is from genome assembly GCA_030710605.1 of Cordylochernes scorpioides. Classification (NCBI taxonomy): domain Eukaryota; kingdom Metazoa; phylum Arthropoda; class Arachnida; order Pseudoscorpiones; family Chernetidae; genus Cordylochernes; species Cordylochernes scorpioides. Next base: position 34,192,722 of record CP092864.1, read on the forward strand.
ATTAACAATTAATCAATTGTTAATCTATAATAAATCATTTTAATTAATATTTGCCCAACACTGCCTGAGATAAAAAGTGTTTTTATTAAATACAACACACCTTTACCATCGTCAGCTGCAGTTGAACGCCTTTTTTCTTTTGCGACAATGACAAATCTGCCAAAGAGTCACAAATTGTCGGACAGCATGTTCGAGAAGAGAGTGGTACTGAAATGCAGTGTTGGGCATTAAAAATTATTCTTCAATTAAATTGAAGTGCAATTAACAATATATTAATTGTTAATTAGAAAAGTGCAATTGTGAAAATTACAATTAACAATTAATCAATTGTTAATCTTTAATACATCATTTTAATTAATATTTGCCCAACACTGCTCTACAGGAGTGTACAACAGGGTTTTCTCCTGTAGAGTGATTTATGATTTCCCAAAAGCTTGAGAGATCGTTTAAAAAGGACAAAAAGCTTATCTTCGGAGGCACTGTGTAGTTTTATACAATTCCTTTTTATGTTTACATAGGGTTTTACATTTTTATAAGAACGGTTTTGTTGCATTTAAATATGCATTTACTCTTTTGGTACAACTTATAGTTTTCAATCTGTAAGCGTTTGGTAACAACCCTACATCGATGTTTCCAAGAGAAAAAAAAAAAGGTTTCCTCGTAAAATGTTTCAGTTAAGACCATCCCAACTATCCTTATCGATTTTCCAGAATCATTCAAGCGTCTTTGATTTTCTAAATATAAAAACAGTTTTGACCAAGCCTAAAACACAAAAAATCCATCGGACTGGTCCAGGCCATTGAGGACCCCGTCATCGCTTGGAGGAGGACACTATCACGGTGGGGACCTGGTTGATTGTATATAGTTCTCTTGATCTTTTTATTGTAAATATTGACTGAGAAGTCAATAAAAGTGTTCTAATTGTCAACACAAAAATCCATGGCGACCAAGTTTGATATTTGGCAAAGTAGGCTTAAAAGAAATGTAGGAAATGCTACTGACCTTTCCAAGGTCCAGATTCTCGATTTTCCGAAATTGGGTTGTTCCTTTGTTGGATTCCTTTATGTCGGTCATATAATTCATTAACTTCTGTTCATTGGCGCAGTTCCACTAAAGATTCTATTCTCTTCTCAACAATTAAACTGACCCCAATCTTCTATTCAAAACTTTGCTTTTTCTTCTACCTTCAATTCTTGACTTCTCTTCACGACAACTGTAACTCCCACTTCGCTACTTCTTACATCAATTATATTTAAATAAGATTTATTTATTCTTTATGAGTATAAAATATTTCATTTATTTAAGAAAGCTATTATTTTTATTATACAATCTAAAATTAGAAAAGAAACTTTTAAATCTCTCGGTAACCTCAAGGTGATAGCCATTATAAAGCACTGATATTTTAATTAATTTTACCTAATATTTTAGTTCCGAAAAGATGCAAGGTCATCATGTAACAAGCTTCCTGCCAAAACCGAAACCTATCTCTACCGCAGTGGGGCGCTGGTTGCGAGTGAAATCGACAAATTTGTTGACAAATTTGCAAATAATTCCAAGGATATTCTAGATAGAGACCTGAAAATATGACTATAACTTTTCCAGATACGAAGAATATTTTGAAAAGCCTGAAAGATGAGGATTTTCAGAGGTGTTTTGATATCTGGAAAAACAGATGGAACAAGTGTATAGATAGTGACGGTGATTATTTTGAGAAATTTTAAATAAAACTTTATTAGACTTTTGTATTTCTTTAAATATTTAACATTCCTGGAAATTATTGATCACACTATGTATATACTTTGCTACATTTCAAATGTCGACACACCACAGACAGGTGCTTTGGAAGAGTGAACATTTTTGACAGGTTTTACTGTATTTATTTGCCATTGAGACAACTCTGTAGGGATTCTAAAAGGTCCTAAAAAATGCCCTATACATTGTAAGCGGAAGTGGAGCATGTCTTCCACAAAGAGATAACCGAGCAATTTGTCACCGAACTGTCCCTCCCTCCCTTTGGGGCGCCGGTACACACGCGGCAATTCCCCCACAGCTCGTCCTTCACATAATTCCTCTTCATTAATTAGTGAGATCCTTCGTGAAGAAATACGACACACGTGTCCACACTCCTATCCTATTAGAAGAGAAAATAGCTATAAAGAATAAAATAAGAAAATAAACGGTAACAATGCGTTTCTTATAATACAATATAATGCGGCTTATGATTGTAAAAACGAAAATTGCAATTATACCGCGAATGTTTCTTGTGAACGAAAAATCGAAATTTATTTTAAGGAGAAATAGCGGTAGAAATGGTACCATCTCTGGACACTTTTATTTTTCCGTTTATCATTACTCTTCATAATTCATCCTATCATACTTCATCCTTAAGGTTAGAAATAATCGCTATTTCTCCTTGAAATAAATTTCGATTTTTCGCGTTCAAAAAAAAACATTCGCGGTATAATTGCAATTTTCGTTTTACAATGTGTTTCTTAATTCGTACAAAGTGCAAGCTTTCGGATCTTTACAATCCTCCTATTTGTAGAGAAAATTGCTATAAAGAATAAAATAAGAATATAAACGGTAGCAAATGCGTTTCTTAATTCGTACAAAGTGCAAGCTTTCGGATCCTTACAATCCTCCTATTAGTAGAGAAAATTGCTTATAAAGAATAAAATAAGGATATAAACAGCAACAATGCGTTTCTTAATTCGTACAAAGTGCAAGCTTTCGGATCCTTACAATCCTCCTATTAGTAGAGAAAATTGCTTATAAAGAATAAAATAAGGATATAAACAGCAACAATGCGTTTCTTAATTCGTACAAAGTGCAAGTTTTCGGATCCTTACAATCCTCCTATTAGTAGAGAAAATTGCTATAAAGAATAAAATAAGAATATAAACGGTAACAATGCGTTTCTTAATTCGTACAAAGTGCAAGCTTTCGGATCCTTACAATCCTCCTATTAGTAGAGAAAATTGCTATAAAGAATAAAATAAGGATATAAACGGTAACAATGTGTTTCTTAATTCGTACAAAGTGAAAGTTTTCGGATCCTTACAATCCTCCTATTAGTAGAGAAAATTGCTATAAAGAATAAAATAAGGATATAAACGGTAACAATGTGTTTCTTAATTCGTACAAAGTGAAAGTTTTCGGATCTTTACAATCATTCTACAGGCATAGCTATATGTTTAGAAAATGAGGATATATAACATACCTTTAGAAGGATTGTAAATATCCGAAAGCTTGCACTTTGAACGAATAAAGAAACACATAACTATGGTTTATATTCTTTATTTTACTCCTATCCTATGTAAAAATATTCAGTCATTCTTCAGCCGTCCAGCGGTCTAGCGAGTGTTTAGACGAGGTTTGAAGAACTACCTCTGAAATTGTGAGGATACTTAAGGATTTCCTGAACCTTGAATTGAAGGAAATCACAATAAAGGATCATATATCTCATTTCATGAAAGTGGGCTACCTATCTTTGAAGAATGTAAAGGGACTATTCAACTCTACTGGCTTTTAAAATAAAGAACGAATTTCTACATTTATTATACAAGTATATTATATGAATACTTGTATATTCAGAACTATAAGGAATCTTTGTTATGGTTTTTAAATAAACTACGGTCATAAGCATGAGAAATGTAATATATTTATGTAGTTATAATGTCCCCTCCTCCTCCTAAAAGCTTGTGTCCATAGTTTACACAGTTAAAAACCTAATTAAGATTTCTTACTTCAGTGTCCCATATACACTCATAGACAAAACTTAAGGAAGTTGTACCTTTTAGCATGTATATCGGGATTTAGACAATAACTCTGAAAGATATTTGATGCACAGTGACTTTTATTGAAGACACACAAGATAACCAAGTGTAAATAAAATTGCCTCTGTCTCCTTAAAAAAAGACGACCGGTGACGGCTTTCTACTTCCTTACTTCCCGGTGGATTAAATTAGCGAAATCTGTGGGAGGGCTTTACCATTGATGAGACAGGCTTCCTCAATATTTTTTTATCGCAGTAAGGACAGTAGAAAGTTTGTTTTATATTTTAAAAAAATAGCGCTTAATAGCTTTATTTCTTAAATAGGATAAAATCTTTAATTTCGCACGTTTAATGGATTATAAAAGATCGCAGATGAAGAAGTATGTATCCTGAAAACTCATTTACATTAACACTCCATTCTTAGTTCGTGGAACTCTCGCAGTTTTCAGAAGAATTGTGAATTATATATGCAAGGTTTATAATCCTTTATAATCCTCTCATTGATTCTAACTTAGCCATGAGAAAGGCATGGTTATTATATAGGGTTATCCCAAAATTTCGTGTTTTACTTAAAACGTTGTTTTTCTTATTACTTGGCGAATACACAATACAATTACTTTATACATAATACAAAGACATTATACATAACGGCGAATAATATTGGTATTTCAATTTTTTTCAAGTGTTTACGAACTTTTGGGACAACCTTGTATTTAATCGATAATTGGGTGCTGCGATGCCTGGAGTATAGGAGCTCCATCTATTATTTCTTCCTGTGGTGAATCTGTATAAGGCCGGTGGTGTTAATAAAGCTGTATGTGTGTGTGTATTTAATCGATAATCCTGTTCTCTGTAATTTTATATTTTGACTTTTTTTGAGGGTTAATTGTATTGTTGTATGTCTGTTGTGCTTTCTTAAAGTGGATATTCATTATTATAATTTGAGTAGGCAAAGTTGGGTAACCAAGTCAGATGATAGTTACTCGACGAAGTGTTGGTTGAGGGGGTGGGGGAAAGGCCCGAGGGGGGGGAGGGGGAGTTGCTACACCGCGGCGCGCGACCCACATAAAGGAAATGGCGGCAAGAAATAAAACACAGACGACGAGAACCTCCCTAATTGTCCTACAAACAGCCACGTGGCCGCGCTCAATTGATGTCTTCTTGAAACCCTCCCTGTCGGTTTAATTGCCTAGCAGGAGGGGACTTCTGGGGGCCGGGGTGGTGACACGTCCAATATGTCCGAAATCCTGAAGTTCGTTGATCTCACGCTTCCTGTAGAAGACAGTTTGTCTCCCCGTAGTTCCACGGATGATGGAAGATCTTATTAATTACGATGAGCCTTTGTTGGTTAGAAAAGTTTATTCAGAAAAAAATGTTATGTACTCTACTACCTAATATTCAATAATCTTAGGTAGTGTAGTTTCTATTAAAAGAGATTGTATGCTACTGAAAAGTTATATAGTGTAGCGTAGAAATTTATTTCGAATTTTATATTCGGACTCTTATAATTATTATGGCCCTAGTATAGTAAAGAAAAATCGGGTGGATGAGTTTATTAGTCGAAGAATCCGAATCCAATGGCATCATTCTCATCAGAATATTCCTTCTTCTTGGAATCCTTGGCCTCTGCCACAGGGGCAGCTACACCCGGTGCTGGGGCCACAGCTACGGAGGGCACTGCAGCCAGTCAGCTCTAGTAGGGAAAATTGATTCAGACGATAATCCTTGATGATATGGAACATTAAACAAGAAGCTTAAGAAAAACGTTTCTTTTATTTGGATGACTGACTTCACAAGCTTTCGAATCTGTTAGTTTTTCAACATATGCTCAGATTAAAGCTACAAGAAGAGGCTTATTGAAGATTTATTCTCGGCATCTGTTGAAGAACTAACATGTCCTAAACCTTGTAAAACGAGTAATCCAAATAAACACACATACAAAAGACTTTATTAAGACATATAGTCTTATACGTGTATTTACTATGGAGTTTTCAAATGAAAAGAATAAAAAAGTAAAAGCTAATCACATTTAATTATATTAATGAAATTTATATACAGGGAAACTTAATTAAGATAAAAGCTCATAGACAGATTGTTTGGGGGTAAATTTGAAGAATAGAAAAAGATAAAATAAATAGAAGAATAAAAATACAGATATTTATACATATGTTAGATGCAAGTCTTTACTAAGTCTTTCGAATTATAACAAGCGTCGAATTATCTCTCTAGGGCAGACTTTTAGATGGCGTCTAGTTTTGACGTCTATTTTGACGTGAGAGGTGACGTTTATCTTTATATATAAATATCCTCCCGACAAAAATTTCCGCCTATATTCTGAGCATAGATTTGGCCTAGCCACTTTACCAGCTAAACACCTCTTTGGCAGATTGTGAGGATTTCATTGGAGAGATCTCATGTAATAAAGTCCGACCTAGGCTGACGAGGGTCATTAGCTCGAAACCATGGTCTCTAGGTGGACGCTTCTCAGTTTGCCAAAACTGGTGTTGTGGCTTTGTCACCGACTATTTTGACGGGAGAGGTGACCTTTATTTTTATAGATGAATATCCTCCCGGTAAAATTTCCATAAGAAAAATGTTAATACAAAGGAATAACGCGCCATCTACATATAGGAAATGAAAGCATTAAAGCACGGATGTTTCTTTTACGCATAAAAACGAACTTCTACTGTCCTTACTGCTATGAAAAAATATTGGGAGGGCTTGGCTCATCAGTGGTGAATCCTCCCAGCGGTTTCGCCAATTTAACAACAACAACAAAGAGCCTTTATTTAGGGTCACTGACCCTATACAGGATTCACCAGAGGTATGCATAAGAACAAAGCAGTGAGACAAAGGAAATAACGATATATACAGAAGAAAAAGAAAAAAAAAACAAGAAAGAGAAAGAGGGAAGCAAGAAAAACAACACAAAAAGAGTAGCAGTAAGAAAGTGAGGAGTGAGTGTCAGGGTTTCGCCAATTTAATCTACCAGTTACTTCTTAGAGCTCTATTACTGTATTGGACGATTCTCTGCTTATACATGCTGCACTGAGGCTTATGTCCATAGTTTGTTTGAATACCATTTCTGAGATTCCACCCTTCAGTGTAGCATATATGAGAAGAACCGTCCAATCTAAGCGGTCTGATAGATTAAATTGGCCAAGCAACTAGGAGGGTTCACCACTGATGAGCCAAGCCTTCCCAATATTTTTTCATCCCAGTAAGGACAGTAAAAGTTTGTTTTGTGTGTAAATAAAACATTTGTGTTTTTTGCTTTCATTTCCTAAGAAAAATGTTGTTATGTATTTTTAAAAATACTCTTATATACACACAATGTATGAGTGAAATAAAGATTGTTTTGATGTTTGTCCTCCCATCATGGTCGAATTGCTGAACGGATTCTCATTGATTTTGGAATAGAAGTCGGGGATTGTGTCGCGGGATGGAACAGATGGTACTTCTATAAGGTTCCATCGTCATCAAACACAATACTTGTATATCTATCTAAGTGTAAATCACCATGGAGGTATCTTTCGCATTACCCTTTGTTTATAGTGTCCGTTTAGTCATAAAAGCCCCTAGGAAGGTTCATCGCCTAGAGAACTTCTAAGGACTCTTATTCCACTCATCTCTTCGAGCATAATCAAGTCCATCGGACTCACTCGGGTCCATCCAACTCACCGCCCCAGCAGTGGAGTACGATGACTTGCACGGATCAGGCTGAGTACGATGGTTTTGATCCAGCGAGAGAGAGAGAGGGCCCTGGACCTACTGTCTTTACTGTTGGAGCTTCATGTGATCCGGGGAAAATCAAATCTATTTTAAAAACAAATAAACATACATATACGTTCCATACAGATTAACACACCTATCGACGGTGACCTATTGGATCGACACACCTATGAGGAGATGAAGTGGATGGCGAAGGAAGTATGGAGAGACCAATGGATGTGGTCCATCCTCAGTAGAGGAAGGCATTGAAAGGGAGATATGGAGAGACCATGTGGTCCATCCTCAGTAGAGGAAGGCATTGAAAGGGAGATATGGAGAGACCATGTGGTCCACCCTCAGTAGAGGAAGGCATTGAAGTAAGAGGATAAGTTCCACTCTTATAAATTAAAAAAATGTAATAAAGAGGAAAATATTATATAAATATTTATATTTTGATACACACACAATATATAAAGGGGGGGGGCAGTCTCACAAGGGCAACACATGTGTAATACACAACGAGTTAGAAATACTAGGCCAGTTGAATAGGATCTATAGATAATAAATAAAGAGAAACATAAAAGGATGGTGCGATACAAAAGTGGCTTCAATAAAGCAATAAAAGGTAGGGGGCGGGCGGTAGGGAAGTAACGACCTCACGTGTAGATGTCAGTCTCCCCCATGTTCTACATCTACCGGGTGTTTGCTGCCAAGTCCCAGGAAGGTCTTGCCCGCCGGGCTTTCGCTGCCGCCCTGGACTTTTTCCCAGTGGTAAGTCCACACATTGAACCCTTTCGTAGATCCCACATAGTGTACCTCTAGTATCATAAATATAAAACCAACAGATATTGAAAATTCTATAAAGTGAAACAAACTTTTTCTCACTATAAAATTATTCTTTAAATATTCTCTTCGTTTTCATAATTTCACTTTATCTACATTTCTTGAATATATCGAAATGACACATTCTTATTTTCCTCTTTCTCTTGATCAGTTTGTTTCAAGATTGCTTACTCTCTCTCTACCTAGAACACGCTTGGTCGGCGGTACATATGCTAAAATTGGAACGATACAGAGAAGATTAGCATGGCCCCTGCGCAAGGATGACACGCAAAATCGTGTTCTCTACCTAGAACATACACGCTATACTGAAAGGTGGAATCTTAGAAATTGTATTCAAGTAAACTATGGATATAAGCTTTTAGGGCAGTAGAATTACATATAAATATATACTTATATTTAGATGGCGCGGTATATTGTCCAATGATTGAACAATAACCATGTTACTCCGAAAGCTAGAGAAATAAAATTAAACAAGAAACTTAGCCCTGGATGCTTTTTTTTATTTAATTAAACTAGAACATATGTTCGGATTTTAGTCCTCTTTTGTTAAAGACAAAACTGATTATTAATATATCGTCACGGCAGAGAGAAGACAAGTATTCCAAATATTTAAGTTCTACCTAGAACATTAGTCTCTCGTCTTATACATGTGCGAGAATTGGAAAAATTCGATAATCTCTGAGAAGAAATGTTGATCTGTTTGTTTCAAGACTGTTTACTCTTTCTACCTAGAACATTAGCCTTTATTCTACCTAGAACATTAGCCTTTATTCTACCTAGAACATCAGCCTTTATTCTACCTAGAACATTAGCCTTTATTCTACCTAGAACATCAGCCTTTATTCTACCTAGAACATTAGCCTTTATTATATCTATAACATTAGCCTTTATTCTACCTAGAACATTAGTCTTATAAATGTGCGAGAATTGGAAAAATTCGATAATCGCCTAACAGAAATGCTTAGCGTGTTTGTGAAGTCTCTATATCAATTTACAAATATATTTGTAAAGAAAAAATGTTAGGGAAACGTCGACCTGCAAGCAGCATAGAACTGATATCAAAACAACACCTTACAAATCAACTAAGGCTGTTTCTACCCTAGTGTGCTACCCTAAGGAACAAACGTTATAGTAAGGCATTTTTGGAAATGATAATGTAATACTGAGCTAGTAATTTGTATATAAAAATAAAAGAAAGAGAATATGATATTTATTATCTCATTATTATTCACAACAATTATGTATAATTAGGACCCATATTAATTGAAGATTGGAATTACACATATTTGAACCAATTTGATCTATACATTTTTTATATTTTTTAAATCCACAATAAATCATTTGGCTCCTTAGCTATTGTACATTACCGTTTTTCAAAGTGCTGTTAAATCCTTGCTTTGTCTTTTAACAATTTTATTTAGCAGTGTTGACTTTTTTTTTCACAAATAGAGTGTATAAAAGTTTGTCTAAATACTTTTAATTAGGAGATAAAGATAGTTTTTTGCATATTTTTACATCTATGCAAATTGTCCGGTTTATATGTCCGGTTTATACAAATATGTCTATTTTTCTAAAGAATGGTTTGCGAAATTATCATATCGTGTTACTATCACTTATTAATGGTATACATAACCCCGCCTTTGCCGGTCCCAAGCCCGGATGAAAAAGGAAGAGGGGAAGCAGTAACAAATCTCGCTAAAAAACCTGGGTTCAGCTGGCCCGGCTGATAGTACCCTGTAAGGGCCCTAATCCAGGGATACAGGATGAGCAACGTTTGTACTCCATGTTAGGAGCAGCTGCACATGGCGTCTGTTCCTCATGTCAGAGGCGGCCATTTCTTTTGGAGCTAAGTCGGCCTGCCACTGAGTAGTGCTCTCAGTCTTAATGACAAAGGCAGATGCATTCTACTTCACCCAGTCATGATGGTTGTCAAACAGACACCATCAAGGGTCACAACTTGATACCCTAATATGATTGAGTGGAGATAAGAAAGAATAAGAATGGTATACATCAACCAATAATTTCTTTAATTCCTGGAATGGGAAGAGAGACAGCGATTCACTGAAAGGTCGGCAATGAAATAAAGTATTGGTTGATGAGCTGTATTTTTTCCAAGCCAACATCCAACCCGCTGTATTTCCGTGTTAGACTAGAATATTCTGTGAGATCGTATAGAATACGGATGATACTCTTCAAACTCTTTTATAGATGATCTTCCATCAAAGTTTTCTTCTTCTTTCTTATCTCAAAGCCATGATAATCATGGTGGGTAGTTAGCGACTGCTTTTACTGTAAGCGCACCACATGTCTACACATGTGGAAAGCAGTTCGACTTTGCACTTACAAATGTGCCAGAGCCCCGTTTGGTTACTTGCACTCGCTGGTGGGGTTGGACTTTTGCAAGAATCGGGGCCATTTGAGCATTTTTTTTAAAACATAAAAAGATGTCCAATGCGGGAATCGAACCCGGGTCGTAGTGGTCGAAAACCAAACGGTTTAACCAGCTGCCTTCCACCGACCCCCGCCATCAAAGTTTTGATTATATCAAGTCAAGAAGACCCCCTCCTTGTCTGGAGGAGAGGACTCTCTCAAGGTGAGGAAGCCTTCCTTGCTGAAGACATTTGTACACAACTATATATATATTCCCCTACACTTTATATACCCTTTTACTATATTTTTCCACCTTTGTAAAATTTGATTAAAAGAATCAATAAAACTGTTTAAATTGTCAATTGTCAAGTCAAGAATATAACAATATGTTATCTGATAAGGTACAATTTGGATTATAGATCATAAACACAAGGTAATAAGACCAAATCCAAATAAATAAATAGTGTGTGATGTTTCGGTAACAGCGTTGTTACCGAAATGTCATACACTATTTATTTATTTGGATTTGGTCTTATTACCTTGTGAATATGATATCTGGAATATTGAAATAATATTGCTATCATCTTGTAGATTAAATGAAATAAGCTTAGCAATAAGATTCACTATTTTGCTAAGGCTAGGTTTCGGATATGTATTGTCGGTCTTCCACAGGTGTCATAACTATAAAATTGAGATATATAAATAGGCTATACTGTATAATTATTCGAAAATTATCTACGTGAAAAATTGTTATTTAAGATTTTAATGTAAATAATTTTAGAATAGACATCCTACTTATAATTCTCAATTTTATAGCTACAACATATCTGTGGAAGGACATCTCTTTATTGGAATAAAGAAACATTTTGTTAGCCTTACTTTATTTAATGTAAAATTGGTCTGGAATTCTAAGAGATACGCAGAGAGGAAAGATGTTGATAAGAAAATATAAGGATGATATTGTTTTTAAAATAGAGCAATCCATAAATAAATCCTCTTTTATGTACAAATATGGCCACATTCGTCCAATGAGAAGGTGTGGGAGATCAGTTCACTTAACAAATAAACAACATTCTTCCCGAATAACTGAGAAGATTAAAACTGCTATGTTTGTCAAATAATTTGACACTTTAAATAAAAAGACATATATTGGATCAAAATATCATTTATTGTACCAATATTTTAGTTGGCTGTAGGTCGAATTTTTATCAAGGTATTATAACATTTTAATGTGTGTCTTGATGTGTACCTTGATAAAGGTTGGCGTTCAGCCACAACTGAAATATTGGTAAAATAAATGATATTTTGATCCAATATATGCCTTTTTATTTAAATAAGGATGATATAGGATGTGAAGATCTCACGTAAGTGGTTATCTGCTAGAGAAAGATTTGTTCTTCGCTTAATTAGCAAACTTGGTGTATGGTCTTCTAACCTAAACCTCTGCTCGATGGAAGCCATGTTCCATCCACTTCCGTAACAAAGATAGGCAACTCCGCCTTTGGCGGTCCCAAGCCCGAATGAAAGGAGGGGGAGCAGTAACAAGCTCGCTAAAAAAAACCTGGGTTCAGCTGTCCTGGCTGATAGTAATCTGTAAGTGCTCCTAATCCGGGGATACAGGATGAGCAACGTTTGTACTCCCATGTTAGGAGCGGCTGCACATGGCGTCTGTTCCTCATGTCAGAGGTGGCCATTTCTTTTGGAGCTAAGTCGGGCCTGCCACTGATTAGTGCTCCCAGCCTTAATGACAAAGGTAGACGCATTCTACTTCACCCAGTGTGGAGATAAGAAAGAAGAAGAAGACAAAGATTGGCTCTATATGAAGATGAAAGTCATTTTTTTAATTTAACAAAGTTGTCGATTACAGAAGTAGTTTCGTTCATGTGAGGTTTTATTAGAATGCGCTTTCAGACAGATTCTAAATGAGGAACGACTGGATAACGCGGAAATTTGTTACAATGGCCTGCAAGATATCAGAGGTTAGGTGACAAGCTGTGACAAGGGGGGGTTCTAAATTTGGAACAATTAGGTTGGAAGGACACCAGACTCTCCCTCCCTGTTGGCGCGTGCTGGGGGAGAGGGGGGTCATTGTTTTCTGGAAGATTCCGTCGGCTTCTGTAAGTTGCCTGCAGGAATTGACTTGAGATGACATCTTTAAGGGGGGAGTAGAGGATTGCCCCATCACCTTGCGACATACTGATATTGTCAGGAACTTTTCTTTTCTTTAACATTTTATTTGTATTAAGGAAGTACACTGTTGACTTTGCTTAGAATTTTTAGTGAGACTGATTCCAAGAATTATTAATTAAACATTATATTTATTCATTTACAAGAAAGAGATCAAAATACAAAAGTGAAACATAATATTGAACAAAAGGAATTTTTCTTTCGGTTAGCACCTATTTTCCTGTGAGCTTACACACACTCTGTGGTAACAATTAATTAATATATATACAACATAAACATTCTGATCACTAAATACCTGTTTTAGGTTAATATAAAATAACATCACCAAATCGACAAATAAATAAGAATTTCACAAAATTTTAGGCATTTAGGTTTCTCACTATATAAATCATCAAACTAACTCAGCAGACCTTTACTGCGATGATAGAAAATATTTGAGCTGAAAGGACAACGGATATTCTTTGATAAGGCACAATTCAGATTTAAGATTATAAACAAAAGGTATATATATATATAATAAGACCAAATCCAAATAAATAAATAGTGTGTGACGTTTCGGTAACAACGCTGTTCTTATTACCTTGTGTGTATATTCTTTGACTTATTTACCGTTGATAAATCGACATGCTGTGTTTCTTGATGGAAACATCGCCATCATCCTGGCCTACCGCTAATAGGAGTTACTTATTTCCACCATCTCCACCACTCAAAACGCTGAGCACGCGTTTCACACGGCCGAGAAAGAGATCGAGATTGAAATTTGAAGCTACTTTTCTTACATTATTCACATATGACCATTGATGGTTAAAAAAATATACAAAAAATAATAATAATATGTATAAATAAGATTCCATAATGATAAATATACGAATAAATAAATATATATAATAATTGATAAAATATACATAAATATAAAATACATATATGGTCTTCATTGATGGCACCCTCTGCGGGAAAGACTCCACCATCAAGAGAGAAAGAACGCTTCATAATTTTACATGTCATCCTTGCTCACGGGCCATGCTAATCTTCTGTGTATCGTTTCAATTTAATTATATTTACCGCTGAACAAGCGTGGGAGAGATATTCAAGGTTTTAAAATATTTTATTAACATCATGCAAGTCAATGGTAGAAAGAAAGAGAAAGAAAGATATAATAAATATCAAATCAATTGTCGTTTTTTTCTCCCCAATGAATTGTTCAAATACCTTTTTTAGCATGAAAAGCCAACCACGTATATGTATAAGCTTAATTTCGGGAAAATCATTGTTCATTTGATTTTATTTCGCCCGATATCGCATTATCAAGGTTTAGTTGCCTGATTAGATATCTTTTCTTCAAACAAAGAAAAAAAAAAGCTAAAGAGACAAAGGTCGCCTCTCCCGTCAAAATAGACGTCAAAACCAGACGCCATCTATTGACCGTCATCGCAAACTAGCGGCCTCGGGTCGGTGACAAAGCCACAACACCAGTTTTGGCAAACTGAAAAGCGTCTATCTAGAGACCAGATGTTTTAACGTCTATTTTGACGGGAGGGGCGACCTTTGTCTCTTTAGATCAATATCCCCCCGGCAAAATTTCCATCCATAAAGAAAAAAAAAAGGTATTGAATGAAATTTATAATTTACAAACCTTTTTCTTCGTGTAATTGAAAATTACATTAATAAAGATAGATGCTATTCAAACACAGCCCTGTGTTAAATTCTGAATGTATTGATTCATACCTATATTAATATGATGGTGTACCATCTGTTATAGAACATTTAAATTATTTTTGATGCGTATGGTTTTTCTTTTTTTTTTGAAATTGTAATATATAATATGTTTATATAGTTTTGACCAAGGACTTGGTTGTTGTGTGATGTAATCAATATATAGCGCGAGATATTCATGTTTTTAATTCTTATGATAATTCTGTAATAATATTATGCAAATACAGGGTGTACCAGGTAAATTGGGAATTTCAACAATGGTATTATAACTGAAATTTTTTGCAAGTAAAAATTAAAATATCCGAATGAAATTTCACACAGTAGTAGATAAAAGGATATAGTTTTTATTTATTCAATGTAGTTTCCATTATTAGCTACAAAAGTCTCGAGGCGAGTGCGGAATGAAGCACAGGCCTTGGCGACGATGACCTTGTCCATTTGGGTCATCACCGTGTGAACTGCTTTCTTGACAGACTGGATGGTGGTATGAGGAGCTTTGTTGACATCTCTCTCAACAACGCCCCATACATAGCAGTCGAGGGGATTGCAATCTGGAGAATTAGGGGGCCAAATATCAGGACCCCAGTGACTAGGGACGTTAAGTGTCAGCCACGATTGTGTCTTTTTTGCCTTATGGGCTGGAGCTGAGTCCTGTTGGAAGACATACTTCCTTCCTGCGGCCACCATGTCCATCCAAGGCTTCACAACGGTCTCCAGAACATTGATGTAGGTGTCAGCGTTCATCCTAAGGCCCTTCTCAAAGAAATGGGGAGGCATGACATCACCTTCACTGCTGATAACGCCAAGGACCATTACGGAGGCAGGAAATTTCGTGTGCATCACGACAGGTATCTCTGAGGGGTCTTTACAGATCCAGCGATCATTCCTGGGATTTACCTTTTGGTCCACGTCAAAGTTCTTTTCGTCAGAGAAGAACCTTAGCATGCCAAAAGAGTCGTGTTTCAGGTTGTTGAGGAGGGCAGCAGCCTTTCCTTTTCTGTTATTCTTCATATTCTCAGTCAGCAACTGACCTTTCCGAAGGGCATAAGACTTGAGACCAAGGTCCTCATGGATAGTTCTGACAATTGTCATAGAGCCAACGTCCATTTCCTTGGCTATGGCCCTCATGCTCTTCCCAGGGTTTCCATCAATCTTCTCCTTGACATTTTTGACAAATTCTTCGCCTCTTACCCTGTCCGATCGACGCGAGTGCTTTTTCCTTGTAGCTATCCCCTCTTTGTTACTGTCGGCCTCATCAAACTGCTTCTTGACACGATAAATAGTGGTTTTGGGCAACTTAAGAAAATCCACTATCTCTTTGGGGCTCCTTCCGGCGCGCAGAGCAACGATGATGGCAGCTCGATTTTCAAATTCTCGGTTACTCTTCATCACTACACTGCGCACACATGTACTGTTGCATTTTACATGAATATGGCTACGTAATGAAAAAAAAAAAACAAGTTTTTAATCTCAAGTAGTTTTTGTTTTATGGACTGTCAAAGTTAGTCCCAATTTACCTAGTACACCCTGTATATAACTTTTCAGTAGCATACAATCTCTTTTAATAGAAACTACACTACCTAAGATTATTGAATATTAGGTAGAAGAGTACATAACAGAAATAAAGCAATGTTCTATACTGCCATACTGCAATGATGAGCCATGCCCTCTATTATTTAATCATTGCAGTAAGGGCACCATTGGATAGTGGGCTACCTATACCAAAGTCTGTATGCCTGTGCAGTAAGGGCAGTAGAAAATTGTTTTATTTCAAAAAAGAAACATACACGTCAAAAATTGTTCAAATTTCTCATATATTCTTCAGTTTGTCCTCCCTAATCTACCCAGCATCTCCACCAAATGCCATGTAGAAAATTTGGAGAGACAAATTTCAAAATGATACGGCAATTTATTTAAGGCAAAAACAAACTATGAATGATAAACAAAAGATAAGCAATGAGGGAAGTTTACAGAGAGTAGCAAAATATAAACATCAAAAATGATACTCTGCTAACAAATTAATAAATACTTTGCTACATAGCTCCTTCCTTATGGGAACTTGGAAGTCAAAGCCACCAAGAACTCAGAAATTTTATATTGGATTTTAAGCGATTAAGAAATATTCGGGTTTTATTCAGGGGATATAAAAACGTTTATGTGATTTTTTTTTTATTTCTCTTCTTTCTTATCTCCACTCAATCATATTAAGGTATCAAGCATGTAAAACTTGAGACTTTTGATGGTGTCTGCCGGGGAAGAGTAGAGCTCATCAATGGATGAGTCAATAATGTGTTTTGGGGTTGCAGGTTGAGAATTGCACTTAGTTTTATTTCTGACTGTTCTTATTGGAATTCGTACGACTCTTTTCTTCATCCTCTTATCTTACTTGTCCCGTTCTCCAGTTCCGGCCCCCAATTCACCCCTCGAAGTTACTGCAGCCTCGATCACTTACAAACTTCGTGATTCACAGATTAGCTAAATCTACCTACCACACACTCAGTGGATGTAAGAGCGTGTTAATGAGTGAGAAATTTACTCTTCGAATAACACTCATGGCTAAAACTTAAGGAAGTGAAAGGTCGTTAATGTCGCTGGTTGTCTTTCTTTTTTTAAGAAGACAGAGACAATTTTGTTCACACTTGGTAATCTCGCTTATCTTCAATTAAAGGTCACTGTGTATAAAATATCTTTCAGAGTTATTATCTGAATCCCGATATACATGCTAAAAGGTACAACTTTCTTAAGTTTTGTCCGTAAGAAAATATGGACATTTTATTTGTGTTATTTTTGTTTTGATGATTAATAAAACTGAGTACTTGTGTGGGAAGAGACCATTGGAACTTAAATCTCTCATTATTTTGAATTCAAGTGTTGATTTATTCTTCAAAGGAAAACAGAAAGACCATTTATCACACACACACAAATCCTTTATTAAGACCCCCGTTGGTCTTACACAGATTCTCCAGAGTGTAGACAACAATGATCAGGATGAGTGGAGTTTTATATGCACAATATTACATGAAATGCAGTAAAAAGCATGATCTAACAAAAGAAGAAAAAAAGAAGAAAAGTTTTGAAGATTAAGAAAGACCATTTATCAAAACAATTATTAGATGAGAAAGAGATATTTTTGTAACTCAGTTTTCTGGAACGCATTTTTTAATAGATGAAGAAAACAATAAGAAAAATTATAATCTTTTGGGAATCGTAGCCGAGTTAATTTCCTTTAAATGGGAGAGCTCATTAAAAAAAATCTATGATACGTTACTAGTCGTTAATACTAGTACGTTAATAAGTGAGGGAATGTAGATTAAGTTCAGATTTGATTTGACAAAAGATTCTTAAAAAATAAGAGACCCCGAAGTGTCATGTCAAACATGTTCAAACTGATATTTTACATATCTGTCTGAATATCATTATGCTCGAGAAGAAAGAAAGATATTTTTTGGGAAAAAACCTGAAAATGTTATTTGGTTTCTGTAACGGCAGCTGACATGTCTACAGGATATTCTTGTAAATTATCAGTGAGCACATTATCACTGATGTTACTCTGTGGAGTTGCCTTTTTGACTTATTGTAATATATATCCACATGTAAACTTATGTCTGATGTTAGCCAAAAAGAAATAAAGACTTTTCTTTTTAAACTTCCAGATACATCTTGCTGATTAACGTCAACTAAACAAACACGAGGACGTTACAGTTTCTGTTGACAAATTTTCACAGGGTAGTAACTATAAGAAAACAATACGTCAACATAATTTTCTGATATACCAATTAAAAAAGGCATTTCCTGACCATTCACATTAGTACATGCTCAGGATAGCAGTGCGCCATCTAGTGAAACAAATATTAACTTAACGTTGATTTAGGTTTGTTCCATAATATTTTACCATCCCATTTTCTTGTTAAATTAAGAAAAGCCAACTACATACACGTTTCGAGCTGTTAACTCTCGTCAGCGTGCTGAAGGTTGTACCTCAATGACCAAAAATTTGGCCCAAGAGGCTTCCTGAGAAATCAAGAAAAAGGATATTTAATGCCAAATTT
>CP092864.1:34211469-34230276 GCA_030710605.1 Cordylochernes scorpioides
GCGTAATTACGCTAAACACGCGGAAAAAGTTGTTAAAAAATACAATTTATGGAACAAACGTAAAAAAAAAATAAAAAATCAATGTTTAGTTTATATTTGTTCCACTAGATGGCGCTCTGCCATCTAAAAATGTTCATATGAGCAGTCAAGAGATATACCTTTTTTTTATTTTCAATATCTACACCTAACCTTTTCTATCTTTTCTTATTTTTTCACATGTTCAGCGTAATTACCACATTTTGGCTTAATTACCCATTTCTTGATTTCTCAGGAAGCCTCTTGGATCAATTTTTGGTCGTAGAGGTTTAGGACGAGTGGTTAAAACTCTCGATTGCCGACAGCCATGAACCGGGATCGAATCCTGTACTGGACACTTTTTTTTTCCTTTAAAGAACCTGTTCATATTTTTTTCATTGTAATTAACATAAACTAGGTTTCTCTTTTTGAGCGGTACTTAATAAAGTTATTTAGAAACAGGAATCATAGAGATATAGCCTACATCACCTTGACGAGGGTCAACAGTCCGAAAAGCATACATGGTTAGCTTTTCTTGATTTATAAAAAAATGGGATGGCTAAATATTATAGAAAAACTAAATCAACATCTAGATGGTGCTCCGTCATTTGAAATGCTCGTGTGAAGCAAGTCAGGATATGCCTTGTTGCAGAACTATTCGCCAACGATTGATGAAGTGTTGTTCACGAAAAAAAGGTAGTGAGCGGGTGGTAAGATACTTTTTATTGTTAAATAAATAAAGCTTCCAGGGCCAAGTTTCTTGTTCAACTTTTGTTGAGTTGAACAAGAAACTTAGCCCTGGAAGCTTTATTTATTTAATAATAGTATAAATCAGGGGAAAACGTTTATTTAGAATCAAGATACTTTTTTATTTAGAGCGTCATAAAAAATAATAAATTGCCTGTTCACATGCTATAAAGCGGACTGCCGATAACGAATATCATATGGCAGAGAGAATATGGCTTTACGGGCTACTAACCAAAGTGTAATAATGTCATATGGCAGGCAGGGCTGAAACTTATATGTACAATCGTTTAAAGTTTTTGGAAGGTAAAAGAAGGGGAAACTATTTACAAATATTAAACAAGTAAACAATAAGTCACAAGTAAAGCATGTACAATTCAGTGGTTTTAATACAATTTTACAATAATACAAATAAATAATAACGTAGTTTGAAGTATTGAAAGAAGACCTAACCCCCCCCCCCCCCCCCCCCAATTGCCAACGCGAAGACCAAACCGTGGACCACCTCCTCTTCACCTGTTCACCTTCCAATACCTGCGGCCACCCTTTTGGGGATCACCAGTCTAAGTCCAGCATCCCTAGAGAATCCCCCAAGAATAAATTTGCCTGGCGCCATCTCATGAATTGGACTTCCACTAGCATTGTAAATAAGACTTAAAAGGCTTAGATCAGAAGGACAACCCAGATAGTTGGCAACTTCTATAGGCTTCATGAACCTGGGTTAGACAAATAAATAATAAACATAACTCCCCACAATAAGCTGCACTGAGTATGCGGACCGAGTGGAGTCAACGCCAATAAACTAGCAAACAGGGCAGCTAAAATGCCGTTACATTTGTCCTACCACATTCATACTCCACCTTGCCTCGAACTCATGCTCGAAAACGATCGCGTATGGCTCTGCTTTAGTGCTATGAACAGAAATTTATTCTCAGGACTACTCGACCAAATCTCTCAGAATTTTCTCCCCTCCAACCGTCTCCTGAAATTTATAACAAAGATACGCCATGGAAAGACCACTACCAACATCCTAATGGTGCCATGTTCTGGCAGACCTTGCACTTAGGCATCCCAAGACAGACCCAACCAACCCTCACTGTTCGGATCCACAGACAGTTGATCACTTCCTCTTAAGCATACATATTTCCTAATACACAGAATACAAGCAGCTATCTTGTTTGGACTGGCCCACCTCAACTCTACATTTATGGCAAACCTCTTCGACTCGACCTCAGCATAGAACTTCCTGCGCTTCAGGAACCTGGGTTATAAATATATCTCTTAATGTATAAACAAATTTGTTTTGATCAAAATAAATTGTCTTGTCATATTTGTCTTATCTTATTTTCTAATTTTTCATTTTGATGAAATGCTGGATCGATTATGGAAAATTGAAGATAAACTGAGCAGACCTGGAGGTCATGGGTGTTGTGAACAACATTTTCTGCGACTGACTCTAGGATTCAATTGCTATGTCAAAGTCAGGACTTTCTTCCAAGGAGAGGATTTTCTTATAGACACAAGGGTGATAAAGCCGCTCTTCACGCTGCAAGAAAATAGGCATAAAGGTACTGGAGACCATTTTCAAGACCCCGAGAGAAACCTTGGTGATATATGCAATAAATTAGTAGTCTTAAAATTTTCAAGCTGTGAGTCCACGCTCCCATAGTGAAGGAGCTTTGTGGCAGAATATTTTAAAATCAAACAACAGATTATTATTTTACATATTTTTGTTACTCAACATCTTTCTCTCATTGCCTCTATTCATTTATGTTAATAAGTTGGTGATTTTTTGATAAAAAATTGGCTTTTCATCTTTTTTCTTTTGTTGACAATTTTTATTTAAACATTTCATAATTTAATTTTTTAAATATATAAATTTATTATTTTATATTAAAATGTGGTGTTGAAACTTTAAAAGTTCTATATTAAAATAAGGGATTTCTTTGTTAAAAAAATATAATTTTTGGCAATAAAAAAAAAAAAAACATGAAAATTCACCATTAAACTTTGAAATGTTGATATTATACCATAAAATGTCGTTTTTAAATCTTAAATGTTGATATTAAAGATGCGAAAAGTTATATATTCCAATAATAATAAATGTCCTTAATAAAATCAAAAAGTATATATAGATTAAAAAAAAAAAAATAGAAAAGTTTTAATTCTGATGGAGAGAAGAAAATTCTAAATAGGTTGGTGTGAAATATTTTTTCTATAAGAATTATTAATATATATATTACCAATTCTTATAGAAAAAATATTTCACATCAACCTATATACCTATATAACACAAGTTTTAGCATCTATGGAATTTCCATGTGAATTCCATGTGAATATCAGTGTCTTTTATTTATTATTTTTTTATTATATAATATTTTATTTTAATTAATTTGATTTTTAGACTTGAGGCGATTCTAATGCACAGAAATATGTCTTAATAAAAAGTTTGTGTGTGTTAATCTTTGAAATATAAAGCGATATTTTGGCCTAAACGTATATATTTCATTAAATATACTATTAAAAATATTTCCTTAAACGTACAATATAACTTAAAATACTTTGAGTATATTTTTCAAATGTGAATTCCCTTGAACAAATATTCGAAAATAAAAATTTTCAGACATAATTACTTATAAAAATAAATTTCTTTAAATACCTTTATATTTTATTTATTCATAATAAGGCAAAAAATATTTATGAATCCAAATTTTGCGTATATTTTATTTTTACATTTGGGAAATTATTAGGTTTGGAACACACTATTTACTAATTGGAAACATTAAAAAAATATACTGGAACCTTTATTTTAATTTATGAGACATTATATTTGTGGGGAACTGAACATTTTCAAAGTGTCCTTGTATAAGACAAAGGTTTTTAAAATAAACGAAAAATAATGCGGATTAAAATAATTAAATAAAAAGTTTAAAATATATGTTTTCAGAATATAACATTATTAAAAATTAATTAAAAAGTTTTATAAATAGTTACTCGATTTTAGTTATAAAATTAAAACTTAGATGTCTCCACTAGCACCAAAACCACGCGATAATAAACAATTCAAGACGGCATGCGCCAAAATTTAGTCGGGCTACTTTCTAGCGGCGAGAATGAAGCCAAATGGTACATCACGGATATTTACCTCTGCTTAATAGTTTATATTTGATTTAATGCTTTTTGGTGTCAAGATTTACGCACACAATTATGGTTTTGTGTTTTTTAGAGCAGAATGGGCGAAGTGTATGACCCAGCCTTCCCTACAGCGTAAGTAAAAATTTGACTCCTTATACTAGGCCTACTTGTCCAATAATATGGCGGCAAGCTTAGCGTTTTGTTTATATTCTGACAATAGAATTTTTAAAAAGTACAAGCTTTAATAAAAATATTTAATAAAATGATATTCTCTGCATTATAAGGTGTTTTTTAAAAGGTACTAAAAAAATTTCAAATATTATTTTCAAACTGATAACACTGTTGACTCAAAATTACTACTCTGATTTTGCTGTTGAACTGTTTGTTTTATGAAAAATATTTATATACTCATTTTTTTAAAAGCTTTTCAAACGATTACGTTACGTCATATTTTAAATTAAAAAAACTAGATTTTACAATGCATACAGGTAGAGAGATAGATATACATTTAAAAACCTTGAATATTTTTACTCCTCTAGAGATGTGAGATTCAAAAAATATTTTTATACAAACATAAATATTTTAATATATCATAAATAAAAATAAAAACATTTCAAAAAGTTTTACTATATATTTTTGTATTAAACTCGACTTTTGGTATATATTTAGTTAATAGCATTGATAGACTCAATTTTAAAGGAACTATATACTAAAATTTCATGATGTAAGACTTTAATATTAAATATTATTTGTTTATTTATAAATCTATAAAAATTTATATAGTTTCTTTATTATATTAAAAACAATAATTCTCTATAACTATTTTTAAATGACAATTACAAAAAAAAAAAAAAAAGACTTATTAACAATACAAATCAGACCAGGATCAAATTGTTTTAATATATAATGAATGTGTATCTTTTATTTAATTTTAACTATTATTTGATAACCTTTTTCTTTATTCTCTGTTTTTAAAATTTGCCAATGATATGAAGTAAAACTAAATAATTAAAAACTAGTGTTTATTTCCAAAACATTTTGCTGATTGAGTAGCAGATAAATATAAGCTGTAGTGAGATATTCATTTTTGTGGACCACGGAAACACTTCAATGATTATATATGGTGTGTATTGTGGATTTTGCCGTAAAACTATATGAAGGTTGCTATTTGTACAGTGGACCCTCGGTTTGCGAGCATAATCCGTTCCAGAGCCATGCTCGTACTCCAAAACGCTCGTAGTGCGAAACTAATTTCTTATTTTTAATAATTGAAACTCGGGCAATTCTTCTTGCTACGAACAATTGCAGTTTCCCACATTTTACATATTTCCCGAATCTGATCTGAAGGGAGGGATCCCAGTGAATTTTCATCCATCACGATTACGGGCAACCATCACAAGTTGCTCGTAATGCGAAATTTCACTCGTAATCCGAGGTAAAATTTTTCAAAAAATTTTGCTCGTACTGCGAAAAGCTCGTACTCCAAGGTGCTCGTAAACCGAGGGTCCACTGTATATTAAATTACTTGTTCTATGGTGTTTGACAATGACAATTTAAACAATTTAATTGATTCTTCTAATCAATTGTTACAGAGGTGGGAAAATATATAATAAAATAGTAAATAATGGGTATATAAAATGTAGGGGAATATATACAGTTGTATATGTACGAATTTCTTAAGCAAGGAAGGTTTCTCCACCTTGAGAGAGTTCTCCTCCAGACAAGGTCTTCACTCCTCAGTTCCACGCTGAGGAAGTACTTATAGATGCGGCGCGTCTTATGGTGTTTGTGAGATTTGTTCATTTTTCTATCATATTTGTCAGGGATACAGTAGAACCTCCCTGTAAAGGACACCTAATTACAGAGCTAAAGTATCCTTTAAAGAGAGGTATCATATTATCAGAGAGTTACTTAATAGTAAAAATGGTAATTTTGTAAATGAAAACTGTCCTTTGTAGAGAGGTGTCCTCTTTAGCGAGAGTCCTCTCATGGAGGTTCTACTGTATTTTTTATACCTGCAATGTTTTAATAATGTTATTTATCATCCTTAGAGACGAGTTAAAGTGTACTGATGCTGTTAAAGAAAAGTATTACTTATTTGAATTTGATTCTTTTTAACTTGTGAATGTTTGGATCCAAATTGTCAGATAAGTGTCTTCTTCTTCTTTCTTATCTCCACTCAATCACACTAAGAATTTTACACCATCATGATTGGGTAAAGTAAAATGAGTCTGCCTTTGTCATTAAGACTGGGAGCACTGCTCAGTGGCAGGCCGACTTAGCTCCAAAAGAAATGGCCGCCTCTGACATGAGGAACAGACGCCATGTGCAACTGCTCCTAACATGGAGTACAAACGCTGCTCATCCTGTATCCCTGGATTAGGAGCCCTTACAGGGTACTATCAGCCGGGCCAGCTGAGCCCAGGTTTTTTAGGAAGCTTGTTACTGCTCCCCCTCCTCCTTTTTCATCCGGGCTTGGGACCGGCAAAGGCGGAGTTTCAGATAAGTGTAAGGAGATTGAATGATAATGTTAGATGGTGTGATGATAATAGAAATATTCTCTCTTGTAGAGAGAGAGGTGTCCTTTAGCGAGAGTATCCTCTCATTGAGGTTTTACTGTACTTGCCATGGGTTCTCCAATGAGGTTTGAATAGCTTTGTGTTCCGCAATATTTCCAGGAGTAGTGTTTCGTAGTCCATAAATATTTTTAGCTGGATTTTGTTGGATTCTTTTCAAGGTTGGTTTGGGAACTTAATATCCAGATTGAAGAAGCATCTTCTAATATGGGCCGGATCAATGATATATAGGTGGTTTTCAAGGTTTTGGTATCAGCACTCCACTCATTCCCAAAGAAAGACAGTGTGTTAAGTAACAGACACTGATATATGGTGATTATATTATGTTCAGCGCTAGGCCTACCAGAAATAAACAAAAAGGGTTTCATTTTTAAAAATAACCTATACATACACACAAGATAATAAGACAAAAATTCCAAATAAATAAATAGTGTGTGACATTTCAGCCCGTGTTTAGCTGAATAGAGTTGTACAGTGATGGCCGTATGTGGCCGTGCATTGTCATGATGCAAGAGCCAATTTTTCTGATGCCATTTTTCGGGTCGTTTCTGACGTACAGCCTCCCTTAAACATCGCAATACATCAAGATAGTAATGTTGATTAATGGTCTGACCCTCGGGCATGAATTCATAGTGTACCAATCCCTTTACATTAAAGAAAGTGATAAGAAGACACTTAAAGCTTCGATTTGATTCAGACATTCAGATGAAACATCACACATATTATATCTCTTTATAAAAATAACAAGGGGGTCGGTGGAAGGATTGTCTAAACCGTTGGTTTTCAACCGCTACGACCCGGGTTCAATTCCCGCATTGGGCACTTTTTTTTTTCTGATTAAAAAAAAAAAATGCTCCAATGGCTCCCTATTCTTGCATAAGTCCAACACCACCAGCGAGTGCAAGTAGCTAAATGGGGCTTTGGGACATTTGTAAGTGCAAAGTCGAACTGCTTTTCACATGTGTAGACATTTGGTGCACTTACAGTAAAAGCAGTCACCTATTTCTACCCACCATGATTATCATGGCCTGTACCACGTGTACTAGGGATAAGCAAAAAATAAAAATAACATATAACAGTGATGTTCCATATATTATCATTTACTATTAACTGGAATTTACAGGTTGTTATGATTTTAGAATCTCGAGTAGCTAGCACAGTGTTTTGATAACATCATCTACTGCACCGTTTGTAAGCTGCATGTGTGCTTTTAACTAAACCTTACTTATAAATTCATTGCCATCTATATCTTTTTTTTTTTTATTTATCCCTAGTACACGTGGTACAGGCCATGATAATCATGGTGGGTAGTTAGCTTTTACTTGAAGTGCACCACATGTCTACACATGTGAAAAGCAGTTCGACCTTTACACTTATAAATGTGCCAGAGCCCTGTTTGGTCACTTACACTCGCTGGTGGGGTTGAACTTTTGTAAGAATCGGGGGCCATTGGAGCATTTTTTTTAAAGAGGTGCCCAATGCAGGATTCAATCCTGGGTCGTAGTGGTCAAAAACCAATGATTTAGATCATCCTTCCACCAACCCCCCCCACCATCTATCGTTAAAATTTGTAATAATAATTTTTTATATTATATAATATCTCTACAGACCTTACTGCAATGATAAAAGTAATTGAATGAAGGGGAACTTGGCTCATCAGTGGTGAACCCTCTCAGCAGTAACCTTCTTTCTTATCTCCACTCAATCATATTAGGGTATCAAACTTGTAAAGCTTGATACTTGGCAACTATCATGACTGGGTGAAGTTAAATGCATCTGCCTTTGTCATTAGGACTGGGAGCTCTACTCAGTGGCAGGCTGACTTAGCTCCAAAAGAAATGGTCGCCTCTGACATGAGGAACAGACGCCATGTGCAGCTGCTCCTAACATATGGAGTACAAACGTTGCTCATTCTGTATCCCTGGATTAGGAGCCCTTACAGGGTACTATCAGCCGGGCCAGCTGAGCCCAGGTTTTTTTAGTGAGCTTGTTAATGCTCCCCTCCTCCTTTTTCATCCGGGCGTAACCTTACTTAATTATATAGAACCCTCTAAGTCATAGGATCATAACAATGTACTACTACTCCGATATCTAAACCTATTATCTCTTAACAAACTCTTCTAATTTTTATTATTTGTTCCAGCAAACTTTTGACTAGAATCCCAGTTTGTTTCCCCACAAAATCTTCACTAAAACAACAACTATAATATATTGAAAATATATATTTTTAAAAATCCTTATAAAGATCTATTTTATATATTTTTATCTTGGATAATAAAAAGGCATATATTGGATTTGATAAAATATTGGCAAATAAATCTTTTATCAAATCCAATATATGCCTTTTTATTATCTAATGATGCCTTGATAAAGGTTTGGCGTTCAGCCAACCGAAATATTGGCAAATAAATCTTTTATTGGCAAATATATCTTTTATGATTTAAATATGGATTGCTCTATTTTCAAAAAATATTTTTATCTGTGATATATATTTGAAAGTTAATAAGGGATGAAAGCTAATAGCGACAACTTATTAAAGAGATATAGGCTTGGTGAGATTTAGGACAATAACATCCTTCAACAGGCTCTGTAATACAGAATACAACCTTGTATTACAGCCTGTTGAAGGATGGTGTCTAAAATCTTGCCAAGCCTATATCTCTTTAACACAAAGTAATTCTACTGTCCTTTAAGCTTATGTCCATAGTTTTCTTGAAAACCATTTTTGAGATTCCACCCTTCAGTGCTGCGTATATAAGCAGAATCGTCCAATACAGTATTAGAGCTCTGAGAAGCAGTCTTTTTTTTTTTTTTTTTGCTCATCCCTAGTACACGTGGTACAGGCCATGATAATCATGGTGGGTAGAAGGTGACTGCTTTTACTATAAGTGTGAGAAGCAGTCTGGTGGATTAAATTGACGAAACCGCTGGGAGGGTTCACCATTGATGAGCCAAGCCCTCCCAATATATTTTTTTCATCGCAGTAAGGACAGTAAAAGTTTGTCTTATGTATAAAAGAAACATTCGTGCTTTTACATCCTTTCATCTTGTATCTCTTTAATAAAGAAACTTGTTAGCTTTGGTATCTTCTTAGCAATGTTATCTGGTGATAACTCCTATTGTATATTTGAATGTACAAGGTAATAAGACCAAATCCAAATAAATAAATAGTGTGTGATGTTTCGTTAACAGCATTGTTACCATCTTCAGACAAAATTGCCTATTATCTATTTACTCGGATTTGCGTCTTATTACCTTGTATTTATAATCTATAATCCAAATTGTGCCTTATTATATTTGAAAGTGTTTTTTGAAAAAAATGTATCCTATACATTCCCAAGTTACATGTGATAGGTGAGACAAAATATCTCAAGTTGAATAGGTGTAACTCAAGTAAACTTTTGTGAAAGTTTAGAAAAAATGTCCAGTGTTTGGTAGAATTCTAATTATGCATATGTAAAATGCATCCAATAAATATGATGATCATGTAGTGTTTGGAGGTTGGCAGTGGCCATCATGGAGTGCAATTTCACTCTGTTCTGTACATTTCATATCTTTTATTCCATATCACTCTTTTGTCTTCTATCTCACACACCCATAGCACTCCTATTAGATTATTTAACCAATCCTTCCTTGGTCTACCTCTCCCTGTATCCGATGTATAGATGATCACACTGGTATAATGATGATCCTCAAAGTACATGGCCTGAAAACTTCTACTTCTCTTCTAATTACTTTATTTAGAAAGTTATATATTCTCCTTTAAAGCTTCTCCTCCAAACCTCTGTCTTTTTGTCACCCTCTGTGTGCATTTGATCTTGAGGATTCTTCTTTCATACCAGAATACATATAGGAGCAAATACAGAATAAAGTAGGGATTAGAGCTGTGTATCACACACACACACACTAGAGTATGCATATATCATTGGTTTAATACTGTATCAGATGATAAATATTATAATCCCATTTATTATCTATAGTATAGGTTTTTAAATGTATCTCAAGCTACCTTCTATTTTGCACGACCTAAATTAGATGCTTGTCAAGTAATTGAAAAAAGTTTTTTTTTTGTTATTATCCCTAGTACATGTGATACAGGCCATGATAATCATGGTGCGTAGAAGTTAGCGACTGCTTTTACTGTAAGAGCATCACATATCTACACATGTGAAAAGCAGTTTGACTTTTGCACCTTCTAGTTTTCCAGAGCCCAGTTTAGTTACTAGCACTCGTTGGTGGTGTTTGAATTTTTGCAAGAATCGGCGGCCATTAGAGCAATTTTTTTGTAATTAAAAAGTGGCCAATGCGCGTGTTTGATCCTGGGTCGTAGTGGTCCAAAATTAAGTTTATACCAACTCATCCACCGACCCCCTTTAAAAAATTAATGGTCAATGTGTGTTTCTTCTCGAGACTGGCAAGAAGTGTATTCAAATGAAAAATTGAATTTGAAGATTTGAGAGTACTATATACAGTTAAACCTGTCGCCCCCTCTAAATAGCACCTTCCTCTCTATAGCGCCCGATTTTAAATACGTAGTACGTTGCGATTTACATTAAAAGTGACCTGTCTATACACCCCCTCTCTATAGCACCCTATTTTGGGGAGTCCCAAGAGGGGGCGCTATAGAAAGGTTTAACTGTATTATTAATTGAAAACTTTCATCTCTTTACAACTATACTAAGCTTTTTTTTTTTTTTAAATATACTTCGAACATAAAAACCAAAGCCATATTTCTGCAAAACATACCAAATTTATACAAGCTCTTTACCCTAGAAACTCCCATTTAAAATTTCCAACCAGAAAATTCTCCCAATATTTGACCTATGTAATATACTCTCTCCATACGCTCTATGCAGAGGACTAGGGAGATAAAGCAATATAAGAAATTACTTGGAAAATTTACGCTAATACTTCATTAAATTTTTGCTCTGATTTTATAAATGCCAAATGAATTGGTTAATATATACAGTAAAACCCCACTAAACCAAACCTGGGATATAGCGAACCTTATAGCAAACCTGATATAATAGTAAATTAAATTTTATTGCCCTCTATCGTTAAAATTTTACACAAATAAATTTACTGGCAATGCGTTTCTTTTTTAAATCTCTACAGACCTTACTGCAATGATATGATTTAATGAATGAGAGGGCTTGGCTCATCAGTAGTGAACCCTCTCGAAACCGCTGAGAGGGTTCACTACTGATGAGCCAAGCCCTCTCATTCATTAAATCATATCATTGCAGTAAGGTCTGTAGAGATTTAAAAAAGAAACGCATTGCCAGTAAATTTATTTGTGTAAAACCTGATATAATCCCCATTTTTATTTTATATACAGTGAACTATGGCTATTAACAAACCATGGCTATAGTGAACCACAGATTCAGTTCCATTGGCATTGCTATAAAGGGGTTTTACTGTAGTCTTACAACCTCTTTAATTCAACACCCCAAGGGATCAGAGCTTTTGGTTGAATTAAAGTCTGTTAGATAATTTCATCACAATCTTCACTGTTAGTGGACATAGGATAACAAAATATATAAATAATATATATTTATTTAGAAAATCCTGATGTAATAATTTTAGTTATTAATGTGAATTGATACCACTGGGACTATTTAATATTTTTTTCTGAATGTTTCATGATTTAACTTTTAGTGGTGTAATAAAATTGCATTAATACATTTTTGAACAAAGGAAAAATTACAATGCTATTTTAATCTTAAGTGAATAAATGGAATAGGGAGAAAGTGAATAAATTTAGAAAGTTGTTGAAGTTGTTGCTCATATTGCAAAATGCTCCAAATAAGTATTGTATTTGAATTGTAGTTAGTGAGTTGAATTACAGTTGGTTTAAATAAAGAGGTGATGTTGTTAGTGTCCTTCAAGTTGACTTTGACTTAGGAACAAAAATTCTACAATTTGATCTTCTAGTCTTCTTCTTTCTTATCTCCACTCAATCATATTAGGGTATCAAGTTGTGACCCTTGATGGTGTCTTTTGACAACCATCATGACTGGGTGAATTAGAATGCATCTGCCTTTGTCATTAAGACTGGGAGCACTACTCAGTGGCAGGCTGACTTAGCTCCAAAAGAAATGGCCGCCTCTGACATGAGGAACAGACGCCATGTGCAGCCGCTCCTAACATGAAGTACAAACGCTGCTCATCCTGTATCCCTGGATTAGGAGCCCTTACAGGGTACTATTAGCTGGGCCAGCTGAACCCAGGTTTTTTAGTGAGCTTGTTACTGCTCCCCCCTCCTCCTTTTTCATCCGGGCTTGGGACCGGCAAAGGCAGAGTTGATCTGCTAGTGACCATTCATAGCTCATCTAGTACCTTCCGGTAGCTTTCTTGACCACGTCTAGCCAGCTCATTGCAGATCTTCCTTTAATTTTCCTAACATCAACATCTCCAAACCTCTCATTATGAATGATGCACTAATGCACCATATGTTATAAGAAATTTCAACTATTTTTGATGCTTATGACTCCTTTAAAAATAAATCAATTTTCTTTTAAAATAATCATACGCATCAAAAATAGTTGAAATTTCTCTCATTTATGTGTCTGAAGTAGGGTCAGTCTTTGTTTATGTATTTGGAATTCTAGGGTTCTAATAGGATTAATTTTATTTAAGATTGAAATATTTGTTCTTTTATTTGTTCACAGCACTCTGAGTAGCTTTCTACATGTCCATATTTCAAAAGCTTCAATTATTTTTCTTCTTTTCTGAGAGTCCAGCCCTCATATCCATAAATGACCACGGGGAATACCAATGCCTCCACAATTCTCTTCTTTGTCTTGAGAGAAACGCCCCTCTCACATCATTGCATCTCTTCCTAGTGCTATTCTTCTTTTTACGTCATCTAACCAACCTTATCTATCTTATCTATCTTGGATCCTAAGAATATAAAGTGATCAACTATATCTTTTTTTTTTCTTGTTGAATTTCCCAAAGCTTTTTATATTATCAGTATTTATAATTTCATCTTGCTGATATTTAAGTTTAAACCAAAAGGTCATACTGTATTAGCAATGTTAACATCATCAGACAAAAGAAATCTCATACTGTATTATTATTTTCTATTATAAGGAGTTGATAAGGCACAATTTGGATTATAGATTATAAACATAAGGTAATAACACCATATCCAAATAAATAAATAGTGTGTAATGTTTTGGTAACAGCGTTGTTGCCGAAACGTTACACACTATTTATTTATTTGGATTTGGTCTTATTACCTTGTTTTATAAGGAGTTATATTAGAGCCTCTTGATTACCTGAATACCCCTCAAATACTTCTGAATCTTCTCTTTCCTTCCTAGACATTTTTAGAGCTCATCTAAGGGGGCCGTACACTTTTGGAACCCTAATGGAAACCTAAAGTTTACCAGAGATACATAATAAAATATATATAATAAGAATGGATAGAAGATTGGAGGAGAGAGACCAAAACATAACATGTTATCTCCAAGATAAATGAGACAATTAGGCACACAGATTTTTATTTTTCAAATAAAATAAATTTCCTACTGTACTCCCCACCATTACTGCAATGGAAAAATATGGGGAGGGCCTGGATCATCAGTGGTAAACCCTCCCAGTAGTTTTAATCAGTCATACTGCTTTTTAGAGATTTATATATTGGGTGTGATTCTGTAGGTGGAATCTTGGTTTTTATACAAATTCTATGGACATAAGCTTTGATAACAGAGAGTATTTGCATGTCTTCTTCTTTCTTATCTCCACTCAATCATATTAAGGTATCAAGCTTGTAAAGGTGTCTGCCAGGGAAGAGTAGAGCTCATCAATGGATGAGTCAATACAGTCAATAATGTGTTTTGGGGTTGCAGGTTGAGAATTGCACTTAGTACATAGTGGGAAAACCTCTCAATCATTCTGGAAAGTCATTGTCCAAAGATGACCAGACTTAAGTCTGGAAATCAAAGACTGTTGTTCTCTTAGGAGGACAGAACCGGTGGTATTTGCATGTAATTCTCCTCTGTCCTCGAAGCTAATGTCCATTAGTTTGCTTACAAATCAAGCATTCCACCCTAAAGTGTCGGATTTATAAGCAGAATTGGCCAATATAACAGTAGTAGAACAATATGGTTCAACTACTGTACTTATTTTAAAAATATATATATTTTACAATGTTTCTTAAACACCTGTATGTTAACGATATTATAACATTCAGTTGATGATGTGTTCTTTCATTAATATGCAATAACTCAATTCACACAAGGTAATAAGACCAAATCCAAATAAATAAATAGTGTGTGATGTTTCGGTAACAACGCTGTTAGAGAAATGTCATACACTATTTATTTATTTGGATTTGGTCTTATTACCTTGTGTTCATAATCTATAATCCAAATTGTGCCTTATCATTTTAATCAATTCAGAGTTCTTTGTGTCTTTTGGACAAGCTAGGTGTGTTGTACCCTTGACCTTCTTTAAAAAAAAAGTTTTTTTCCTCTGCAAATTTTCAATCAATATTTAGATTAGACCACTTTGTGGTTACTTTTCCCCAACACCTTAGCATTAACATTATTTTTTAGTCTGTATTCTCCCCTTAGACACACCACCACTATATATTTTAAGCCTTAGATAACACCATTATAGTTCTATTCCCTGGAACACTTTTATTTTTCCATTCATCAATACTCTTTACAATTCATCCTTTCATACTTCATCCCTAAGGATAGAAATAGTCGTTATTTTTCCTTGAAATATTTTCGATTTTTCGTCAAAAGAAACACATGCAGGATAATTTTCAAATGTCGTTCCACAATCATAAGCCGCATTATATTGTATTATAAAATTATATATATTACCTAGACAAAAATTAAACAACGTTATAAGGTACAATTTGGATTATAGGTTTTAAATTAGGTTTCAAAATCTCTATTATTCAAATTGTACCTTATAACCTTGTAATAAGATATCTTCTTCTTTCTTATCTTCATGACTGGGTGAAGTAGAATGCCTTTGTCATTAAGACTGGGAGCACTACTCAGTGGCAGGCCGACTTAGCTCCAAAAGAAATGGCCGCCTCTGACATGAGGAACAGATGCCATGTGCAGCTGCTCCTAACATGGAGTACAAACGAGATATCATCTAAAAAGTTAAACTATTACTGAATTACTGAAACGTTACAAATAGTTTATTTGGATGTGTTTTTTTTGTTACTTATGTGGTTTAATTAATTTATTTTGTTGTTGCCTCTTATCATCACTGTTTCTCCGGTTAAGATACACATAGGTGGCATTTATAATGGACAGTCCATTGTTGACTGGCCCTGGATAGCTTATTGATTTTGTTAAATTGTTCACAATTGTCAATCAATGGAAGGAAGAGTTTTGTGAAGTTTCCCTTTTAAAAACACTATACCAATAGTGTAATAATAATAAACCACAAGGTAATAAGACCAAATCCAAATTAATAAATAGTGTGTGACGTTTCAGTAACAGCGTTGTTACTATCTTCAGACAAAAGTACTGAATGGTAATAGCCTACAGTTACACCAGGTGTTCCCAGGTGGTCACCCTCCCAAGTACTGACCGGGTCCAACATTGTTTAACTTCGGTGATCGGACAAGAACCGGTGTTTTCAATTCATTCAGTACTTTTGTCTGAAGATGGTAACAACGCTGTTACCGAAACGTCCCACACTATTTATTTATTTGGATTTGGTCTTTATTACCTTGTGTTTATAATCTATAATCCAAATTGTGCCTTATCACCAATAGATATTCTACTTGTAAAATTTCAATGAGAGATATTTATCAGTACTCCACCGCCTATTGCAGAACTTTGGAATAAAATGGCTCTATTTAAAAAATAATCATATGTGTCAAAAATAGTTTAAATTTCTTATAACAGTTGGGATGTACTAATGCATTTTATTATTATTATTATTATTATTATTATTATATCAACATTTCATAGTGTTTATTTTCCTCCCTCAAGAACCATTGGACTATTTTATACCAGCACTAAAGCTGATATCTAGAAGTTTTTCCTTTTGACTACTTGTACACTAGTAGGTATATATAGGTTACACAAAGGTATAATAAGACCAAATCTAAATTATTGAAATATTTGTGTACTTTCGATAACACAATGCTGTTAAAAAAACGTCACAAACATTAAAAAAAAAAAAAAAAAAATTGGTCTTGTTAGAACTTTTCTAGAATCAAAATCATGCCTTATTCTGTACTGGAATGAATTCTGATTAATCTTTAAAGGATTTTGTACATCCTTCCTCTCCCCCCCCCCCCCACGAACAATTAGTTTAGAAGCTTTTTTCCAACCTGTTGAAGATTCCTTGTAACCCGTGCAACACATCTCTAAACTATTAATATTGAATTTTACAAGGTTAATAAATGCTGAGCAGAATACAGTAGAACCTCCCTGTAAAGGACACCTAATTGCAGAGCCAAAGTGTCCTTTAGGGAAAGGTGTCCTCTTACCAGCAGAGTTACTAAGTTGTAAAAATGGTAATTTTTCAAATGAAAACTGTTCTTTATAGAGAGGTGTCCCCTAATGCTAGTGTCCTCTCATGGAGGTTCTACTGTATTTTTTTTTTACCTGCAATGTTTTAATAATGTTACTTATCATCCTTAGAGACGAGTTAAAGTGTACTGATGCTGTTAAAGAAAAGTATTACTTATTTGAATTTGATTCTTTTTAACTCGTGAATTTTTGGATCCAAATTGTCCAATAAGTGTAAGGAGATTGAATAGAGTCAGATGGTGTGAGAAATAATAGAAATATTCTCTTGGTTGACATTTGGTGAATGTAAGGTGAGAAATGAAATATCTTGATATTCCCGCTATTCTTTCTTCTTCTTTCTTATCTCCACTCAATCATATTAGGGTGTCAAGCTTGTAAAGCTTAAGACTTTTGATGGTGTCTGTTGACAACCATCATGACTGGGTGAAGTAGAATCTGTCTGCCTTTGTTATTAAAACTGGAAGCACTACTCAGTGGCAAGCCGACTTAGCTCTAAAATAAATGGCCGCCTCTGACATGAGGAACAGACGCCATGTGCAGCCGCTCCTAACATGGAGTACAAATGCTGCTCATCCTGTATCCATGGATTAGGAGCCCTTACAGGGTACTATCAGCCGGGCCAGCTGAGCCCAGATTTTTTAGTGAGGTTGTTACGGCTCCCCCTCCTCATTTTTCATCCGGGCTTGGGACCGGCAAAGGCGGAGTTTCTGCTATTTTTTAAAATTGGGAAGGTTGTGTGTGTGAAAAAAAAAAAGCACAGCAATATGTTCTGAAGTGAGATCTAACATTTGGTTCATTAACATCCTATTAAAATATGTTATTCCTCTTGTTACTTCTATTTAAATAATGCAACTGGTTTCTGGAGATGAGTTTCTTTTCATATCATTCAATATCGATGACTCTAAAAGAAATCTACTGCATATACACATCACATATATATATATTAAACATAAGTCAAACCGATATATATATATTGTTCTGAAAATGAGCAATCCATACTTAAATCATCAGATAGTAAAAAGGCATATATTGAATTGAAGAAAAGAATTATTTGCCAATATTTCGGCTGGCTGATCGCCAACCTTTATCGAGGCATTACATTTTTTTTGTTTGAGAGTTTGTTTATATAAAAATGTAATGCCTCGATAAAGGTTGGCATTCATCCAGCCGAAATATTGGCAAATAAATCTTTAATTCAATCCAATATATGCCTTTTTACTATCTAATGTATATATATATATATTACCTCCCTCTCTTTCTCAAGATTTGTTTAAATGTGGTTTTCTATACTGTCAGCAATCTACTAACTTATATTTTTGGGGTTTGTTTTCAGAGATGATGATGATATTCTATTAAAAGACAGCCACCCTGAGGATAACTCTCTACAACCCCTAGAAGATAGCTTAGCTGTAGTCACTAGTTCGGCAGAGACTGATCACAGCGCCACAGAGTCCAAACACCCATCCTCTTCCCCAAGAAGTGACCCCAAGTCACCTGTCGAAGAAGTTCCTGTTTCCCCCAGTCCCTCCTCCTCCCCATCTAACATGAGGAAGACGAGGAGAAACTCCACCAAGGATGCTGCTGCTGATTGCACTCCTGACAAGCCCACCAAAGCACCAGCATCCAAAGCCACCAAGGCCATCAAGAATTCAGTCAACAATGTCAAATCTAGGTCAACCAAGGCCAACAACAACCTTGCCAAGGAAGCTGCCCTGAAAGAAGAGCTGCCTGAAGTACAAAAACCTTCCAAAAAGTCTGTCAGAAACAAGGCAGTAGAGAAGGAACAGGAAGAATCACCCCCTTCCCCAGAGCAAAAC
>CP092864.1:34230376-34364587 GCA_030710605.1 Cordylochernes scorpioides
GACTTCGCAGCGTTAACCGTAGTGTTTGGGGGCAGGTAGTCAACCAATAAAACACCCTTACAGTCCCAAAAGACGATAGCCATAACTTTGCCTGCGGAGATTGTGACCTTCGCCTTTTTTGGTGCACTTTCCTCAGGCTTCTTCCACACCGTGCTTTGTCGTTTTGTTTCTGGAGTTGAATGATGCACCCAGCTTTCATCTCCAGTGCCAATACGGGAAAACAGTTGATCTCCATCTCTTCGATGCATTTCCAGGAAAGCTCGGGCTGCCTCCATCCGTTGTTGCTTGTGATTTTCCGAGAGCAAACGCGGGACCCATCTTGCGCAGAATTTGCGAAAATTCAAACATCTGACATGATTGTTCCAATCGAAGAGCGTCCAATTTCGATTCCAGGAGGCAGTCGAATCATTATTTCGTCAATGGTGACGCGGCGATCTGCTTCCACCACATTCCGAACAGCAGCACCGGCTGCATTGTCCGTAGCAGTAACGGGCCTGCCGCTTCGCTCGTCATCATGCACGTTTTGCCGTCCTTCCAAGAACCATGAACGCCATCGGCGAACCATTTGGATGCTCATACATCCTTAATCATACACTGACACTAAATTGCGATGAATATTGACCGCAGTTTGATTTTTCGCCGTGAAAAAAACGAATTACAGACCGGAGTTCGCAAGTGGACAAGTTCACCAGTGGTAGCTCCATGGAAACTGAAGCGCTACGGACTTGCGCGTACGAGTAGCGTGATTTTGAAGGTCACGCGCTTCCAACGCATCCTAGTGACCATTTCTTACACTACTAACTAATTTTTACAACGTTTCGTTCGCCGAAAAAAAAAAAGGGAAACTTATTTATTGGATGCCCCTCGTATATATCATAACTATATAACATTAAGCCATGTATTTACAGTTTGTTTGGTCACCAGTCCAATATTTTTATTTTCACAGACTAAATCATGATATTAATTTATAAATGAAATATTATTCAAAACAATTAAACAACTATATACATCAGAAAGAGGGAATCATATATCGCCGCAACTCTTTTTTATTAACGCGATTAAGGAAGCTTTCGGGCAAGCCCTTCTTCAGCTAACTATAGTGTACAAACAAGAAGAGATTATATATCGTTTTTAATATAAAATAAAATAAAAGAAAATTACCACGCCCCTATCGCCCTCGTTTCAATAATTTTCTTTTATTTTATTTTATTTTATATTAAAAACGATATATAATCTCTCCTTGTTTGTACACTATAGTTAGCTGAAGAAGGGCTTGCCCGAAAGCTTCCTTAATCGCGTTAATAAAAAAGAGTTGCGGCGATATATGATTCCCTCTTTCTAATTTGTCGAAATCCGCAAACCGTTTACCATGAACTATATACATCAGTAAGTTCATCTTAGCAGCATGCATATTTTATCAGCTTAAATGGAAGAGTTAGGAATCTCCCCTAGTTAAAAGAGTATCTAAAAGATGTGCAATAAGATATACACTCATGGAACAAAACTTAAGTATTGTACTTCGTTTTTAAAAAAATATAAAGTAATTGTATAAAACAATATATAAACATATATAGATAACAAATAAAATGAAATAATAAGTCTATCGTTTTAATATAAAATTCAAATAATTTGAATCATTTACTTAATAATTAAATTGTTTTAAGGAAATGAAAATATATTGATGTCGCAGGTGGTCTATTTTTTTTTTTTTAGGAAACAGGCAATTTTGTTCACATTTGGTTATCTCGTGTGTCTTCAATAAAGGTCACTGCGTATCAAATATATTTCAGAGTTATTGTCTGAATCCCGATATACATGCTGAAAGGTACAACTTCCTTAAGTTTTGTCTATTAGTGTATTTTGTTATTATACTTTTAAAATAAGTATTTAAATTCCAATGTTTTATCCCCTAAATGAGAGAGCAACCATGGAGCTCAACAATGTACAAACTCAAAGTCCCACAGTTGAATTCCCCATTCCTAGCGACTAGCTGCATACTGAACGAAATGGCTGCCATCCTTGTCATCCTGATCATTGCGACTATCGGTGCGTCAATGCCGATACCCCCGGTGTCCCCCGTGTCCCCCAGCAGTGAAGTGACCGCGCGTCCCCTGCTACAACGTCCTGAGCTGGTGCTCACCGCCGTGGAGCTGATGCTCCTGGCCATGTTGGCCTTGGCAGTCTACCTGCGGGGCCGCCGCTTCTTCCGGGGGAGGCCCGACATCAGCCCGTGCTGAGAGCCCCCTTCCTCTTCAGACAGAGGAGCTATATCCCGATTGGAAAACGGATCAAAATTCTCTTAATCGATGTTTGTGAATAAATGTTGTAACTCTGTTTGTGATTTCTGTCGATTTTTTAAATTATATTTATTTACACTCTCTTATTTTAATATATCATCCACTCTCTCTTTTAAACATACCTTCCACTTTAAATTCAACAACAAAAAGCCTTTATTCAGGGTCACTGACCCTATACAGGATTCACCAGAGGTATGCATAAGAACAAAGCAGTGAGACAAAGGAAATAACGATATATACAGAAGAAAAAGGGGGAAAAAAACAATGGTTGCCTGTAAAGTCGGTTTTACGGGCGAAGATTTTACGTGACAACGGTAGAATATTTATTGATATGAATATAATTAAATTGCACAATAGGAACAAGGAATTGAATGAAAATAAGAATTGCACAAATTTTAACTATAGAAATATATTTTGTTTACTAAAACATTGTACATGTAAACTTAAACTTAACTAATTCCTATTTGAGTGATTTTGTTGAGGATAGGACGATGATAGGAGAAATATGAAATGAAAGGAAGTGTTTCTGCTGTAATGTGTCTTGCGAAAGTCAAGTCGATAGTTGTTCCTTTTAACGTAGTTGACTTAGAAACGTTTGATACGCAATCAAGATTATACGTATTTTTCATGAAATTAAGAAACGAGTTGTCAGGCTTTACGTTTTTGTTAAAATCACCACACAGAAGAATCGGTATACTAGAATCAATTTGCACGAACGGTGGCACGTACTGGCTGTTGTGAATGTACGGACCGAGTCCTTGCCATAGTAACATTCCAATATCCTGCATACTAGCTCCTGGATGAATATATACAGCACCGAGTATAAACTTGAAGCTAGTATTAGCGGCGAAGCAAGTAACTTCAGTCATGCACATGTCACCCTTGGTTTTAATGACACGAGTTACGTCTGTAATCGCAACTTGGAACACTTCCGCCGTAGATGTCGATGATAATTTACGATAGATCGCCACTCCACCAGCCGCGTTGGTATCTGAGTTAGGTCGATTATTTTCCCTGGATACGCACTCATAACCCTTGATTGGAGTTGGTTCACAAGTGTCGCGCACCCACGTTTCAGAGTATTGCTGTTTGGCTTGAAGAAGTAGTCGGTTGTACATCAGTCCGAGAAGATGCTGCTCTACGTTGTCGGAATGCACGTTGCCGTTGAGCGTTAGTTAGGGGAACGCTCGTTCTCTCCGCCACGACAGGAACGCTTGTTCTCTCCACCACAGAACAAGACGTTGAAGCAGGTGACTCTGACGTACCGCTGGTGAGGGCTATGTTAGCAGATTTACGTAGCTTGAACCTGCGTTGCCTCTCCGCAGCCGCTTTTGCAAAGGCTCTTACTTGTTCAGGAGTTCTGGTCAATGCTTTTCGTAGTCTGTACTCACGTTGTCGCTGAGCATTCGTTCTGGCGGTAGAGGTGGTGTGTGGAACAACGAAAGGTACTGCAGACGTTGACGGCACGATATCCTCCGTCTCCATTGAAGTACTGGAAGTTGAAGGCACCGTTTCCATTGTTTTGAGAGTGGTGATTCCTGTTGAACATTTGAAATTGAATGGATGAATTTTTAATTTTAAAGAATCAATTTGAAAATCAAAACACTTATTCAGATCGAAGGTTCAAATTTTTGCTAAATAAATTTGAAATTAAATAAAATTTGTAATTGTAAATGATGAAGTTGAAAATTAAAACATTTACTTATATTAGATGTTAAAATTCTTGCTCAACACAGTTTAAATAAAGTTTTCTTATATCTGCCACTTTTTCTTAATATTTGTAATTTTAAATAATCAATTCGAAAATCAAAACATTTATTCAGATCGAAGGTTCAAATTTTTGCTAAATAAATTTGAAACTATTTAAAATTTGTAAAATAATAATTAATTAATTAATTAATTTTAAACTAATAATTTACTTAACACTATCAACATTTATCAATAGTATGACATAACCTATAAACTCAGTTTCTCAACTTTTGTGTCAATCTAACAATTAATCAATCAATCATAGTTTACGATAATGAAATATCAGTGTACAATTATTTACCTTTATTGTTGTAGTTGTTGTAAATGACGAATCTAAGCACTCCACATTTTCACTACAGACACAGCTGACGATACTTTAACCACACGTGTGAACTTGTATTATGACGCTTTCTTGTTTTTCCAACGCCAAGAACGTTCGAGAAAGACAAAGACAGAGACAAGCATGCGCCGATTCAATGCGCCTAATTCTCTAGCGCTGCGCGCGCAGCACTCTCGTTCGGTGACTCATCGTAACGTTACCGGGCGTTACACTTTTTCATAAGTGACTCCCAGCCGCAACCTAATTTAAGACGTTGTCACGTCAAAAAAAAAAAAAAACAAGAAAGAGAAAGAGGGAAGCAAGAAAAACAACACAAAAAGAGTAGCAGTAAGAAAGTGAGGAGTGAGTGTCACTTGGCCTTCTTCTGAGATACGGACTTGTGGAAACCATAAAACGCCGTAGCAATATACTTATTCTGGGTCATATTGTCAATTATTGATGGAAGTGAAGCATAGAGTCTTCCACTTTAAATATGTTGATTAACTTTTTTTTTTAAATGTTTCACGAGCCGAATGACCCTGGTTTACCCTTGTTCTGTATGAGTGAATGTTTGCCTATGTAAAATATTGTTTGGACAGCTTTTAATTACCATTATCACAATATTTTTATTCTTAAAAGTTTATGGTCGTGATAATAAAAATAAAAAATAAAAAACAGCATGCATCCTCGATATTTGTTACCACTCTTCACATCGTCCTTCAGATTGGCTTCCATTTAATACGTTACAATGTTGTCTAATGTAGGAGTGTGCAGAGTTCTTCTTTTTAGAGATGGATCAGAATTGTTCACTGTGGAAAGGTCTACTCTTGTCATGACTCACAGCTGAATTAGATCTTGTCGGGACCGGGTTCGCATTATTTTCTTCTAAAATATGTTGTATTATATATTCTTCTTTTAACAAATGAAATTCTATTTTGGAATTAAGCTCTGTCAATCTATCATGCTTTCTTTTTATCGGAAGATAGAATCCCCTGAAATATAAATTGCAACAAAACACTGCCTCCGAGGATAAGTTTCTTGTTTTATATAAAGGATCTCTCAAGTTTTCGGGTATCATAATGTTGACTTTGCTTAGAATTTTTAATATGAAACTGATTCCAATAATTAATAACTAAACATTATATTTATTGATTTACAAGAAAGAGATCAAAATATAAAAGGGAAACCAATATTAAACAAAGGATTTTTTTTCTGTTTCTGTTAGCGCCTATTTACCTGTGAGCTTACACACATTCTGTGGAACAATTAATTCTATATACAGTTACGAGCGTCATGCGCCATGTCTTCATCTCTGTCACCGTTTGCTTTTTTTTTTGGAATGGCGCTCTCCTATTGGTTGGCTACGATCACGCCACCACTACGCGAGACACTTTGTTTTTGACTTTGCCCCCCCCCCCACTCGCTTTTTGGTTTTTGTAACTATTGTGTTGGAGCGGGTCGCTCCTTAAATAAATGCATATATTAGTTAATAACTAAATGGAATCCTCTCTTTCTTTTTCCCAGTAAGAGACGCCTACGGAAGCCAACAGTACATAGACAGATAAAGCACATAGGCTATAGTTATTAACTAATATATGCATTTATTTAAGGCGCCAATTTATAATTGTAACAAATAGTATTTGAATAAAAACATTCAATCGGGTAAAACACGGGCGTTGCCCGGGTCATTCGGCTAGTTAATGTATATACAACACATAAAATCCCTCTACAGGAGTGTACAACAGGGTTTTCTCCTGTAAAGAGATTTATGATACCTGAGAGATCGTTTAAATAAGATAAAAAAAACTTATCCTCGGAGGAGACAGTGTGTTGTGGCAATTCCTTTTTATGTTTACATAGGGTTTTACTATTTTAGAGGCGTATTATTCTTTTTTTTTTTTTTTTTTAAATAAAACAATTTCTACTGTCCTTACTGCGATGAAAAAATTAAAGGGAGGGCCTGGCTCATCAGTGGTGAACCCTCCCAGCGGTTTCGCCAGTTTAATCTACCATACCGCTGTTATATTGCATTTTTGGAACTTCCTTTTATAGGTGACCGTTGTAAGAATCTTGGAATGGGTATTTTAGAAGAACTATGGACATAAGCTTTTAGGACAGCAGAATTAAATATAATTATAAATATATAATATGCTTCGAGCAATCGCTCTTCCGCAAATATCAAATTGTGTCTTTTATTAGAACTATAATGTTACGATGTACTAGAGCGCCATCTGTTATCAAATTATAAAACTATTTTAGAGGCGTATTATTCTTTTTTTTTTTTTTAAATAAAACAATTTCTACTGTCCTTACTGCGATGAAAAAATTTAAAGGGAGGGCCTGGTTCATCAGTGGTGAACCCTCCCAGCGGTTTCGCCAGTTTAATCTACCACTGATGAGCCAGGCCCTCCCTTTAATTTTTTCATCGCAGTAAGGACAGTAGAAATTGTTTTATTTAAAAAAAAAAGAATAATACGCCTCTAAAATAGTTTTATAATTTGATAACAGATGGCGCTCTAGTACATCGTAACATTATAGTTCTAATAAAAGACACAATTTGATATTTGCGGAAGAGCGATTGCTCGAAGCATATTATATATTTATAATTATATTTAATTCTGCTGTCCTAAAAGCTTATGTCCATAGTTCTTCTAAAATACCCATTCCAAGATTCTTACAACGGTCACCTATAAAAGGAAGTTCCAAAAATGCAATATAACAGCGGTATGGTAGATTAAACTGGCGAAACCGCTGGGAGGGTTCACCACTGATGAGCCAGGCCCTCCC
Source organism: Cordylochernes scorpioides (assembly GCA_030710605.1). Lineage (NCBI taxonomy): Eukaryota > Metazoa > Arthropoda > Arachnida > Pseudoscorpiones > Chernetidae > Cordylochernes > Cordylochernes scorpioides. The sequence goes on from CP092864.1 coordinate 34,237,529, forward strand.
TTTAATTTTTTCATCGCAGTAAGGACAGTAGAAATTGTTTTATTTAAAAAAAAAAAAAAAAAGAATAATACGCCTCTAAAATAGTTTTATAATTTGATAACAGATGGCGCTCTAGTACATCGTAACATTATAGGGTTTTACATTTTTATAAGAACGGTTTTGTTGCATTTAAATATGCATTTACTCTTTTGGTACAACTTATAGTTTTCAATCTGTAAGCGTTTGGTAACAGCCCTACATCGATGTTTCCAAGAGAGAAAAAAGGTTTCCTCGTGAAATGTTTCAGTCAAGACCATCCCAACTATCCTTATCGATTCTCCAGAAACATTCAAGCGTCTTTGATTTTCTAAATATAAAAACAGTTTTGACCAAGCCTAAAACACAAATATCCATCGGACTGGCCCAGGCCATCGAGGACCCCGTCATCGCTTGGAGGAGGACACTATCACGGTGGGGACCTGGTTGATTGTATATAATTCCCTCGATCTTTTTATTGTAAATATTGACTAAGAAGTCAATAAAAGTGTTCTAATTGTCAACACAAAAATCCATGGCGACCAAGTTTGATATTTGGCAGGGTAGGCTTAAAAGATATGTAGGAAAAGCTACTGACCTTTCCAAGGTCCAGATTCTCGATTTACCAAAATTGGGTTGTTCCTTTGTTGGATTCCTTTATGTCGGTCATATAATTCATTTAACTTCTGTTCATTGGCGCAGTTCCACTAAAGATTCTCTTCTCAACAATTAAACTGACCAATCTTCTATTCAAAACTTTCCTTTTTCTTCTAACTTCAATTCTTGACTTCTCTTCACGACAACTGTAACTCCCACTTCGCTACTTCTTATATCAATTATATTTAAATAAGATTTATTTATTCTTTATGAGTATAAAATATTTCATTTATTTAAGAAAGCTATTTTTTATTATTATACAATCTAAAATTAGAAAAGAAACTTTTAAATCTCTCGGTAACCTCAAGGTGATAGCCATTATAAAGCACTAATATTTTAATTAATTTTACCTAATATTTTAGTTCCGAAAGATGCAAGGTCATCATGTAACAAGCTTCCTGCCAAAACCGAAACCTATCTCAACCGCAGTGGGGCGCTGGTTGCGAGTGAAATCGACAAATTTGTTGACAAATTTGCAAATAATTCCAAGGATATTCAAGATAGAGACCTGAAAATATGACTATAACTTTTCCAGATACGAAGAATATTTTGAGAAAAGCCTTAAAGATGAGGATTTTCAGAGGTGTTTTGATATCTGGAAAAACAGATGGAACAAGTGTATAGATAGTGACGGTGATTATTTTGAGAAATTTTAATAAAACTTTATTATACTTTTGTATTTCTTTAAATATTTAGCATTCCTGGAAATTATTGATCACACTATGTATATACTTTGCTACATTTAAAATGTCGACACACCACAGACCACCTTGGAAGAGTGAACATTTTTGACAGGTTTTACTGTATTTATTTGCCATTGAGACAACTCTGTAGGGATTCTAAAAAGGTCCTAAAAATACCCTATACATTGGAAGCGGAAGTGGAGCATGTCTTCCAAAGAGATAACCGAGCAATTTGTCACCGAACTGTCCCTCCCTCCCTTTGGGGCGCCGGTACACACGCGGCAATTCCCCCACAGCTTGTCCTTCACATAATTCCTCTTCATTAATTAGAGAGATCCTTCGTGAAGAAATACGACACACGTGTCCACACTCCTATCCTATTAGAAGAGAAAATAGCTATAAAGAATAAAATAAGAAAATAAACGGTAACAATATGTTTCTTATAATACAATATAATGCGGCTTATGATTGTAAAACAAAAATTGCAATTATACCGCGAATGTTTCTTTTGAACGAAAAATCGAAATTTATTTTAAGGAGAAATAGCGGTAGAAATGGTACCATTCCTGGACACTTTTATTTTTCCGTTTATCATTACTCTTTACAATTCATCCTATCATACTTCATCCTTAAGGTTAGAAATAATCGCTATTTCTCCTTAAAATAAATTTCGATTTTTCGTTCAAAAGAAACATTCGCGGTATAATTGCAATTTTCGTTCTACAATGCGTTTCTTAATTCGTACAAAGTGCAAGCTTTCGGATCCTTACAATCCTCCTATTAGAAGAGAAAATAGCTATAAAGAATAAAATAAGGATATAAACAGTAACAATGTGTTTCTTAATTCGTACAAAGTGCAAGTTTTCGGATCCTTACAATCCTCCTATTAGAAGAGAAAATTGCTATAAAGAATAAAATAAGGATATAAACGGTAACAGTGCGTTTCTTAATTCGTACAAAGTGCAAGCTTTCGGATCCTTACAATCCTCCTATTAGAAGAGAAAATTGCTATAAAGAATAAAATAAGGATATAAACGGTAACAGTGCGTTTCTTAATTCGTATAAAGTGCAAGCTTTCGGATCCTTACAATCCTCCTATTAGAAGAGAAAATTGCTATAAAGAATAAAATAAGAATATAAACGGTAACAGTGCGTTTCTTAATTCGTACAAAGTGCAAGCTTTCGGATCCTTACAATCCTTCTACAGGCATAGTTATAAGTTGAGAAAATGAGAGGATATATAATATACCTTTAGAAGGATTGTAATTATCCGAAAGCTTGCACTTTGAACGAATAAAAAACGCAGAACTACGGTTTATATTCTTTATTTTACTCCTATCCTATGTAAAATGTTCAGTCACTCTTCAGAGGTCCAGCGGTCTAGCGTGTGTTTAGACGAAGTTTAAAGAACTCGTACTACCTCTGAAATTGTGAGGATACTTAAGGATTTCCTGAACCTTGAATTGAAGGAAATCAATGAGAAAGATCATATATCTCATTTCATGAAGGTGGCTACCTATCTTTGAAGAATGTAAAGGGACTATTCAACTCTACTGGCTTTTAAAATAAAGAACGAATTTCTACATTTATTATACAAGTATAATATATGTTTCTTGAAAATAAAGATACTTCGGCCAGTAAATCTTTTTATTACCTCGAAGTTTCGACAAAAAGCTTTTGTCCTCGTCAGGAGCAAACAAAAATTAAAGCATTTGGCAAGGCGTTAAAAATCATTCTATAATATATGTATACTTGTATATCCAGAACTAGAAGGAATTTTTGTTATGGTTTTTAAATAAACCACGAACTGGGAAATGTAATATATTTATGTAATTTTCTAATGTCCCCTCCTCCTCCTAAAAGCTTGTGTCCATAGTTTATACACTTAAAAACCTAACTAAGATTTCTTCCTTCAGTGTCCCATATACACTCATAGACAAAACTTAAGGAAGTTGTACCTTTTAGCATGTATATCGGGATTTAGACAATAACTCTGAAAGATATTTGATACACGGTGACTTTTATTGAAGACACACGAGATAACCAAGTGTAAACAAAATTGCCTCTGTCTCCTTGAAAAAAAAAAAAAAAAAACGACCGGTGACATCAAAGATTTTCTACTTCCTTAAGTGTTTTCCACGAGTGTATAAGCAGAACCGTCCAATACATTATAATAGCTTTTTAAAAAACCTTTTGGTGAATTAAATTAGCGAAATCTGTGGGAGGGTTTCACCATTGATGAGACAGGTCCTTTTAATATTCTTTCATCAGAGTAAGGACAGTAGAAACTTTGTTTTATATTTTTTAAAAATCGCGCTTAATACTTTATTTTTTTAATAGAGTAAAATATTTAATTTCGAACGTTTAACGGTTTCTAAAAGATCACAGACGAAGATGAATGTATCCAGAAAATTCATTTACATTAATGCTTCATTCTTAGGTCGCCAAACTCTCGCAGTTTGCAGAAAGAATTGTGAATTATATATGCAAGGTTTATAATCCTTTATAATCCTCTCATCGATTCTAACTTAGCCATGAGAAAGGCATGGTTATTATATAAGGTTATCTCAAAAGTTCGTGTTTTTATTAAAACGTTGTTTTTCTTATTACTTGGCGAATAATATTATTTTTTATTGAGAATACATAATACAATTACTTTATACATAATACAATTACTCTATATATAATACAAAGACATTATACATAATGGCTAATAATATTGGTATTTCAATTTTTTGCAAGTGTTTACGAACTTTTGGGACAACCTTGTATTCAATCGATAATTGGGTGCTGCGCTGCCTGGAGTATAGGAGCTCCATCTATTATTTCTTCCAGTGGTGAATCTGTATAAGACCGGTGGTCTTAATAAAGCTGTATGTGTGTGTGTGATTACTGGTATAAGTTCTGTGCTGCCTGGAGTATAGGAGCTCCATCTATTATTTCTTCCAGTGGTGAATCTGTATAAGACCGGTGGTCTTAATAAAGCTGTATGTGTTTGTGTATTTAATCGATAATCCTGTTCTCTTTAATTTTATATTTTGACTTTTTGAGGGTTGATTGTATTGTTGTATGTCTGTTGTGCTTTCTTAAAGTGGATATTCGTTATTATAATTTGAGTAGGCAAAGTTGGGTAACCAAGTCAGATGATAGTTACTCGACGAAGTGTTGGTTGAGGGGGTGGGGGAAAGGCCCGAGGGGGGGAGGGGGAGTTGCTACACCGCGGCGCGCGACCCACATAAAGGAAATGGCGGCAAGAATTAAAACACAGACGACGAGAACCTCCCTAATTGTCCTACAAACAGCCACGTGGCCGCGCTCAATTGATGTCTTCTTGAAACCCCCCCTGTCGGTTTAATTGCCTAGCAGGAGGGGACTTCTGGGGGCCGGGGTGGTGGTGGTGACACGTTCAATATGTCCGAAATCCTGAAGTTCGTTGATCTCACGCTTCCTGTTGAATACTGTTTCCCCGTAGTTCCACGGATGATGGAAGATCTTTTTAATTAAGAAGATCCTTTTAATTATAGATAAAGAATTCTTCCTGATTTGAAATTAAACGAAAAAACATGGTGAAGGAAGACGAGTTTCTTTTATTGATGCATAGGTGCAAGCTTTCGGCTAAAAACCCTTCAACAGGCGAGAAATGAAGCGCGACCTATAAAAACTATGGTACAAATCCTTCCTACCATTTGTACCATAGTTTTTATAAGTCGCGCTTCATTTCTCGCCTGTTGAAGGGTTTTTACCCGAAAGCTTGCACCTATGCATCAATAAAAGAAACTCATCTTCCTTCACCATGTTTTTTCGTTTAATTTTAAGAAGATCCTTTGTTGGTTGGAAGTTGATTCAGAAAAAAAATGTTATGTACTCTTCTACCTAATATTCAATAATCTTAGGTAGTGTAGTTTCTATTAAAAGAGATTGTATGCTACTGTTATATATTGTAGCGTAGAAATCAAGTCTTTGTATATCTGGAGATGTGAAAGTATATTTATTGATAACGTCACCCCGACCCCTCGACAAATATTAACAAACTATCTACAGCTAGAGAATATCGAGCAAGCAAGCTAGGAAACTAAATAATGATTTATATATATATATAACAAATGTAAAATTTTAAATCTGTTTCAAATATTTTCGTTGAATAATTAAATAATAAATATAAATTATATTTATTCGTCACAATATTTGCATAATATTTTACTATTACAGAATTATCATAAGAACTAAACACATGAATATCTCACTCTATATATTGATTACATCACACAACAACAACCAAGTCATTGGTCAAAACCATATATACATATTATATATTACAATTCCATTGGAACGCTTTTATTTAGTAATAAACTCTTTTTAGTATATTGTTTTAACTGAATAATTCTCTAATATCTAGCATATTTTCATTATAAAATATTCCTTAAAACTTTTTTTAATCTGTAAATTGCTTTTCTCGAATAAACACAATACTTTACAATTTGATTTCATTTAACTAAATTTGCTTACCAACCCTTTGTACATATATCAATTGTGTTGATATCTATATTTTTTATCTTCTCTTCTAACTAACTTGCATACTAATTCTGTACATATTTAAAATATCTTTCTTTCTCTTCTTTAAAAATTTTGTTTATTTTTAAAGTGCAAGTGTCCCTAGGGGGACATAGCGCTCTAAGTCGAAATAAAGAAATATTACAAAAAATATAGCCATATCAACTAATGATGTATTTAATTCCTGATGTTTCAGTGACAGCATGTCATTGAAACGTTGAGAGTTAAAGAAATCAATGGTTGATATGGCTATATATATATTTCTAGATCCTATTTACATAAAGATAGAGGCTTGCCTGGCCGGCATTCATAGTTCTTCAAATAAAAGACACTTTGGCCAGTAAATTTGAGACAATAAAAAGATTTACTGGCCGAAGTGTCTTTTGAAGAAGATTCTATTAAGTGATCGAAAATTGATTTTAAAAACTCCGCGATACTTCATAATCTAAAGATACTTGCAAATATGTAATATAGGTAAAAATATTAATTGTAATATTGGTTCTTTATTAAAATTCAGTCAATTTTCGAAAGTTAACTCTTTCTCAATGAAGGCCTGTTAATACTTGAGTTTGCTGAATTTTAATAAAGAAACATATTGTGCAATTCGTCTTTTTACTTTTATTACAATAATTCATGATTCAGATGGAGGGTCGGTGGTGGAGGAATGCGATAAACCGTCGATTTCCGACAACAACGACCTAGGATTGAATCCCGCATTGGACACATTTTTACTGAAAAAAAAAATGCTTCAATGGCCTTCTGATTCTTTCAAAAGTCCAACCCCACCAGTTAGTACAAGTAACAAAACGGGGCTATGGCATATTTGTAAGTGTAAAAGTCGAACTACTTCCTACATATGTAGACATGTGGTGTACTTACAGTAAAAACAGTCATCAACTTCTACTCACCATGATTATACTAATGAATTACTCGTTTCACAAGCTTTAGAACATGTTGATCCTTCGATAGATGCCGAGAATAAATCTTCAATAAGCCTCTTCTTGTAGCTTTAATCAGTGCACATGTTGAAGAACTAACAGATCCGAAAGCTTGTGAAGTCAGTAATCCAAATAAAAGAAACGCTTCTTGTTTAATGTTCCATATCATCAAGGATTATCGTCTGAATCATTTTCCCTATTAGGGCAGGTTGGCTGCAATGCCCTCCGTAGCTGTGGCCCCAGCACCAGGGGAAGCTGCCCTGTGGCAGAGACCAAGGAGTCCAAGAAGAAGGAATATTCTGATGAGAATGATGACATTGGATTCGGACTCTTTATTTCGGATTTTATATTCGGACTCTGATAATTATTATGGCCCTAGTACTATGTATAGTAGAGAAAAATCGGAGGGATGAGTTTATTAGTCGAAGAGTCCGAATCCAATGTCATCATTCTCATCAGAATCTTCCTTCTCTTCCTCCTTCTTGGCCTTTGCCACAGGGGCAGCTTCACCCGATGCTGAGGCCACAGCTACGGAGGGCACTGCAGCCAGTCTGTTCTAGTAGGGAAAATTTGATTTAGACGATAATCCTTGATAATATGGAACATTAAACAAGAAGCTTAAGGAAAACGTTTCTTTTATTTGGATGAATGACTTCACAAGCTTTCGGATCTGTTAGTTTTTCAACATGTGCACAGATTAAAGCTACAAGAAGAGGCTTATTGAAGATTTATTCTCGGCATCTGTTGAAGGACTAACATGTCCTAAACCTTGTAAAACGAGTAATCCAAATAAACACACATACAAAAGACTTTAAATAATAAAAAGGCATATATTGGATTTAATAAAAGATTTATTTGCCAATATTTCGGTTGGCTGAACGCCAAACCATTATCAAGGCATTCATTGTGTATACAATATATGTCTTTTTATTATCTAATGATTTAAATATGGATTGCTCTATTTTCAAAACAAAAGACTTTATTAAGACATTTAGTCTTATACATGTATTTACTATGGAGTTTTCAAATGAAAAGAATAAAAAAGTAAAAGCTAATCACATTTAATTATATTAATGAAATTTATATACAGGGAAACTTAATTAAGATAAAAGCTCATAGACAGATTGGTTGGGGGTAAATTTGAAGAATAGAAAAAGATAAAATAAATAGAAGAATAAAAAAAAGATATTTATACATATGATAGATGCAAGTCTTTACTAAGTCTTTCGAATTATAACAAGCGTCGAATTATCTCTCTAGGGTGGACTTTTAGATGGCGTCTAGTTTTGACGTCTATTTTGGCGTGAGAGGTAACGTTTATCTTTATATATAAATATCCTCCCGGAAAAATTTCCGTCTATATTCTGGCCATAGATTTGGGCTTGCCACCTTACAAGATAAACACCTCTTTGGCAGATTGTGAGGATTCCATTGGATCCCTTGTAGATCTCATGGAATAAAGTCCGACCTAGACTGACGAGGGCCATTATCTCGAAACCATGGTCTCTAGGTGGACACTTCTCAGTTTGCCAAAGCTGGTGTTGTGGCTTTGTCACCGACTATTTTGACGGGAGAGGTGACCTTTATTTTTATAGATGAATATCCTCCCGGCAAAATTTCCATAATAAAATGTTAATACAAAGGAATACCACGCCATCTATATATAGGAAAGGAAAACATTAAAGCGCGAATGTTTCTTTTACACATAAAAACGAACTTCTACTGTCCTTACTGTGATGAAAAAATATTGGGAGGGCTTGGCTCATCACTGATGAATCCTCCCAGCGGTTTCGCCAATTTAACAACAACAACAAAAAGCCTTTATTTAGGGTCACTGACCCTATACAGGATTCACCAGAGGTATGCATAAGAACAAAGCAGTGAGACAAAGGAAATAACGATATATACAGAAGAAAAAGAAAAAAAACAATAAAGAGAAAGAGGGAAGCAAGAAAAACAACACAAAAAGAGTAGCAGTAAGAAAGTGAGGAGTGAGTGTCAGGGTTTCGCCAATTTAATATACCAGTTACTTCTTAGAGCTCTAATACTGTATTGGACGATTCTCTGCTTATATATGCTGCACTGAGGCTTATTTCCATAGTTTGTTTGAATACCATTTCTGAGATTCCACCCTTCACAGTGTAGCATATATGAGAATAACCGTCCAATCTAAGCGGTCTGATAGATTAAATTGGCCAAGCAACTAGGAGGGTTCACCACTGATGAGCCAAGCCCTTCCAATATATTTTTTCATCGCAGTAAGGATAGTAAAAGTTTGTTTTGTGTGTAAATAAAACATTTGTGTTTTGTGCTTTCATTTCCTAAGAAAAATGTTATGTTTTATTGCTTTAAAAATGCCCTTATACACATAATGTATGAGTGAATTGTTTGGATGTTTGTCTTCCCATCATGGTAGAATAGCTGGACGGATTCTCATTTATTTTGGAATATAAGTCGGGGATCGTGTCGCGGGATGGAACAGATGGTACTTCTATAATGTTCCTTCGCCATCAAACACAATACTTATATATCTATCTATGTACCACTCACCATGGAGGTATCTGTCGCATTACCCTTTGTTTATAGTGTCGGTTTAGCCATAAAAGCCCCTAGGAAGGTTCATCCCCTAGAACTTCTAAGGATTCTTATTCCACTCATCTCTTCGAGCATAATCAATTCCAACGGACTCACTCGGGTCCGTCCAACCCACCACCCTAGCAGTGGAGTGCGATGCCTTGCATGGATCAGACTGAGTACGATGGTTTTGATCCAGCGAGAGAGAGGGGGGGGGGCTCTAGACCAGTGTGGACAACCTTTTGAGTCGGAAGAGTCAAACATTACAAAATTTACAAAATTTAAAAGTTTTTAAAGAGTTCCAATTTTTTTTTTCTTGTCACTAATAAATAGTACTCTCATAAATAAGGTTTTTATTTATGCGAGTACCACACGCAGCTTCACATCCAAAGAGCTCCATGTTGCTAGCGAGCCGCAGGTTACCGACCCATGATCTAGACCAACTATCTACACTGTTGGAACTTCAGGTGATCCGGGGAAAATCAAAGATATTTAAAAAACAAATAAACATACATATAAGTTTATTTATTTCAATTTAAAGTGCTATGTCCCCCTAGGGACACTTGCGCTGTCATACATGTAAGCATTTACATTTGTCTATACATATAAGTTCCACTCTTAAAAATTTAAAAATGTAATAAAGAGGAAAATATTATATAAATATTTATATTTTGATACACACAATATATAAAGGGAAGCAGTCTCACAAGGGCAACACATGTGTAATACACAACGAGTTAGAAATACTAGGCCAGTTGAATAGGATCTATAGATAATAAATAAAGAGAAACATAAAAGGATGGTGCGATACAAAAGTGGCTTCAATAAAGCAATAAAAGGTAGGGGGCGGGCGGTAGGGAAGTAACGACCTCACGTGTAGATTTCAGTCTCCCCCATGTTCTACATCTACCGGGTGTTTGCTGCCAAGTCCCAGGAAGGTCTTGCCCGCCGGGCTTTCGCTGCCGCCCTGGACTTTTTCCCAGTGGTAAGTCCACACATTGAACCCTTTCGTAGATCCCTCATAGTGTACCTACAGTATATAATAACTATAAAACCAACAGATATTGAAAATTCTATAAAGTGAAACAAACTTTTTCTCACTCTCAAATTATTCTTTCAAAGATTCTCTTCGTTTTCATAATTTCACTTTATCTACCTTTCTTGAGTATATTGAAATGACGCATTCTTATTTTCCTCTTTCTCTTGATCAGTTTGTTTCAAGATTGCTTACTCTCTCTACCTAGAACACGCTTGTTCGGCGGTACATATGCTAAAATTGGAACGATACAGAGAAGATTAGCATGGCCCCTGCGCAAGGATGACACGCAAAATCGTGTTATCTACCTAGAACATACACGCTATACTGAAAGGTGGAATCTTAGAAATTGTATTCAAGTAAACTATGGATATAAGCTTTTAGGGCAGTAGATTACATATAAAATATATATATATATAGATGGCGCGGTATATTGTCCTGTGATTGAACAATAACCATGTTAGTCCGAAAGCTGGAGATATAAAATTAAACAAGAAACTTAGCCCTGGATGCTTTTTTTTATTTAATTAAACTAGAACATATGTTCTGATTTTAGTCCTCTTTTGTTAAAGACAAAACTGATTATTAATATTGTCACGGCAGAGAGAAGACAAGTATTCCAAATATTTAAGTTCTACCTAGAACATTAGTCCCTCGTCTTATACATGTGCGAGAATTGGAAAAATTCTATAATCTCTTAGCATAAATGCTTAGCGTGTTTGTGAAATCTTCATATTTCTTTACAAATATATTTGTAAAGAAGCGTTAAGGAAATGTTTGATGTATAAGTAGCATAGAACTAATATCAAAACAATATCATACAAATCAACTAAGGCTGTTTCTACCCTAGTATGCTACCCTAGGAAGAAATGTTATTGTAAGGCATTTTTGGAAATGATAGAGAATGTAATCCTGAGCTAGTAATTTGTGAAAACAAAAGAAAAAGAATATGATATTTAATTCAATATATTTAGTATCATAATTGTTCATAATTATGTATAATATATATTAAGACTCAGATTATATGACGATTAGTATTTTATATATACACTTCAGAGAATATGGTTTTACGGGCTACTAACCAAAGATTGGCATAACACATATTTGAACTAATTTGATCTATTCACTTTTTATATTTTTTAAATCTCCACAATAAATCATTTGGTTCCTTATCTATTTCACATTACTGTTTTTCAAAGTGCTGTCAAATTCTTGCTTGGTTTTCAACAGTTTTATTTTGCAGTGTTTCACAAATAGAGTGTATATAAGTTTAAGACGAATAATCCTTTCAATAATTATAATAACGAAAAGATTCAAAAAGGATAAGTTTCTTTATTTGAAAAATAAATTCGAGCTTACGCCCGAAAGCTCGAATTTATTTTTCAAATAAAGAAACTTATCCTTTTTGAATCTTTTCGTTATTATATGTATATAAGTTTGTCTAAATACTTTTAATTAGGAGATATAGATAGTTTTTGCATATTTTTACATCTATGCAAATATGTCCGGTTAATACAAATATGTATATTTATCTGAAGAATGGTTTTTGAAATTATCATATCGTGTTACTATCACTTATTAATGGTATACATAAACCCGCCTTTGCCGGTCCCAAGCCCGGATGAAAAAGAAAGAGGGGAAGCAGTAACAAGCTCGCTAAAAAACCTGGGTTCAGCTGGCCCGGCTGATAGTACCCTGTAAGGGCTCCTAATCCAGGTATACAGGATGAGCAGCGTTTGTACTCCATGTTAGGAGCAACTGCACATGGCGTCTGTTCCTCATGTCAGAGACGGCCATTTCTTTTGGAGCTAAGTCGGCCTGCCACTGAGAAGTGCTCCCAGTCTTAATGACAAAGGCATTCTACTTCACCCAGTCATGATGGTTGTCAAACAGACACCATCAAGGGTCACAACTTGATATCCTAATATGATTGAGTGGAGATAAGAAAGAAGAAGAATGGTATACATCAACCAATAATTTCTTTAATTCCTGGGAATGGGAAGAGAGACAGCGAGTCATTGAAAGGTCGGCAATGAAATAAAGTATTGGTTGATGAGCTGTATTTTTTCCAAGCCAACATCCAACCCGCTGTATTTCCGTGTTCCTATCTAGACTAGAATATTCTGTGAGATCGTATAGAATACGGATGATACTCTTCGAACTCTTTTATAGATGATCTTCCATCAAAGTTTTCTTCTTCTTTCTTATCTCAAAGCCATGATAATCATGGTGGGTAGTTAGCGACTGCTTTTACTGTAAGCGCACCACATGTCTACACATGTGAAAAGCAGTTCGACTTTGCACTTACAAAGCCCCGTTTGGTTACTTGCACTCGCTGGTGGGGTTGGACTTTTGCAAGAATCGGGGGCCATTTGAGCATTTTTTTTTAAACATAAAAAGATGTCCAATGCGGGAATCGAACCCGGGTCGTAGTGGTCGAAAACCAAACGGTTTAACCAGCTGCCTTCCACCGACCCCCGCCATCAAAGTTTTGATTATATCAAGTCAAGAAGACCCCCTCCTTGTCTGGAGGAAGGACTCTCTCAAGGTGGGGAAACCTTCCTTGCTGAAGACATTTGTACACGACTATATATATATTCCCCTACACTTTATATGCCCTTTTACTATATTTTTCCACCTTTGGAAAATTTGATTAAAATAATCAAGAAAATTGTTTAAATTGTCAATTGTCAAGTCAAGAATATAACAATATGTTATCTGATAAGGTACAATTTGGATTATAGATTATAAACACAAGGTAATAAGACCAAATCCAAATAAATAAATAGTATGTGATGTTTCGGTAACAGCGTTGTTACCGAAATGTCATACACTATTTATTTATTTGGATTTGGTCTTATTACCTTGTGAATATTGAAATAATATTGCTATCATCTTGTAGATTAAATGAAATAAGCTTAGCAATAAGATTCACTATTTTGTTAAGACTTCGGTATGTATTGCCGTTCTTCCACAGGTGTCATAACTATAAAATTGAGATATATAAATAGGCTATACTGTATAATTATTCGAAAATTATCTACGTGAAAAATTTGTTTTTTACGATTTTAATGTAAATAATTTTAGAATAGACATCCTACTTATAATTCTCAATTTTATAGCTACAACATATCTGTGGAAGGACATCTCTTTATTGGAATAAAGAAACATTTTATTAGCCTTACTTTATTTAATGTAAAATTGGTCTGGAATTCTAAGAGATACGCAGAGAGGAAAGATATTGATAAGAAAATATAAGGATGATATTGTTTTTAAAATAGAGCAATCCATAAATAAATCCTCTTTTATGTACAAATATGGCCACATTCGTCCAATGAGAAGGTGTGGGAGATCAGTTCACTTAACAAATAAACAACATTCTTCCCGCATAACTGAGAAGATTAAAACTGTTTATGTTTGTCAAATAATTTGACACTTTAAATAAAAAGACATATATTGGATCAAAATATCATTTATTTTACCAATATTTTAGTTGGCTGTAGGTCGAATTTTATCAAGGTATTATAACATTTTAATGTGTGTCTTGATGTGTACCTTGATAAAGGTTGGCGTTCAGCCACAACTGAAATATTGGTAAAATAAATGATATTTTGATCCAATATATGCCTTTTTATTTAAATAAGGATGATATAGGATGTGAAGATCTCACGTAAGTGGTTATCTGCTAGAGAAAGATTTGTTCTTCGCTTAATTAGCCAACTTGGTGTATGGTCTTCTAACCTAAACCTCTGCTCGATGGAAGCCATGTTCCATTCACTTCCGTAACAAAGATAGGCAACTCCGCCTTTGGCGGTCCCAAGCCCGAATGAAAGGAGGGGGAGCAGTAACAAGCTCGCTAAAAAAAAAACCTGGGTTCAGCTGTCCTGGCTGATAGTAATCTGTAAGTGCTCCTAATCCGGGGATACAGGATGAGCAACGTTTGTACTCCATGTTAGGAGCGGCTGCACATGGCGTCTGTTCCTCATGTCAGAGGTGGCCATTTCTTTTGGAGCTAAGTCGGCCTGCCACTGATTAGTGCTCCCAGCCTTAATGACAAAGGTAGACGCATTCTACTTCACCCAGTGTGGAGATAAGAAAGAAGAAGAAGATTGGCTCTATATGAAGATGGAAGTCATTTTTTTTAATTTAACAAAGTTGTCGATTACAGAAGTAGTTTCGTTCATGTGAGGTTTTATTAAAATGCGCTTTCAGACAGATTCTAAATGAGGAACGACTGGATAACGCGGAAATTTGTTACAATGGCCTGCAAGATATCAGAGGTTAGGTGACAAGCTGTGACAAGGGGGGTTCTAAATTTGGAACAATTAGGTTGGAAGGACACCAGACTCTCCCTCCCTGTTGGCGCGTGCTGGGGGAGAGGATGGGAGGGGGGTCATTGTTTTCTGGAAGATTCCGTCGGCTTCTGTAAGTTTCCTGCAGGAATTGACTTGAGATGACATCTTTAAGGGGGGAGTAGAGGATTGCCCCATCACCTTGCGACATACTGATATTGTCAGGAACTTTTCTTTTCTTTAACATTTTATTTTGTATTAAGGAAGAAAACTGTTGACTTTGCTTAGAATTTTTAGTGAGACTGATTCCAAGAATTATTAATTAAACATTATATTTATTGATTCACAAGAGAGATCAAAATATAAAAGGGAAACAAATATTGAACAAAAGGAATTTTTATTTTCTTTCGGTTAGCGTCTATTTTCCTGTGAGCTTACACACACTCTGTGGTAACAATTAATTAATATATACAACATAAACATTCTGATCACTAAATACCTGTTTTAGGTTAATAAAAATAAAATCACAAAATCGACAAATTAAATAAGAATTTTATTAAATTTTAGGCATTTAGGTTTCTCACTATATAAATCATCAAACTAACTCAGCAGACCTTTACTGCGATGATAGAAAATATTTGAGCTGAAAGGACAACGGATATTCTTTGATAAGGCACAATTCAGATTTAAGATTATAAACAAAAGGTATATATATAATAAGACCAAAACCAAATAAATAAATAGTGTGTGACCTTTCGGTAACAACGCTGTTCTTATTACCTTGTGTGTATATTCTTTGACTTATTTACCGTTGATAAATCGACATGCTGTGTTTCTTGATGGAAACATTGCCATCATCCTGGCCTACCGCTAATAGGAGTTACTTATTTCCGTCATCTCCACCACTCAAAACGCTGAGCACGCGTTTCACACGGCCGAGAAAGAGATCGAGATTGAAATTGAAGCTACTTTTCTTACATTATTCACATATGACCATTGATGGTTAAATATACAAAAAAAAAAAAAAAGAATAAATAAGATTCCATAATGATAAATATACGAATAAATAAATATATATAATAATTGATAAAAAATATACATGAATATAAAATACATTTTTTAAATTTTATTTTATTATTACAGAAGCACGAAGTCTATCAGACTATTGTGCTATATTAGAATTATTTAAATATACATCTTTAATTATTTACACGATGATTTAGTAGTGATTTATAAATCTGTATACAAATTGCTCTAAACTTGACAAAGCGTTCATAAGATTGAGTACATACAGAAAGATGATTTGGCATTATGTCAAAGTAAGCAAGTACAATTTGGTTAGTCAGAGGGCAAACCAACAAAAGATGCTCTGGTGTTTAAACATCTAGACAGCATTCACATGTTGGATCTTTTAAAACTCTCAAGTCAAAGAGAAAACTTAAAAATGGTCCTTTGCCTGTGAAGAACAAAGTAGCGTATTTATCAGGAGTAGTCTTCATTGATGGCACCCTCTGAGAGAAAGACTCCACCATTGAGAGAGAGAGAGAACGCTTCATAATTTTACATGTCATCCTTGCTCAGGGGCCATGCTAATCTTCTGTGTATCGTTTCAATTTAATTATATTTACCGCTGAACAAGCGTGGGAGAGATATTCAAGATTTTAAAATATTTTATTAACATCATGCAAGTCAATGGACTCGGTGGAAGGCTGGTTAAACCGTTTGGTTTTCGACCACTACGACCCGGGTTCGAACCCGCATTGGACACTTTTTTCTGTTTAAAGAAAATGCTCCAATGGCCCCCGATTCTTGCAAAAGTCCAACCCCACCAGCGAGTGCAAGTAACCAAACGGGGCTCTGGCATTAGTAAGTGCAAAGTCGAACTG
Organism: Cordylochernes scorpioides; assembly: GCA_030710605.1. Classification (NCBI taxonomy): domain Eukaryota; kingdom Metazoa; phylum Arthropoda; class Arachnida; order Pseudoscorpiones; family Chernetidae; genus Cordylochernes; species Cordylochernes scorpioides. Next base: position 34,254,161 of record CP092864.1, read on the forward strand.
CTTTTCACATGTGTAGACATGTGGTGCACTTACAGTAAAAGCAGTCGCTAACTACCCACCATGATTATCATGGCCTGTACCATGTGTACTAGGGATAAGCAAAAAAAAAAAAAAAAGCCAATAGTAGCAAAGAGAGAGAAAGAAAGAGATAATAAATATCAATTGTCGTTTTTTTCTCCCCAATGAATTGTTCAAATACCTTTTTTAGCATGAAAAGCCAACCACGTATATGTATAAGCTTAATTTCGGGAAAACCATTGTTCATTTTATTTTATTTCGTCCGATATCGCATCATCAAGGTTTAGTTGCCTGATTAGATATCTTTTCCTCAAACAAAGAAAAAAAAGCTAAAGAGACAAAGGTCGCCTCTCCCGTCAAAATAGACGTCAAAACCATACGCCATCTATTGACCGTCGTCGCAAACTAGCGGCCTCGGGTCGATGACAAAGCTACAACACCAGTTTTGGCAAACTGAAAAGCGTCTATCTAGAGACCAGAGGTTTTAACGTCTATTTTGACGGGAGAGGCGACCTTTGTCTCTTTAGATTAATATCCTCCCGGCATAATTTCCATCTATAAAGAAATAAAAAGGTATTGAATGAAATTTATAATTTACAAACTTTTTTTTTTCGTGTAATTGATAATTACATTAATAAAGATATCAATAGATGCTATTCAAACACAGCCCTGTGTTAAATTCTGAATGTATTGATTCATACCTATATCAATATGGTGGTGTACCATCGGTTATAGAACATTTAAATTATTTTTGATGCGTATGGTTTTTCTTTTTTTGAAATTGTAATATATAATATGTTTATATAGTTTTGACCAAGGACTTGGTTGTTGCGTGATGTAATCAATATATAGCGTGAGATATTCATGTTTTCAGTTCTTATGATAATTCTGTAATAATAAATATTATGCAAATATATAACTTTTCAGTAGCATACAATCTCTTTTAATAGAAACTACACTACCTAAGATTATTGAATATATTAGGTAGAAGAGTACATAACAGAAATAAAGCAATGTTCTATACTGCCATACTGTAATGATGAGCCAGGCCCTCTCATTATTTAATCATTGCAGTAAGGGCACCATTGGATAGTGGGCTACCTAGACCAAAGTCTGTATGCCTGTGCAGTAAGGGCAGTAGAAAATTGTTTTATTTCAAAAAGAAACATACTTTTGATGGTGTCTGCAGGGGAAGAGTAGAGCTCATCAATGGATGATTCAATAGAGTCAATAATGTGTTTTGGGGTTGTAGGTTGAGAATTGCACTTAGTTTTATTTCTGACTGTTCTTATTGGAATTCGTACGACAGTAGAAAATTGTTTTATTTCAAAAAGAAACATACGCGTCAAAAATAATTCAAATTTCTCATATATTCTTCAGTTTGTCTTCCCTAATCTACCCAGCATCTCCCCCAAATGCCACGTAGAAAATTAGGAAAGGCAAACTTCAAAATGATACGGCAATTTAAGGCAAAAACAAACTATGAAGATAAGCAAAAGATAAGCAATGATGGAAGTTTACAGAGTATAGCAAAATATAAACATCAAAAATGATACTCAGCTAATAAAATAATAAATACTTTGCTACATAGCTCCTTTCCTATGGAAACTTGGAAGTCAAAGCCACTAAGAACTCAGAAATATTATATTGGATTTTAAGCGATTAAGGAATCTTAGGGTTTTATTCAGGGGATATAAAAACGTTTATGTGATTTTTTATTTCTCTTATTCTTCTTCTTTCTTATCTCCACTCAATCATATTAAGGTATCAAGCATGTAAAGCTTGAGACTTTTGATGGTGTCTGCCGGGGAAGAGTAGAGCTCATCAATGGATGATTCAATACAGTCAATAATGTGTTTTGGAGATGCAGGTTGAGAATTGCACTTAGTTTTATTTCTGACTGTTCTTATTGGAATTCGTACGACTCTTATCTTCATCCTCTTATCTCATTTATCCCGTTCTCCAGTTCCGGCCCCCTATTCACCCCTCGAAGTTACTGCAGCCTCGATAACTGTACAAACTTCTTGATTCACAGATTAGCTAAATATACCTACCACTCAGTGGATGTAAGAGTGTGTTAATGAGTGAGAAATTTTCTCTTCGAATAACACTCATGGCTAAAACTTAAGGTAGTGGAAGGTCTTTAATGTCGCTGGTTGTCTTTCTTTCTTTTTTTAAGATGACAGAGACAATTTTGTTCACACTTGGTTATCCCACTTATCTTCAATTAAAGGTCACTGTGTATCAAATATCTTTCAGAGTTATTATCTGAATCCCCATATACATGCTAAAAGGTACAACTTCCTTAAGTTTTGTCCGTAAGAAAATATGGACATTTTATTTGTGTTATTTTTGTCTTTATGATAAATAAAACTGAGATACTTGTGGGGGAAGAGACCATTGGAACTTGAATCTCTCATTATTTTGAATTCAAGTGTTGATTTATTCTTCAAAGGAAAACAGAAAGACCATTTACCACACACACACAAATCCTTTATTAAGACCCCGTTGGTCTTACACAGATTCTCCAGAGTGTAGACAATAATGATCAGGATGAGTGGAGCTTTATATGTACAATATTACATGAAATGCAGTAAAAAGCATGGTCTAACAAAAGGAGAAAAATAAAATAAAAGTTTTGAAGAAAGACCATTTATCAAAACAATTATTAAATGAGAGAGAGATATTTTGTAACCTAGGTTCCTGGGACGAATTTTTATTGATTTTTTAATAGATAGCCGAATGACCCGGGCAACGCCCAGGTTTTACCCGATTAAATGTTTTTATTCAAATACTATTCGTTACAATTATAAATTGGCGCCGTGGATGTCACTCTTGTGAAACGTCCCGCTCCAAACTTTGTGTCTGAGAAGCAATATTTTTATAGAAAGATGATCTGGCTTTTGTTTTCTGCTCGAATGAATGTTTTTCTGTTAGAAATTTGTTCCTGCGTACAAAAAAATGAACTGGTTTCACCCGTGGTCTCTGCTTTTTGGAATTTTTCCCGATATAATTTTGTATCTGATAATCAAACATAATACAGCAATATTGTCATCATCATTTTCTGACTAAAAAACAACTATTTTTGCCCAGAACCTGTCAATTTTATTTTTTATTGGCTAAAAATCCGATAAATATATTTTCCAGATTTTTCTCTATGTCCTGTCAAGACACGTTTTACATGTACATTAGGTCAGCTGATATTACCTCCCATCTTCACCGCTAGAGGCGCTGCTTGCGAGCGAAAAGGCAAATTTGCAACGCAATTTGCAAATAACTCGAAGAATATTCGGGATAGAGACCTGAAATTTTCACTATAAGTTTTCCAGATTCTACTCTATATACTGTTAAAATTTCAGTCAGATTAGTTACGTATTGTGGACGTGTATAGCCGACATAGATACACACACATACATACATACACTGACTTTTATATATATAGGGATGAAAAGAAAACACTAAAGAAAAATTATAATCTTTTGGGATCGTATCCGAGTAAATTTCCTTTAAATGGAAGAGCTCATTAAAAAAAATCTGTGATACGTTACTAGTCGTTAATACTTGTACGTTAATAAGTGCGGCATGCAGATTAAGTTCAGATTTGATTTGACAAAAGATTCTTAAAAATAAGAGACACTGAAGTGTCATGTCAAACATCTCCAAACTGATATTTTGCATATCTGTCTGAATATCATTATGTTCGAGAAGAAAGAAAGATATTTTTTGGGAAAAAACCTGAAAATATTATTTGGTTTCTGTAACGGCAGCTGGCATGCCTACAGGATATTCTTGTAAATTATCAGTGAGCACATCACTGATGGTACTCTGTGGAGTTGACTTTTTGACTTATTGTAATATATATCCACATGTAAACTTATGTCTGATGTTAGCCTAAAGAAATAAAGACTTTTCTTTTTAAACTTCCAGATACTTCTTGCTGATTAACGTCAACTAAACAAACACGAGGACGTTACAGTTTCTGTTGACAAAGTTCCACAGGGTAGTAAGTATAAGAAAACAATAATTCAACATAATTTTCTGATATACAAATTTAAAAAGGCATATCCTGACCATTCACATTATTACATGATCAGGATAGCAGAGCGCCATCTAGTGAAACAAATATTAACTTAACGTTGATTTAGGTTTGTTCCATATTTTACCAACCCATTTTCTTGTTAAATTAAGAAAAGCCAACCACGTACGCATTTCGAGCTGTTGGCCTCGTCAGCCTGGTGAAGGCTGTACCTCAAAGACCAAAAATTTGGCCCAAGAGACTTCCTGAGAAATCAAGAAAAAGGATATTTAATGCCAAATTTGCGTAATTACGCTAAACATGTGGAAAAAGTTGTTAAAAAATAAAATTTATGGAACAAACGTAAAAAAAAAAAAAAAAAAATCAACGTTTAGTTGAAATTTGTTCCACTAGATGGCGCTCTTCCATCTAAAAATGCTCATATAAGCCGTCAAGCGAGATTCCATTTTTTTTATTTTCAATATCTACACCTAACTTTTTCTATCTTTTCTTACTTTTTCACATGTTTAGCGTAATTACACACATTTTGGCTTAATTACCTATTTCTTGATTTCTCAGGAAGCCTCTTGGATCAAATTTTTGGTCGTAGAGGTTCAGACGAGTGGTTAAAACTCTCGATTCCCGACAGTCATGAACCGGGATTGAATCTCGTATTGTACACTCTTTTTTTTCTGTGAAGAACCTGTTCATATTTTCATTCGGAATAACATAAGCTAGGTTTCCTCTTTTTGAGCGGTACCTAATAAAATTATTTGGGAACAGGAATCATAGAGGTATAGCCTACATCGTGTTGACGAGAGTCAACAGACCGAAAAACATACTTGGTTAGCTTTTCTTGATTTATCAAGAAAATGGGTTGGCTAAATATAGAAAAAAAAAAACGAAATCAACGTCTAGATGGTGCTCCGTCATTTAAAATGCTCGTGGGAAGCAAGTCAGGATATGCCTTGTTGTAGAACTTCGCCAACGATTGATAAAGTGTTGTTCGCGAAAAAAAGGGTAGTGAGCGGGTGGTAAGATACTTTTTAATTTAGAGCGTCATAAAAAACAATAATAATTGTTGTAAGGAAATTTCAATTTTAAATTAATGAGGCTTTATAAATTTAAACAAATTTATTATTCAAATACAAAGAGAGGTTTAAACAAACTAACTAAAAATGCAAGAGAAAAGTTTTAGCCTTTACTTTAAGCCATTACCCCTTTTTAAAAACAAATAACAACTTGGTCAAGACATAACACATTTCACAGATTGGTTTACTAATCTCAGCAATAATAAATTGCCTGTTCGCATGCTAATAAGCGGACCGCCGATAATGAATATCATATGGCAGAGAGAATATGGTTTTACGGGCTACTAACCAAAGTGTAATAATGTCATATGGCAGGCAGGACTGAAACTTATATGTACAATCGTTTAAAATTCCTGAAAGGGAAAAGAAGGGGAAACTATTTACACACACTAAACAAGTAAACAATAAGTTACAAGTAAAGCATGTACAATTCAGTGGTTTTAATACAATTTTACAATAATACAAATAAATAATAACGTAGTTTGAAGTATTGAAAGAAGACCTAACCCCCCCCCCCCCAATTGCCAACGCGAAGACCAAACCGTGGACCACCTCCTCTTCACCTGTTCACCTTCCAATACCTGCGGCCACCCTTTTAGGGATCACCAGTCTAAGTCCAGCATCCCTAGAGAATCCCCCAAGAAATAAATTTGCCTGGCGCCATCTCATGAATTGGACTTCCACTAGCATTGTAAATAAGACTTAAAAGGCTTAGATCAGAAGGACAACCCAGATAGTTGGCAACTTCTATAGGCTTCATGAACCTGGGTTAGACAAATAAATAATAAACATAACTCCCCATAATAAGCTGCACTGAGTATGCGGACCGAGTGGAGTCAACGCCAATAAACTAGCAAACAGGGCAGCTAAAATGCCGTTACATTTGTACTACCACATTCATACTCCACCTTGCCTCGAACTCATGCTCGAAAACGGTCGCGTATGGCTCTGCTTTAGTGCTATGAACAGAAATTTATTCTCAGGACTACTCGACCAAATCTCTCAGAATTGTCTCCCCTCCAACCGTCTCCTGAAATTTATAACAAAGATACGCCATGGAAAGACCACTACCAACATCCTAATGGGGCCATGTTCTGGCAGACCTTGCACTTAGGCATCCCAAGACAGACCCAACCAACCCTCACTGTTCGGATCCACAGACAGTTGATCACTTCCTCTAAAGCATACATATTTCCTAATACATAGAATACAAGCAGCTATTTATACGATAATAACAAGGCGAAGGAAGACGAGTATCTTTATTGGTGCATAAGAGCTTGCCCTTATGCACCAATAAAGATACTCGTCTTCCTTCGCCTTGTTATTATCGTATAAGTTCATTCCAGGAAGAATTACTCTACTATTACAAGCAGCTATCTTGTTTGGACTGGCCCACCTCAACTCTACATTTATGGCAAACCTCTTCGACTCGACCTCAGCATAGAACTTCCTGCGCTTCGGGAACCTGGGTTATAAATATATCTCTTAATGTATAAACAAATATTTTTTTTGATCAAAATAAATTGTCTTGTCATATTTGTCTTATCTTATTTTCTAATTTTTCATTTTGATGGAAATGCTGGATCGATTATGGAAAATTGAAGATAAACTGAGCAGACCTGGAGGTCATGGGTGTTGTGAACAACATTTTCTGCGGCTGACTCTAGGATTCAATTGCTATGTCAGAGTCAGGACTTTCTTCCAAGGAGAGGATTTTCTTATAGACACAAGGGTGATAAAGCCGCTCTTCACGCTGCAAGAAAATAGGCATAAAGGTACTGGAGACCATTTTCAAGACCCCGAGAGAAACCTTGGTGATATATGCAATAAATTAGTAGTCTTAAAATTTTCAAGCTGTGAGTCCACGCTCCCATAGTGTAGGAGCTTTGTGGCAGAATATTTTAAAATCAAACAACAGATTATTATTTTACATATTTTTGTTACTCAACATCTTTCTCTCATTGCCTCTATTCATTTATGTTAATAAGTTGGTGATTTTTTGATAAAAAATTGGCTTTTCATCTTTTTTCTTTTGTTGACAATTTTTATTTGAACATTTCATAATTTAATTTTTTAAATATATAAATTTATTATTTTATTCAAAAGGAAAAACAGGGTAACGTGGTAAGATTCTTTAATGGAACATGACGGTGGTGTTGAAACTTTAAAAGTTCTATATTAAAATTAGGGATTTCTTTGTTAAAAAAATATAATTTTTGGCAATTAAAAAAAAAAAAAACATGAAAATTCACCATTAAACTTTGAAATGTTGATATTATACCATAAAATGTCGTTTTTAAATCTTAAATGTTGATATTAAAGATGCGAAAAGTTATATATTCCAATAATAATAAATGTCCTTAATAAAATCAAAAAGTATATATAGATAAAAAAAAAAAAAAAATAGAAAAAGTTTTAATTCTGATGGAGAGAAGAAAATTCTAAATAGGTTGGTGTGAAATATTTTTTCTATAAGAATTATTAATATATATATTACAAATTCTTATAAAAAAAATATTTCACACCAACCTAGATACCTATATAACACAAGTTTTAGCATCTATGGAATTTCCATGTGAATTCCATGTGAATATCAGTGTCTTTTATTTATTTATTTTTATTATATAATATTTTATTTTAATTAATTTGATTTTTAGACTTGGGACGATTCTAATGCACAGAAATATGTCTTAATAAAAAGTTTGTGTGTGTTAATCTTTGAAATATAAAGCGATATTTTGGCCTAAACGTATATATTTCATTAAATATACTATTAAAAATATTTCCTTAAACGTACAATATAACTTAAAATACTTTGAGTATATTTTTCAAATGTGAATTCCCTTGAACAAATATTCGAAAATAAAAATTTTCTGACATAATTACTTATAAAAATAAATTTCTTTAAATACCTTTATATTTTATTTATTCATAATAAGGCAAAAAATATTTATTCAGGGTGAATCCAAATTTTGCGTATATTTTATTTTTACATTTGGGAAATTATTAGGTTTGGAACACACTATTTACTAATTGGAAACATTAAAAAATATATACTGGAACCTTTATTTTAATTTATGAGACATTATATTTGTGGGGTACTGAACATTTTCAAAGTGTCCTTGTATAAGACAAAGGTTTTTAAAATAAACGAAAAATAATGCGGATTAAAATAATTAAATAAAAAGTTTAAAATATATGTTTTCAGAATATAACATTATTAAAAATTAATTAAAAAGTTTTATAAATAGTTACTCGATTTTAGTTATAAAATTAAAACTTAGATGTCTCCACTAGCACCAAAACCACGCGATAATAAACAATTCAAGACGGCATGCGCCAAAATTTAGTCGGGCTACTTTCTAGCGGCGAGAATGAAGCCAAATGGTACATCACGGATATTTACCTCTGCTTAATAGTCTATATTTGATTTAATGCTTTTTGGTGTCAAGATTTACGCACACAATTATGGTTTTGTGTTTTTTAGAGCAGAATGGGCGAAGTGTATGACCCAGCCTTCCCTACAGCGTAAGTAAAAATTTGACTCCTTATACTAGGCCTACTTGTCCAATAATATGGCGGCAAGCTTAGCGTTTTGTTTATATTCTGACAATAGAATTTTTAAAAAGTACAAGGTTTAATAAAAATATTTAATAAAATGATATTCTCTGCATTATAAGGTGTTTTTTAAAAGGTACTAAAAAAATTTCAAATATTATTTTCAAACTGATAACACTGTTGACTCAAAATTACTACTCTGATTTTGCTGTTGAACTGTTTGTTTTATGAAAAATATTTATATACTCCTTTTTTTAAAAGCTTTTCAAACGATTACGTTACGTCATATTTTAAATTAAAAAAACTATATATTTTACAATGCATACAGGTAGAGAGATAGATATACATTTAAAAACATTGAATATTTTTACTCCTCTAGAGATGTGAGATTCAAAAAATATTTTTATACAAGCATAAATATTTTAATATATAATAAATAAAAATAAAAACATTTCAAAAAGTTTTACTATATATTTTTGTATTAAACTCGACTTTTGGTATATATTTAGTTAATAGCATTGATAGACTCAATTTTAAAGGAACTATATACTAAAATTTCATGATGTAAGACTTTAATATCAAATATTATTTGTTTATTCATAAATCTATAAAAAATTATATAGTTTCTTTATTATATTAAAAACAATAATTCTCTATAACTATTTTTAAATGACAATTACAAAAAAAAAAAAAGACTTATTAACAATACAAATCAGACCAGGATCAAATTGTTTTAATATATAATGAATGTGTATCTTTTATTTAATTTTAACTATTATTTGATAACCTTTTTCTTTATTCTCTGTTTTTAAAATTTTGCCAATGGTATGAAGTAAAACTAAATAATTAAAAACTAATGTTTATTTCCAAAAGATTTTGTAGATTGAGTAGCAGATAAATATAAGCTGTAGTGAGATATTCATTTTTGTGGACCATGGAAACACTTCAATGATTATATATGGTGTGTATTGTGGATTTTGCCGTAAAACTCTATATGAAGGTTGCTATTTGTACAGTGGACCCTCGGTTTGCGAGCATAATCCGTTCCAGAGCCATGCTCGTACTCCAAAACGCTCGTAGTGCGAAACTAATTTCTTATTTTTAATAATTGAAACTCGGGCAATTCTTCTTGCTACGAACAATTGCACAGTTTCCCACATTTTACATATTTCCCGAATCTGATCTGAAGGGAGGGATCCCAGTGAATTTTCATCCATCACGATTACAGGCAACCATCACGAGTTGCTCGTAATGCGAAATTTCACTCGTAATCCGAGGTAAAATTTTTCAAAAAATTTTGCTCGTACTGCGAAAAGCTCGTACTCCAAGGTGCTCGTAAACCGAGGGTCCACTGTATATTAAATTACTTGTTCTATGGTGTTTGACAATGACAATTTAAACAATTTAATTGATTCTTCTAATCAATTGTTACAGAGGTGGGAAAATATATAATAAAATAGTAAATAAAGAGTATATAAAATGTAGGGGAATATATAGTTGTGTACAAATGTCTTCAGCAAGGAAGGCTTCCCCACCTTTAGAGAGTCCTCCTCCAGACAAGGTCTTCACTCCTCAGTTCCACGCTGAGGAAGTACTTATAGATGCTCGTCTTATGGTGTTTGAGATTTGTTCATTTTTCTATCATATTTGTCAGGGATACAGTAGAACCTCCCTGTAAAGGACACATAATTACAGAGCTAAAGTATCCTTTAAAGAGAGGTATCATCTTACCCGAGAGTTACTTCATAGTAAAAATGGTAATTTTGTAAATGAAAACTGTCCTTTGTAGAGAGGTGTTCTCTTTAGCAAGAGTCCTCTCATGGAGGTTCTACTGTATTTTTTTTTTACCTGCAATGTTTTAATAATGTTATTTATCATCCTTAGAGACGAGTTAAAGTGTACTGATGCTGTTAAATAAAAGTATTACTTGAATTTGTTTCCTTTTAACTCATAAATTTTTGGATCCAAATTGTCAGATAAGTGTCTTCTTCTTCTTTCTTATCTCCACTCAATCACACTAAGAATTTTACACCATCATGATTGGGTAAAGTAAAATGAGTCTGCCTTTGTCATTAAGACTGGAAGCACTGCTCAGTGGCAGGCCGACTTAGCTCCAAAAGAAATGGCCGCCTCTGACATGAGGGACAGACGCCATGTGCAGCCGCTCCTAACATGGAGTACAAACGCTGCTCATCCTGTATCCCTGGATTAGGAGCCCTTACAGGGTACTATCAGCCCGGCCAGCTGGGCCCAGGTTTTTTAGGAAGCTTGTTACTGCTCCCCCTCCTCCTTTTTCATCCGGGCTTGGGGCCGGCAAAGGCGGAGTTTCAGATAAGTGTAAGGAGATTGAATAGAGTCAGATGGTGTGATGATAATAGAAATATTCTCTCTTGTAGAGAGGTGTCCTTTAGCGAGAGTATCCTCTCATTACTGTACTTGCCATGGGTTCTCTCAAAGAGGTTTGAATAGCTTTGTGTTCCGCAATATTTCCAGGAGTATGGAACGCTTCACGATTTTGCGTGTCATCCTTGCGCAGGGGCCATGCTAATATTCTCTGTATCGTTCCAATCTTAGTATATGTACCGCCGAACAAGCGTGTACTTATATTTCCAGGAGTAGTGTTTCGTAGTCCATAAATATTTTTAGCTGGATTTTGTTGGATTCTTTTCAAGGTTGGTTTGGGAACTTAACATCCAGATTGAAGAAGCATCTTCTAATATGGGCCAGATCAATGATATATGGGTGGTTTTCAAGGTTTTGGCATCAGCACTCCACTCATTCCCAAAGAAAGACAGTGTGTTAAGTAACAGATACTGATAGGGTGATTATATTATGTTCAGCGCAAGTCCTACCAGAAATAAACAAAAAGGGTTTCATTTTTAAAATAACCTATACATACACACAAGGTAATAAGACAAAAATTCCAAATAAATAAATAGTGTGTGACATTTCAGCCAATGTTTAGCTGAATAGAGTTGTACAGTGACGCCTGTATGTGGCCTGGCCGTGCGTTGCCATGATGCAAGAGCCAATTTTTCCGATGCCATTTTTTCGGGTTGTTTCTGACGCACAGCCTCCCTTAAACGTTGCAATACATCAAGATAGTAATGTTGATTAATAGTCTGACCCTCGGGCACAATTTCATAGTGTACCAATCCCTTTACATCAAAGAAAGTGATAAGAAGACACTTAAGCTTCGATTTGATTCAGACACAATCTTCAGATGAAATATCACACACTATTTATTTATTTGGCTTTATTACCTTGTGTTTATTATCTATAATCCAAATTGTGCCTTATCAACCTATCCATATCTTACCTAACTTAAACTAACTTAACCCATTTGAACCTAACCTAGCTTATTTATATACTCGGCTGAATGTTACCACCAATGGTCTGCAAAAATGAGTATCTCACCCAAGCTGTTTACCTTTTTTGAGGTTAAATAAAAGTTCCATTTTTTGTTAAAGAAACCAAAAGTAAAATTTTGATTATATCTCTTAATAAAAATAACAAGGGGGTCGGTGGAAGGATGGTCTAAACCGTTGATTTTCGACTGCTACGACCCAAGTTCGATTCCCGCATTGGGCGCTTTTTTTCTGATAAAAAAAAAAAATGCTCCAATGGCCCCCTATTCTTGCATAAGTCCAACCCCACCAGCAAGTGCAAGTAACCAAACAGGGCTCTGGCACATTTGTAAGTGTAAAGTCAAACTGCTTTTCACATGTGTAGACATGTGCTGCACTTACAGTAAAAGCAGTCGCCTATTTCTACCCACCATGATTATCATGGCCTGTACCACGTGTACTAGGAATAAGAAAAAAATAAAAATAACATATAACAGTGATGTTCCATATATTATTATTTACTATTAACAGGATTTACAGGTTGTTATGGTTTTAGAATCTCGAGTAGCTAGCACAGTGTTTTGATAATATCATCTACTGCACCGTTTGTAAGCTGCATGTGTGTTTTTAACTGAACCTTACTTATAAATTCATTGCCATCTATATACTTTTTTTTAAATTTATCCCTAGTACACTTGGTACAGGCAATGATAATCATGGTGGGTAGTTAGCTCTTACTGTAAGTGCACCACATGTCTACACATGTGAAAAGCAGTTCGACTTTGCATTTGCAAATAAATATGCCAGAGCCCCGTTTGGTCACTTACACTCGTTGGTGGGGTTGGACTTTTTCAAGAATCAGGGGCCATTGGAGCATTTTTTTTAAATAGAAAAAGTGATGCTCAATGCGGAATTCGATCCCGGGTCGTAGCAGTCAAAAACCAATGGTTTAGATCACCCTTCCACCAACCCCCCCCCCCCCCCACCATCTATCGTTAAAATTTGTAATAATAATTTTTTTATATTATCTCTACAGACCTTACTGCAATGATAAAAGTAATTGAATGAGGGGGACTTTGCTCATCAGTGGTGAACCCTCTCAGCAGTAACCTTACTTCTCTTCTTTCTTATCTCCACTCAATCATATTAGGGTATCAAACTTGTAAAGCTTGATACTTGACAACTATCATGACTGGGTGAAGTAGAATGCATCTGCCTTTGTCATTAAGACTGGGAGCACTACTCAGTGCCAGACTGACTTAGCTCCAAAAGAAATGGCCGCCTCAGACATGAGGAACAGACGCTATGTGCAGCTGCTCCTAACATGGAGTACAAACGTTACTCATCCTGTATCCATGGATTAGGAGCCCTTACAGGGTACTATCAGCTGGGCCAGCTGAGCCCAGGTTTTTTAGTGAGCTTGTTAATGCTCCCCTCCTCCTTTTTCATCCGGGTGTAACCTTACTTAATTATATAGAACCCTCTAAGTCACATGATCATAACAATGCACTACTACTCTGATATCTAAACCTATTATCTCTTAACAAATTTTTCTAATTTTTATTATTTGTTCCAGCAAACTTTTGACTAGAATCCCAGTTTGTTTCCCCACAAATTCTTCACTAAAACAACAACTATAATACAGTAAAACCCCTCTATAGTGAACCCCAATGGGACAGAGCTTTTGGTTCACTATAGCCACGGTTCACTATAGCCACGGTTTGGCCATTTTTTTTACTTTTCAAAATTTTTAGACCGTATAATTAAAGGACAGCCATACACACTGGAAGTGGTCACTTTGTTTTAATTCCCTTATTTGACCAATTTCCTTACATTAATACTGAATAATAATAGAAATCATTAGATGATAGGTTCTTCTTATCATTAACATACATGTACCTCTATGTCTAATTTAAAAATCAAGACAAATCCTAGGCAAAGTTTTATTAAATATGTATTCAAAGATATAAAATGATTTTTTAAAACATCATTATACATTATATAATACATTGTTTACTTGGAAAAATGGCTCTAACACCTTGTTGCTTCAAAGCATTCTTCAAGCATTGCACCATTCAAATAAAGTTGGTGTTTTTCTTCCATTTCATTTTCCCACATATTCTTCTAGGTCTAGATTTCGTTTTTTTTTTAAACCTGTCATGCAAAACATTGCTGACTTTAAAATCACCATAGTTAATGGCATAAAAATAGTTTTTGTTTGATCACGGGACCATTTATTTGGATTTTTATTTTTTAAGCCCTAAAACGTTCGATAGCGATCGCGGTAAAAGTTGAGGTTGATTCCTCTTTGTAGCAATTTTTAATAGCTTTATATTTTATCTTTTATAATAGAAAAGTTATATTATCTTATTTTAATATGTTCTTAACATTTTGCCTGTGTTGTTTCACTTTGAAAAGTTCTGAAAATGGCCTTTTTTTTTTAAAAGAAATAACGCTTTTGTTTTTAAAATGCCTTTGTTTTCTTCATTTTGGAAGCCATTTGTATTTTTACATTTCAAATTTAATGGATGAAAATATATTCTATTTAATAAAAAGTATAATGTGTTAAAATTTATACAAAATACAGCAAAATAAAGTGCAAATTTCAAAACAAACAATGCCGCTAAATTTATTGTTTTGAAATCGCGATTCGCGAGCTGAAACATGCTCAAAATTTGGTTGTTTTAATTTTTTTTTTAATTACAATTCTAAGCTCGTTATAAGCATAGTATTTTAAATAGATTTTATTATTTTGGGACCGAAAATAGGTTCGTTATAGGGGTAGTTCGTTATTCTAAAAATCGCAAAGTTCGTTATAGCGATGGTATTTTCAATGGAATGGAATTGGGAATCGCCGTGGGTTCGTTATAAGGGAAGGTTCGTTATATCCAGGGTTCGTATTAGCGGGGTTTTACTGTATATTGAAAATATATATTTTTAAAGTCCTTATAAAGATTTATATATTTTTATCTTAGATAATAAAAAGGCATATATTGGATTTGTGATAAAATATTGGCAAATAAATCTTTTATCAAATCCAATATATATTCTTTTTTATTATCTAATAATGCCTTGATAAAGGTTTGGCGTTCAGCCAACCGAAATATTGGCAAAAAAATCTTTTATTGGCAAATATATCTTTTATGATTTAAATATGGATTGCTCTATTTTCAAAAAATATTTTTATCTGTGACATATATTTGAAAGTTAATAAGAGATTAGAACTAATAGCGACAACTTATTAAAGGGATATAAGCTTGGTGAGATTTTGGACGATAACGTCTTTCAACAGGCTCTGTAATACAGAATACAACCAGGTATTACAGCCTGTTGAAGGATGGTGTCTAAAATCTTGCCAAGCCTATATCTCTTTAACACAAAGTAATTCTACTGTCCTATAAGCTTATGTCTATAGTTTTCTTGAAAACTATTTTTGAGATTCCATCCTTCAGTGCTGCGTATATAAGCAGAATCGTCCAATACAGTATTAGAGCTCTGAGAAGCAGTCTTTTTTTTTTTTTTTTTGCTCATCCCTAGTACACGTGGTACAGGCCATGATAATCATGGTGGGTAGAAGGTGACTGCTTTTACTATAAGTGTGAGAAGCAGTCTGGTGGATTAAATTGACGAAACCGCTGGGAGGGTTCACCATTGATGAGCCAAGCCCTCCCAATATATTTTTTCATCGCAGTAAGGACAGTTAAAGTTTGTATTATGTATAAAAGAAACATTCGTGCTTTTTACATCCTTTCATCTTATATTTCTTTAATAAAGAAACTTGTTGCTGTTAGCTTTGGTCTCTTCTTAGCAATGGTATCTGGTGATAACTCCTATTGTATATTTGTGAATGTACAAGGTAATAAGGCCAAATTCAAATAAATAGTGTGTGATGTTTCGTTAACAGCGTTGTTACCATCTTCAGACAAAATTGCCTGTTATCTATTTACTCGGATTTGCGTCTTATTACCTTGTGTTTATAATCTAAAATGCAAATTGTGCCTTATTATATTTGAAAGTATTTTTTGAAAAAATGTATCATATACATTCCCAAGTTACATGTGATAGGTGAGACAATAATATCTCAAGTTGAATAGGTGTATATATTTTTTCTATTGATGTTATGTGGCGCTGAGTTTGTTGTTGACACACATTAATATGTTTTAATACCTTGATAAAGGTTGGCGTTCAGCTAACTGTAATATTGGTAAAAATAAATGGCAAAATAAATATATTTTGAACCAATATATGCCTTTTTAATTAAAGATTCATTTATGGATTGCTCTATTTTCAAAAAGGTGCATATATAACTCGAGTAAACTTTTGTGTCTTTAAAGTTTAGAAAAAATGTCCAGTGTTTGGTAGAATTCTAATTATGCATATGTAAAATGTATCCAATAAATATGATCATCGTGTAGTGTTTGGAGGTTGGCAGTGGCCATCATGGAGTGCAATTTCACTCTGTTCTGTACATTTCATATCTTCTATTCCATAGCACTGTATTAGATTATTAAACCAATCCTTCCTTGTGGTCTACCTCTCCCTGTATCCAATGTATAGATGATCACACTGGTATAATGATGATCCTCAAAGTACATGGCCTGCTAACTTCTATTTCCTTTCTGATTACTTCATTTAGAAAATTATATATTCTCCTTTAAATCATCTTCTCCAATCCTGACTCTTCAAAGTACATGGCCTGAAAACTTCCATTTCTCTTCTAATTGCTTCTGTTTTAGAAAGTTATTTATTCTCCTTTAAATCTTCTCCTCCATTCCTGACTCTTTGTCACTCTTATGTCTGTGTGCATTTGATCTTGAGGACTCTTCTTTCACACCAGAATACATATAGGAGCAAATACAGAATTAAGTGGGGGGGGGGGGGAGGAATTAGAGCTGTGTAACACACACACACACTAGAGTATGCATAAGTCATTGGTTTAATACTGTATCAGATGATAAATATTATAATCCCATTTATTTTCTATGGTGTAGGTTTTTAAACGTACCTTAAGCCACCTTCTATTTTGCAAGACCTAAATGAGATGGTGTCAAGTAATTGAAAAAAGTTTTTTTTTTGGTTATTAGTACATCTGGTACAGGCCATGATAATCATAGTGCGTAGAAGTTAGCAACTGCTTTTACTGTAAGTGCATCACATATCTACACATGTGAAAAGCAGTTTGTCTTTTACACCTTCAAGTGTTCCAGAGCCTAGTTTGTTGTTTCTTATCCTCTTGTGTAAATATTACACAAATTCCATGAGTTCATGCTCCTCGAGCTGTTTTATTATAAGCAGCAGCCTCTCCCAAAGGTCCTGTTTAGTGCATCTAATGCAAGCCAAAATGTGTTCTGGAGCTACAGGTACCAAGCTACATTTTGGGCAAGTGGGGTAGATTTTGTTATTATTTTCAATCTTCAATGGCTTGAGATGGCCTGTTCTAAATCTTGTTAGTGTTGTTTGATGGTGTCTGAAGTTCAGAGCTCCTGAATGAACCTGAAATAATCCCCATTTTTATTTTATATACAGTGAACTATGACTATTAACGTACCTTGGCTATAGTGAACCACAGGTTCAGTCTCATTGGCATTTGCTATAGAGAGGTTTTACTGTAGTTTCACAACCTCTTTAATTCAACACCCATGGGATCAGAGCTTTTGGTTGAATTAAAGTATGTTAGATTTTTTCATCACAATCTTCACTGCTAGTGGACATTTTTTCTAGGATAACAAATATATAAAATAATATATAATGCTATTTTAATCCTTATAAAAATAAAATGGTAAGAAAGTGAATAAATTAAGAAAATAAAGTTGTTGAAATTTTTGCTTATATTGCAAAACTCTCCAAATATAATATATATATAAGTATTGTATTTGAATTGTAGAGTTAGTGAGTTGAATTATAGTTGGTTTAAATAAAAGGTGATGTTGTCAGTGTCCATCAAATTAACTTATGAACCAAAATTCTTCAATTTGATCTGCTGGTGACCATTCGTAGCTCATCTAGTGACCTTCCGGTAGCTTTCTTGACCTCTTCTAGTCAGCTCATTGCAGGTCTTCCTTCAATTTTCCCAACATCTTTTCTAAACCAATTGCTCTCATTGTGTATCTGAAGTAGGTCAGTCTTTGTTTATATTTTCAGGGTTCTAGGGATTTAATAGGATTAGTTTCATTTTAAAATTGAAATATTTGTCCTTTTATCTGTCCATGGCACTCTTAGTAGCTTTCTCCATGTCCACATTTCAAAAGCTTCCAATTCTTTTTCTTCTTTTCTGAGAGTCCAGCTCTCATCCATAAATGGCCACGGGGAATACCAATGCCTCCACAATTCTCTTCTTTGTCTTGAGAGAAATGCCTCTATCTTTTCATTACATCACATCATTGTATCTCTTTCTAGTGCTATTCTTTTTACTTTCTCTAAGCAACCTCTCATCTATCTTGGATCCTAAGAATATGAAGTGATCAACTATATCATTTTTTTTTTCTTGTTGAATTTCAAAGCTATTTATATTATCAGTATTTATAATTTTCATCTTGCTGATATTTAATTTTAAACCAAAAGG
The DNA here is from genome assembly GCA_030710605.1 of Cordylochernes scorpioides. Lineage (NCBI taxonomy): Eukaryota > Metazoa > Arthropoda > Arachnida > Pseudoscorpiones > Chernetidae > Cordylochernes > Cordylochernes scorpioides. The sequence goes on from CP092864.1 coordinate 34,272,752, forward strand.
TCATACTGTATTAATTTTTTTCTTTTATAAGGAGTTATATTAGAGCCTCTTGATTACCTGAATACCTCTCAAATACTTCTGAATCTTCTCTTTCCTTCCTAGATGTCTTTAGAGCTAATCTAATCTATCTACTACACCCCCTTTGGAACCCTAATGGAAACCTAAAGTTTACTAGAGAAGATATGCTAAAAATATATAGGATAAGAGAGGATGGAAAATTAAGAGTTGGAGAAGAGACCATAACACAATATGACATCTCTCTAAGATAAATGAGACAATTAAGCACGCAAATTTTTATTTTTCAAATAAAATAAATTTCCTGCTGTCCTCCCCTTACTGCAATGAAGAAATATGGTGAGGGCCTGGATCATCAGTGGCGAATCTTCCCAGCAGTTTTTAGAGATCCATATATTGTATTGGATGCGATTCTGTAGGTGGAATCTTAGTTTTTATACAAACTATGGACATAAGCTTTGAGAACAGAGTATTAGCATGTAATTCTCCTCTGTCCTTGAAGCTTATGTCCATAGTTTGCTTACAAATCAAGATTCCACCCTATAGCATCAGATTTATAAGCAGAATTGCCCAATATAATAGTATAGCTATAAAAGGCTAAATGTTGATGGCATAACCACTGCAAGGATTCACCACTGAGCCAGGCCTTCCCAATATTTTTGATGAGATAAGAGACAGTAGGGGGTTTGTTTCATTTAAAAAAATCATAGTTAGAAACATTTCATTTCTCTTATTTTTGCTTTTTACTCTTTGATTTTATATCTTTTCCAAATCCTGCCTCTTCAAGTTATTAAGCCATTTTTGCTCTATATAATTCTGCTTGTTTAGAAATGAAAAGTGTAATTTTAAAACTTTTTACTGATTTAAAAAAATATTATATATTTAGAGTGACTTTCCAGAATGGTTGCAAGGTTTTCCCACTATGTACTAAGTGCAATTCTCAACCTGCAACCCCAAAACACATTATTGACTGTATTGAGTCATCCATTGATGAGCTTTACTCTTCCCCGGCAGACACCACCAACAAGCTTTACAAGCTTGATACCTTAATATTATTGAGTGGAGATAAGAAAGAAGAAGAAGATATATTTTGAGAGCTCGCTCTCAATAAAATATTAAGGTTTTCTACAATTGCATGGTCGGTGGAAGGCTGGTTAAACCGTTTGGTTTACGACCACTACGACCCGGGTTCGAACCCGCATTGGACACTTTTTTCTGTTAAAAAAAAAAATGCTCCAATGGCCCCCCGATTCTTGTAAAAGTCCAACCCCACCAGCGAGTGCAAGTAACCAAACAGCTCTGGCACATTTGTAAGTGCAAAGTCGAACTGCTTTCACATGTATAGACATGTGGTGCGCTTACAGTAAAAAGCAGTCGCTAACTACCCACCATGATTATCATGGCCTGTACCACATGTACTAGGGATAAGCAAAAAAAAAAAACAAAAAAAACAATTGCATATTTTTCTAGATAACTTGTTAAAACTAGGAGAGTGCTTTTTTTAATCCTATTGTCATTAGGAATATAGTTAGAAAGTTGTTTCAATTTATATTTCTTTCTTTAGCATTCTGTGTTAGTACTTGCAAAGTAGTCTGCTGTATCTTTCTATGTAACTAAGTAGTCTGCTTTATCTTCATTGCTACAGAAATGCCATAAATTGTTTACCTATTTTGATTTGATCTTGGTTCACTTAAAAATAGCTTGTTTTATGATGTACTTATTTAAAAAATATATATTTTATAATGTTTCTTAAAAACCTGTATGTTAGTGATATTATAACATTCAGTTGATGATGTGTTCTTTCATTAATACAATAGCTTTCATCAATTCAGTCTTTTTGGACAAGCTAGATGTGTTGTGTACACCCCGGCCCTAATATATATTTTTTAAAGATTATTTTTCTCCTTCAGCAAATTCCAATATTTAGATTTGGCCACTTGGGTTACTTTTTTTTTTCCCAACACCTTAGCATCATTAACACTATTTTTTTTAAATTTGTTTTTGTATTTCCCCCCTTAGACACACCACCACTATATTTTTTAGATCTTAGATAATGCCATTATAGCCAAAATTTTATTTGTAACATTCACAAGGTAATAAGACCAAATCTTGATTTGGTAATCCAAATTGTGTATTATCATTGTAGCATTATATATATTACTTAGGCATATATTAAGAAAAAGGCATCTCCTTATCGTGCAACTGAAAGTTGCTGATGGCTTGCGCCATCTATCGGAATAAATATAAACTATTCTCGTTGATTTTTAATTATTCCAGAATTGGCCAAATACCCATTCTTGATTAATCAAGAAAAGCTAACCACGGATGCGTTTCGGGCTGTTGGCCCTCATCAGCATGGTGCAAGCTGCAAGCTTTTCTTGATTCATCAAGAATAGGTATTTGGCCAATTCTGGAATAATTAAAAATCAACGAGAATAGTTGATATTTATTTCGATAGATGGCGCAAGCTATCAGCAACTTTCAGTTGCACGATAAGGAGTGCCTTTTTCTTAATTTATGCACCTCATCCCAGTACACATTACTTATCCTAGTTCACATTAGGCATATATATAATTAAACAAGGTTATAAGGTACAAAATTTGGATTACAGATTTGAAACCTAAGGTAACAAGATATCATCTAAATAGTTAAACTATTATTGAAACGTCATTTATTTGGATGTGGTTATGTGGTTTACTTAATTTATTTTGTTGTTGTTGCCTATTATCATCAGTGTTTCTCCGGTTGAAATACACATAAGTGACATTTCAAGTGGACAATCCATTGTTCACCATTGTTAAAATCAAAGGAAGGTGGATTTTTTTGGGTTTAGGAACCCATTTAAAAACACAAGAAAGTAAGATTTAATGTAATTAAAGACCTAATGTATTAAATTATTTAGATTAGGTCTTATTTTCTTGTATTATAATCTATAATTGTAAAACGACATTTGAAAATTATCCCGCATGAGTTTCTTTTCAACGAAAAATCAAAATTTATTTTTAGGAGAAATTTTGATTATTTCTAACCATAGGGATGAGGTATGAAGGGATGAATTGTGAAGAGTAATGATAAACGGAAAAATAAATTTATCATTACTCTTCACAATTCATCCTTTCCTACCTCATCCCTAAGGTTAGAAATAATCGTTATTTCTCCCCTTAAAATAAATTTTGATTTTTCATTCAAAAGAAACACATGCGGGATAATTGCTAAATGTCGTTTTACAATTACAAGCCGCATTATATTATATTGTATAATCTATAATCCAAATTGTGCTTTATCACCATTTAAAAACACTATGCCAATAGATATTCTACTTGTACAATTTTACTGAGTGATATTTATTAGTCCTTCTCTACCTATTGCAGAACTTTGGAATAAAATGACTTTTTTTCAAAAAGAGTCATACACATCAAAAATAGTTTAAATTTCTTATAACATTTGTGGTGTACTAATGCATCATATTATTATTATTATTGTTATTATTATTATACCAACATTTCATAGTGTTTATTTTCCTCCCTCAAGAATTTGAACCATTTTTTACACTAGCACTACAGCACTAAAGCTTATTTTTAGAAGTTTTTTCCTTTTGACTTGTACACTATTAAAAAGTATAACAAGACCAAATCTAAATTCTAAAATATTTTTAATATTCTAAAATCTAAAATATTTGTGACATTTCGATAACACAATGCTGTTAACAAAATGTCACAAACATTAAAAAAAATTTGGTCTTGTTAGAACTTTTGATTCTAATCTATAATCTAAATAGTGCCTTATCAGACTTGTACTATTCTGTGCTGGAAATAATTCTGTTTAATACCTGGAAGGTTTTTTACATTCAGATAAGCTTCCTCCTTCCAATGAACATTTAGTTTAGAAGCTTTTTCCAACCTGTTGAATATTTCTTGTAACCCGTGCAGCACATCTAAACTATTAATAAAATTGAATTTTTGCAAGGTTAATAAATGCTGAGCAGAATACAGTAGAACCTCCCTGTAAAGGACACCTAATTGCAGAACCAAATTGTCCCTTTAGAGAGAAGTATCCTCTTACCGGAGAGTTGCAAAGTAGCAAAAATGGTAATTTTGCAAATGAAAACTGTTCTTTATAGAGAGGTGTCCTCCCAGGGATGTTCTACTGTATTTTTTATACCTGCGATATTTTAATAATGTTATATATCATCCTCAGGGACTAGAGTAGAAAGTGTACTGATGCTGTTAAAGAAAAGTATTAAATTACTTATTTGAATTTGATTCCTTCTATCTCGTGAATTTTTTAAATTCAAATTGTCCAATAAGTGTAAGGAGATTGATTAGAGTCAGATGGTGTGATAATAATATAAATATTCTCTTGGTTGACATTTGGTGAATGTAAGGTGAGAAATGAAATCTCTTGATATTCCCGCTATTCTTTCTTCTTCTTTCTTATCTCCACTCAATCATATTAGGGTGTCAAGCTTGTAAAGCTTAAGACTTTTGATGGTGTCTGTTTAGTTTATTTTTGCTCCACTAGATGGCGCTCTGCCATCTAAAAAGCACATGTGCTCGTGGTCAGGAGATGCCTTCTTTATTTTTAATATATATATATATATATAATTTATTTCCCTCTCTTTTTCAAGATTTGTTAAAATGTGTTTTTCCATATTATCAGCAATCTACTAACTTATATTTTTGGGATTTGTTTTCAGAGATGATGATGATATTCTATTAAAAGACACCCACCCTGAGGATAACTCTCTACAACCCCTAGAAGATAGCTTAGCTGTAGTCACTAGTTCGGCAGAGACTGATCACAGCGCCACAGAGTCCAAACACCCATCCTCTTCCCCAAGAAGTGACCCCAAGTCACCTGTCGAAGAAGTTCCTGTTTCCCCCAGTCCCTCATCCTCCCCATCTAACATGAGGAAGACCAGGAGAAACTCCACCAAGGATGCTGCTGCTGATTGCACTCCTGACAAGCCCACCAAAGCACCAGCATCCAAAGCCACCAAGGCCATCAAGAATTCAGTCAACAATGTCAAATCTAGGTCAACCAAGGCCAACAACAACCTTGCCAAGGAAGCTGCCCTGAAAGAAGAGCTGCCTGAAGTACAAAAACCTTCCAAAAAGTCTGTCAGAAACAAGGCAGTAGAGAAGGAACAGGAAGAATCACCCCCTTCCCCAGAGCAAAACAACACTGAGGAAATGGTAGTGGAAGAAAACAGTGTGAATGACTCTGGCAAAGAGGATGAGCCAGCTAGCACTGAGACCAATCACACCCAAGAAGAGCCTGCAGCAGCAGACATGCCTAAAAAGAAAGGCAGGCCCTTAAAGGTGGAAGAGGAAACAAAGGTTCCCACTCGTAGGAGTACAAGGATCAAGTTAAAAGAGGTGAAAAAAGAGACCCCTCCTCCTAAAAAATCCACCAAAAAGAAAGAAAAGGAACCAATAGCTGATGACATTCCAAAGGAACAGACCAAAAAAGATTCTCCTAAGAAAGTCGAGAAGGAAGACCAAAATAAACCAAAGGAGGACAAAGAAAGTGAAGAAGAGGATGAAAAACCACAGCCAGAGGAGGTGAAGGAGGAGGAGCCCGAAGTGGTCAAAGAAGAAGAAAAAGAAGAGCCAGTTGAAGAAGAGAAAATTCCACTGATCAACAACCACACAGAGGAAGAAGAGGCTCCAGTTGAAGTGAAAGAGGAAGAAACAGCAAGTTCTCCAAAGGATGAAGTAGTTAAAGAGATGGATGTAGACCAGGGCTCTCCACCAGTCCCAGAGCCAGAGCCCATGGAAATTGACCCCAAAGAACTGAAGCTAATAGAGGCTTCAGAAATCCAAGAAGCTGGTGGTGAGGAAGAAGCCAAGGAATCCAGTCCTGCTCCGGCTGCGGATATACCAGCTCCCAGTTCTCCTCAGACAGAAGAACCAACGGAGGCCGCGCAGCAGAATACCAAACCAGTCAAGGTCAAATCCCGGTGGTGGCGCAACAGCGAGATGGAGCAGAGCGACACATCGGCTGTGACCACCCCTGACCAGACAGACATGCTCTCCCCACCACCTAAGGAAACCCCCCCACCCCCATCTTCCCCCACCTTCAACTATGGCCGTCCTCCCAAAGACATTGGGAAGGACTTCCCCTACTATGAGCACATTGATGAAAACATCTGCCTTTTTGAGAGGTGAGTACAGACTGTGTGCCACACGCCCTACTTTACCTTCTACCTTACTAACTTCTTTGTCCAGTCTTGCCTGTTCAGACATAACTCTCTTTGTTTGAATTTGTTCCTAGATTGCCACTCTATGTACTTAATAGTTTTGATTGCCCTAAGTATTTCTCATTCTGTGTGCCCCCATGTAAGTACTTGATGCATGTAAGTACTAGCTTAGAGTTCCCCCAGCTGGGTTGTGTCAACATTTTGATCCCTGCACTAGTCGTCACCATCAAAGAGAAGCTACATCAAGCTAGGTTTTGAAGATCCTCCAGGGATATTTCTTCAGTTTCGTGCTTTCTGAGCCTATTTACTGGCTACAGAGCAGAGCTCAATAAATGCATATGAACAGAAAGTCTTTGGAATATTTGGATTTGGAATGTCAATATTGTAGGTTGGTGCTTGGTTAATTCGAGATCTTCAAAAATTGTTCAATGTTTCAGAAACCCACAAAAAGTCAAGTTGAGTTACAATGAGCTTTCCACCTTGAAAAGGACGATAGTGGGTTGCTGAAATGTTAAACAATACGTTTTTAAATTTGACAAGTCTCAAATTATGTATGTATTGACATGCAGACATCAATGGACATTATATTTTCTCTCTCTTCTTTAAATGTCCCCTCTAGCCTGGGAAGCAGCAGTTAGGGTAAAAGAACTCGGATGAAGATCTCCCATTTCAGATATGTTGGCTGTGTGAATATTCTCTGAAATCTACCTTTGAAAAATGATCAGGTCATCCTACAAGACTAAATTCTGAAGATGTTCATTTTGGAGAATCACTGATTTTAGCATTTATACCTGTCTTCTAGACCCTTTACTACAAAGTTCTAGTAAGACTGACAACCCATATATATATATATAAGACAGTCAATGTTTTTTGTTCTGAAGAAAAGTTGGAATCACACATTTTGATTTTGCCCATCAGCCAACAAAGTAAGCTGGGTATCAGCAATAATGAGTTCTAATATATCTTACACTTTTCTCAATGAGAGCTGAAGGTCACTGCAGATTTATTGATTGTCTGTCAAGAAGCAGAATGATTGCCTTGTCCAAAGTTATTGTCTGTTGTTGATGGAAGGATCATCCTCTCTGCTCCAGAAATTTGCCTCAGTATCTTGGTAAACATCTTGTGTTGCTCTTGTTATGCCATATCAACAGCTTGATGGCTTAGCTTAATTTGATCCCGCCCTTGTATTTCATTAGAAATCTCCCAATGTGCTTACACTAGTATTCTCATCTAGACAATTTTTCCATATAAATGAGGGCTTGGGGTGGATAGCCAGATATTGTGTCTATAGAGGAAAGCAGCAAAGGTACCTTTGGTCAAAACTTACTCAAAGTCTTATGTGGTGAATTTCACTGCAATGAAACAGACCCAGATTAGTAAAAATACATCCACTTTTGCAAACTCAGAAACTCAGCTCATCCAAATTGAAGACCATTTTTCGTTTAGAGTTATGGCATGTTGGTCCAGAGCAGCTTATATTCCCATTTTGGATATCATGAAAAACCCCAGGCTGGAACCATGGTCTCATGTATGCTTTTAAAGCTGGTATTGTGACATTTTCACTTTCCCACAGTTTCATTGTTGTTGACAAACCAAGTTTTTCCCAAATTTTTTAATGGGTAATACCCCCCCCCCCCTTTTTTTTTTAAAAGCTTGATTATTGTAATCAAGTTAAGAACAAATGATCCAAACTTTTGCAGTTGGCCTATAAAAAAGCTCATATTATTTTTAGTTAACAAGTAAACCTACAGTAGAAAGTATGCATGTTTTGAGCTAACAAGGCTCCTGTTACAACATATATATTCAGATATCAATTAGATTCAAGATGTAAAGTGAAAAGCCATTTTTTATAGAATTTATTGATTCTTTAGATTGAGACAAAAGGCGATCCATCAATTAAGTTTATTTGAAGGGCATACCTAGATCTGTAAAGAAGAAAAAAATAATAAAAATTTCTCAAAGTATTTTGAGAAAATTTTTATTATTTTTAATTTTTTTTCTTCTTTACAGATCTAGGTACGCCCTTTAAATAAATTTGACTCTTTAGAGTTGGGATTTAATCCACTTTACCTGTGTAAATAAAACACATGGCCTAGAATTGATCATTATTAGAAAAGTTGGAATGGTTATAAACTCTTAGTTTATATGTCAGAGCCATTTGTAGCCCAAGCTGTCCATTCATATATTCTGCTACCATTGTCTTTAGCATCACTACATAATGTAGTGGGACCTCCATTTTACCATAGTAATAGGAATGAAGGGATTTGAATGAAAGAGTGAGTCCAAGCCACCTTAGATGGAAGCAGCAATTTAAACACATTCTGCTAGGAAAAACATGGATGACAAGGTGTTATCCTTAGTTACCCTTTTTACTTTGCATAGGAGTCCCATTGTAAACATCTTTTCTGGGTTGAAAGATGTTAAGGCACAATTTAGATTATAGATTAGAATTAAAAAGTAACAAGACAAAATCCAAATTATTGAAATATTCGGGACATTTCGTTAACAGCATTGTTACTATCAGTTCTTTTGTCCGATGATGGTAATAACCCTGTTATAGAAACATCAAACATTTCAATAATTTGAATTTGGGCTTGTAAGACCTAAAACTGCTAAAAGACTTGACTATTCCTTAGTGATTTTTTTCCATCTACATCAGAAACACAAGGTCATAAAACCAAATTCAAATAGTGGCTATACATACATGTGTATTATATACTATTTATTTAGATTTGGTCTTATTACTTTGTGTTTCTAATCTATAATCCAAATTGTATCTAATGATTCCTTCTATATTGCTCCTACTTTTTATTCAGTTTGTTTCCTTTAATATATTTCACTAATTTCTGTCATTTTCCCCCGAGTACCTCTTGTTAGTCATCACTACAACTAGGAAATAAGTCTGATAATTATATTGGAAATCCCTCCAAATTTCCCCCTGTATATAGTTTATCTCTAACCACATATTCACACCACAACACTTTCAAAGAGTGTTCACATTTCTAAAATACCACCCTCATGTGTGTATTACTTACTTGTTACCAAGAAGAGATGAACCTGCACAGAGAGATTGGAATGGACTGACTACAAGTAGCTAGAGCTGGTGTGGACTGGTGTTGCAGGAAGAGGTCCAAGGGCAAGAAAGAGGTCCGGAGGATGCTGTGCGACTGTTCTTTCACCAAGGAGGAGAAGGAGCGGAGAGAACTGGGCTGTGGAGACGATTGCATCAACCGTCTCCTCATGATTGAATGGTAAGAGAGCCAAGACTCACTGAACTATGTAATTATTCTGGGTTTTGTCCCCCCCGGAGAGAATGGCACAATATTTCATCTCTCTTCAATATCACCACTCTCTCTCACAATGACTTCCTGACCATTTCTTGCTATAAAATATCATTTAACTTAGTGCCTATATCGCTGAAATTTATAAACAAATATCTAACATCACTTTTCTTCTATAATACACTCATGGACAAAAGGAAGTGGAAAGTCTTTGAAGGAGATAAAGGCAATTTTATTCACACTTGGACATTTCGTGTGTCTTCAATAAAAGTCACTGTGTATCAAATATCAATAATCCCGATATACATCCTAAAAGGTAAAACTTCCTTAAGTTTTGTTTATGAGTGTAAATGTAAATAAGATTTAGTTCTACACTGCCCTTATCTTGAAATGAATAAAAATTGAAAGGAGGAGGGAGGAAGGGTTTGGCTCATCAAGTGGTGAACCATACTTTTCCTCCCTCTTTTAATTTTTATTGATTTTAAGAAAAGGGCTGTAGAGGAATACATTTTAATTCTACAGTTAAACCTGTCTATAGCGCCCCCTTCTTGGGACTCACCAAAATAGGGTGCTATAGACAGGTCATTTTTAATGTAAAATGTTTAAAATTGGGTGCTATAAGAGAGGAAGGCGCTATTTAGAGGGGGCGCTATAGACAGGTTTAATTGTATATATTTTAGAAGAAAATTTGTGTTAAAATTATGTTTATAATTTCTTGCTTTATACAAATATCCCGGGTTAGAAAGCTTCCTAGTGAATGGTTCCAAGTTTTCTCTCTATGAGAGAGGACTACTCTAGTCAGCCAGAGATACTTCAACGGATAAGTTTTTAGCTATAATTTTTTCATATTATAAATTGGAAACGAAAGGTCCAAATCCAAATAAATAAATAGACCTTTTAGCATTGTTACCACCATTCAGTGCATAAACATTCAGTCTTCTTCCTCTTCTTTCTTATCTCCACTCAATCATTAGGGTATCAAGTTGTGACCCTTGATGGTATTTGACAACCATCATGATTGGGTGAAGTAGAATGCGTCTTCCTTTGTCATTAAGACTGGGAGCACTACTCAGTGGCAGGCCGACTTAGCTCCAAAAGAAATGGCCGCCTCTGACATGAGGAACAGACGCCATGTGCAGCTGCTCCTAACATGGAGTACAAATGCAAACGTAAACATTCAATACTTTTGTCTATTGATGGTAACAAGGCTATTACTGAAACATCATTTATTTATTTGGATTTGGTCTTTTACACCTTTTGTTTTAACACAGATAAGGTTTAAAAAAAAAAAAACTGATATCATGTGTTTTTAACGGACATACAACAGGTTCTGTTTACGTAAGACCTGCTTAATCCTCTAAAGCTTCAAACCTGAGACATGCTCGGATGTGTAAGCTTTTGTTATTTGAGCCACCAAAAATGTAGCTTAGGGAATGCATGTTGTGTGTAAATAATTAAAAAAAAAACCTCTTCCCCCAGAATGTCAGTAAAAAAATAGGTAAATATTACTCCCCCTGTGTTGAGACACCTGATAATCACTAAATGGTCTTATATCCTCACAGCCTCTCTCACATTCTTTACTGGTTCTGTTTCATTAAGCAACAAAATGTTTTACAATTCTAGGGAATAAGACCAAATCCAAATAAATAAATAATATAATAAGTGCACAGTAAAAGCAGTCGTCTACTTCTACCCACCATGATTACCATGGCCTGTACCACGTGTACTAGGGATAAGCAAAAAAAAAAAAATTGACAGTGTTGTTACCATCATCAGACAAAATAATGAAAATAATTCCATTTCTTCAGCTCTTAGGAAGATTACTTTCTTTGGTCCATTGAAGTCTATCAAAAATAATGAGGTAAAATTTGGATTATAGATTAGAAACACAAGGTAATAAAACCAAAAATCTTAATAAATAAATAGTGTGTGAGGTTTCAAGCACAATGTTGTTACCAAAATGTCACACGCTACTTATTTATTTGGATTTGGTCTTATTATTACCTTGCGTTACTAATCTCTCTATAATATAAATTATAACTTATCTCTTCAAATTTTTAATAATTAAAAATATAACCTTCCTAATTCATGAAGAAAAAAAAAAGGAAAAAACTTGTACCTACGTCATACTAGCCAAACAGCAGCAGAATTGTTTCTTCTATTACACTGGCATGAGTTGTGTGTGATAATGTGTGAACATCACTGTAAGTTCTTCTTTCTTATCTCCACTTAATCATATTAAAGTAGCAAGCTTGTAAAGCTTGTTGATGGTGTCGAAGAGTAGAGCTCATCAATGGATGAGTCAATACAGTCAACAATGTGTTTTGAGGTTGCAGGTTGAGAATTGAACTTAGTACATAGTGGGAAAACCTTGCAACCATTCTGGAAAGTCATTGTCCGTAGATCGACCAGACTTAAGTCTGGAAATCAAAGACTGTTGTTCTCTTGGGAGGACAGAATTGGTGCTTGTCCCTCCTGCTCCACTGTAAGGTGAGGCTGGGAAGCTGTGGAAAACCAATCTGTGGGAGAATAAACTGGACACCATAGATTTTCTTTATGAGATTTTAGGGGAATTTACGCCATTTTTTATCTAGAATATCTCTTTTTGAACAATTTGTACTACCTTTACTAGAATGATAAAAAATAATGAAAGGGGCCAGGCTCAACTATGGTGAACCCTCCTAGCATTTAAAAATGCCGTCTTCTTCTTCCTTATCTACTGGGTGAAGTGTCTGCCTTTGTCAGTAAGACTGGGAGCACTCCTCAGTAGCAGGTCAACTTGGCTCCAATATGAAATGGCCGCTTCTAACTCATGGGGAAGAGATGCCATGTGCAGCCACTCCTAACATGGAGTACAGATGCTGCTCATCCTTTATCCCTTGATCAGAAGTCCTTACAGGGTACTACCAGCTGAACCCAGGTTTTTTAGCAAGCTTGTTACTGCTTCCTCTCCTCCTTTTTCATCCGAGCTTAGGACCAGCAAAGGCGTAGTTAAAAATACAGTGAAAACCCTCTATTGTAAACCTTAATGGGACTGAACCTGTGGTTCACTATAGCCATGGTTTGTTATAGCCATAGTTCACTGTATTATAAAATTGGGATTATTTCAGGTTCATTACAAGGGAAGGTTCGCTATATCCCCAGTTTAGTTTTAACAGGGTTCTACTGTAAGAGGGTAGTACAATTAGGTATATTTTAAAAATAAACATTCGCCCTAAAAAATGTAATTTCAAATAAAAGATGGCACGCTAATGCATCATGTTTAACCTGTATAATTTTGCCTATACATAATTTATTTAAAATATATATATAGTGTCCTGCTTATATGCCCTCTAATTGGCTCTCCACTGTCACATGACCTTATCAGCCAATCAGCCTTGAGGTAGTGAAGCAAGAGCATCATTTCTACCTCAGAATTTTATTTATTACCTAAAAAAATTGTTTCAAGGTTATAGTCATACAGTCTTTAATTGGACTGACAAAAATTCAACACTTGATGGACACAAAAATTTTGAAACCCTAATTTTCTGCCTCTCCTGTCTGCGATGTTGTATCCCACTATCTAGATAAACAGAATTTTATTTATTTCAGGTGAATCAGTCCTAAGACTGGGCCTCCCCTCTTTCAACCAAGGTGATCTATCTGGTGGTAAGACACCTTGGCATAGTTGGTTGATGGAAGATTTTTCCTGGGAAAAACACAAGGTAAATAACATCAAAGCCAAATGAATGAATAGTGTGTGATGTTTCGGTAACAACATTTTTACCTGAATGTCACAGGCTATTTATTTATTTGAATTTGGTCTTATTACCTTGTGCTTCTAATCTATAATCCTGATTCGAGCGACCCCGATGTTGGAGCTCTAATCTATAATCCGAATTGTACCTAATCAGTCTCTAGGAAGAGAAATATGGTAGTTTCTCTTTGCCTTCCATATCTCTATGGTACTGACTGAATTGTAGGTTCATCCGCTTTTAGAAGGCGTTTCCAACATGAGTGAGTTGCCTCCTTCTCTATATGAGGATGGGGTTAGAAACTTGCTCTCTACTTGGCTCCTTCTTGTCATAGCTTCTCTAGGGCACCCTCTGCCACATGGAGGCATCAGGTAGGGGTTCTCCATTTCTAGGAGATGAGACATAGGCATTCCCCCATACCTCCAGTACTGTAGTACTCTATTGTACTCAAACAACACTTGAAGATTTAGAACAGGCCATCTCAAGCCATTGAAGATAGAAAATACCAACAAAATCTACCCCACTTGCCAAAAACCAAAAAAATGTAGCTTGGCACCTGTAGCTCCAGAACACATTTTGACTTGCATTAGACAACTAAACAAGACCTTTAAGAGAGTCCGCTGCTTATCATAAAACAGCTGGAGGAGCATGAACTCATGGAATTTGTGTAATCTTTACACAAGGGGGAATAAGAAACCACAACAACAGTACTCAATTGTAGTGAGATGTTGTAGGCAGAGATCACCTGTCTTCTCAATTTTAAAAATGAGATCTTGATTTTATTCTAGTCCAAAATAATTACAGTAGAACCTCCATAAGAGACAGCAGACCAGAGCCAAAAACAAAAACATAAAACTCCTGGTCTCTCATGGAACTGATCTCTTATTGAAGGGTTGCATTAATTCAGTTATTTTAAATCAATGGTTGCCTATCAAATGGGTTGCATAGTGGAAGTTTTGGAAGGAAAGGATAAAGTGATGGGCCATTCAGTGTATGGCTGTTATGTAAAGAATAATATTGATTATACTAACAAGATTTAGAACAGGCCATCTCAAGCCATTGAAGATAGAAAATAACAACAAAATCTATCCCACTTGCCCAAAATGTAGCTTGGCACCTGCAGCTACAGAACACATTTTGGCTTGCATTAGATGCATTAAACAGGACCTTTGGGAGAGGCCGCTGCTTATCATAAAATTGCTCGAGGAGCATGAACTCAGGAAATTCGTGTAATCTTTACATAAGGGGATAAGAAACAACAACATAATATTGATTATTAAAAATAGTTCTCTTCTTCATATGCTAGAAACCTAAGAGAGAAACCCTAATGCATTTTTTGCATTTATTTTTTTACAGGAGAGATGTCCTTTTTCTCTTTCAAGATTAATATCCCCCCCCCCCCCCCCCCCCATGGCCATATTTTGACCATAGAATTGGCCTAGTCACTTTATTAAGAAACACTTTTTGGAAAATTTTGAATAATTAATATGAAACCTTTGTGGATTTATTTTTTTCATTAAATCAAAGCCAACCCAGGCTGGTGTTGTGATTTTGTCACTGCCCCAAGTTTGCTAGAATATAGATAGAATCGATAAACGGTGCTCAGTTTTTGTGTTTCTTCGATGGGAAAGGTGACCTTTTTCTTATTTTAGATTTCCTCAAACTTATTTTCATATATGATAAAACACAATTTGGATTATAGATACATATATATCTACAATAAAATAAGACCTAATCCAAATAAATTAATAGTGTGACATTTCGGTAACAGCGTTGTTACCATAATTAGAAAAATAATAAATGAGAAAAAATATCACAGCATGTTCTTAAATTTTAGATTTCCTCAATCTTATTTTCATATAATTAGGTAGAGCAGGTGTAATCTATGCTTAACTTTATAGTTTTTCCACAAGGCCTCATACTGTTATCAGACCCACCCAACTTTTTTATTTTGCACATCAGTTCTAAAGCTGATAATTCCCATTATTCCAAATGTGCATTCTCAGAAAATATTCTGGGAAAAGAATGTGTGCTCCAGTTGAGTATAAGTATCCACATGGGGCTCCAGCATACCTGTAAGGGCAAAAGTCAAACTGTTCTCTACCTCTATGTATATGTGATGCACTTACAGTAATAGCAGTCACTAACTACTCACCATGATTATCATAGTCATGTGGTACTCGAGATAGAGAGAAGTAAAATATTTCTGAAAACTATTTACAAAAGAATATTTAAAGTGGTTTTTAGCATTATACAACAACAACAACAAAAGCCTTTATTGAGGACCTCTCGTCCTATACAGGATTCGCCAGTTTACAGAGTAAGAGAAGAGAACTAATAATACAGAGAGAAACCTATATGTAGTAGGTATAGTATTTTCGACACTGTGACTATATACAACAGCAGCAACAAGCCTTTTACTGGTCTACGTCATTCTAATTCTGACATAGATTATTTGCATATAATTATTTACATCAATTAGATTATGTATATAGCCTCTCCTCTTCTCTTCAGCCGTCTTCCAAAATTTGAACAACGCAAAAGCTCCAGCTCAGTTTCTCACCACCTCATTCAACAGGAGCTCCAAAGAGAGTCCCTCGAGGCTTTTAGCATTATTTATATTTATGTAATATTTTTTTTTTCTTAAGCTATCATTGTGTCAGAAACAGATAGAGGAAACTGTGCCATCTTTCTCTCGAAAATGAAATGTTAATACCTTGCATTAGTACGCCCCATCTGTAAAAGGAAATTGTGAAACTATGATGCATATGTTTATTTTAAAAATAAATCAATTTTCTACTGTCACAAGGTAATAAGACCAAATCCACATAAATAATTATTGTGCGACGTGTAGGTAACAGCGTTGTTACCATCTTCAGACAAAAGTACTGAATGATGTTTCGGTAACACCATTGTTACCATCTTCAGACAAAAGTACTGAATGATGTTTCGGTAACATCATTGTTACCATCTTCAGACAAAAGTACTGAATTCAAATTGTGCCTTATTATAATTTTCTACATTCCTTACTACAATGATAATTAATGGGAGGGCCTGGCTCATCAGTAGTGAACCTTCCTAGTGGTTAAATTAAACTAGTGAAACTGCTGGGAGGGTTCACCACTGATGATCCAGGCCCTCCCATTAATTATCAATGCAGTAAGGGCAGTAGAAAATTGTTTTATTTTAAAAAGAATCATACGTATATAAAAAAAAAATATTTTTTAAAATAATGTAATGTGTTAACATTTTCTGAGTATTTTAAAAATCTTTTTGAAAAGGATTAATATAAGCTTAAAAAAGTTTTAATTCTCTTTTTTTAGCTTTATTTGTTTTTTTCTTTCTACAGTGCTCTTATGTACTACAATAGTCAAACCTCGCTATAACAACATTACTTGGGGCCAAGAATTAAAAGTTGTTATAGCCATATTTTTGTTAAAACAATTTGGTCTTAATCTTGACCCCAAGTGATGTTGCTATAGCAAGGTTGGGTGATATTAGTAGATCTTTTGAAATTTTATATCCTTTGAAAATTTTTGCATTTTCCTGCTTTTGTATATATACATCTTCTTCTTCTTTCTTATCTCCACTCTCAATCATATTAGGGTATCAAGTGTGACCCTTGATGGTGTCTGTTTGACAACCATCATGGCTGGGTGAAGTAGAATGCATCTGCCTTTGTCATTAAGACTGGGAGCACTACTCAGTGGCAGGCCGACTTAACTCCAAAAGAAATGGCCGCCTCTGACATGAGGAACAGATGCCATGTACAGCTGCTCCTAACATGGAGTACAAACGCTGCTCATCTTGTATCCCTGGATTAGGAGCCCTTACAGGGTACTATCAGCCGGGCCAGCTGAACCCAGGTTTTTTAGCGAGCTTGTGAATGCTCCCCCTCCTCCTTTTTCATTGGGCTTGGGACCGGCAAAGACGGAGTTATATACATGAAAAATTATAGCCACCTACATTATAAGGAAGAGAAAAGGAGAGTCATTAAACAGAATTAAAAGGTTGGGAGACATGTTTTTTGAATGAGACTCTTAAGTAGACTAAAACTCTTGACTTTCAATAACAATGCCCCTTAAAGAATGCAAAACTTTTATTGATGACTTGGAAAATTTAATAAGTAAAATGCGTTTACTAATCTTGTAAGTATCCTGAATGAGGATGAAAGATGCAAATAAAAAAAGTCAACATCAGAATTTCAAAGGTAAAAAATTTTTTTTTGGAAAAATAGTTTTTACAAAGAGTTTAACTATAAAACGGAAGGATGCTTGAATGTTTTGTTTGGTCAGTTTATTTTCTTCACTGAATGTGACAAAATCCATATAAATTAATAGTGTGTGACATTCTGGTAACCGAGTTGTCGTTATTACCTTGTAGTTATAATCTATAATCTAAATTGTACTGTATAATAATTTGTGACAATTACCCAATAACTGAAGGGGTAGAATTAGCTCTTCAGACATCTCTGTTATGTACTAGAAGAACTATAAAAATCTAATGGACAGATAAGGCAGCAGAGGAGTTTAGAAAATATTTAATGGCGAGCTTTCTAAATAAAATAACCACAAAAGGAAATGTGGCAGTACATATACTCTGAGGATTATCGGGAGATTGTCTATTGACCATACTGTAGGGATACACCTTGAATGAATGAATGGAATGGTAGGCTGAAAGGAAGGATTTATTCAATAATCTGAATGGATTGTAATTTGAAGATATGTGAAGTGGTGAAAAGAATTATGTAGAATCAAAATACACCAAAAGTCACAAGACTCAAGCTTCCATCAATAGCCTCAAGAACTGCTTCCCAAGTCACAATCCCCTTCCTAAAGAACAAGCCTAATCCACATAATGGCCATCAACAAAGAAAGCACCATCCAATGGATACCTCCTCACATTTCAAGAAATGAAAATGCTGATGCAGAAGCCAAATTGGGTACTTTTAAATAAGTACCACTAAACTGTGAATTAAAAGGGACCAACAATTATAGTATAACAGCCAACAATCACAACTTTGAATTTCAATCTCTTAGGGAAGTGATTACAATAGGATTGTAAGGTTTAGAAAAGACCACCTGATGAAACCCTTTACATTTGAGGGTTGTGAAAACTTTCCCACTCTGCATCAGACCTCACCTCAACAGATTTTAGACTAAAACAAAATATAATACCACCAAATCCAAATAAATAAATATTGTGTGGCGTTTCGGTAACAGCGATGTTCATCACACTATTTATTTGGATTTTGTCTTATTGCCTTTTCTGTTTCTAATCTATAATCCAAATTGTACTATATATTATTTAGATTTCATCAGTTCAAACAGAAAGCTTTTCCTGAACCCAAAAGAGGTCTTGAGAAATCTAGATGTGCAAAACCTCCAAGAACTGGAGTGTAGACTGGAACAACACTCCACCTCACAGATTAGGGTGAAACAGAATTTCATGGTGACCAACCTCAGAGATGACACTCTCAGATGATCCACATACTGCTAAAAGATATTGCTTGCCTGATATTCTAATTTCTAGAAAAAGGGTTAATGTAAAATAATTTCACATTCTTAAATTTTGTCTTGTTCAATTTTTCTCTAAATGTTTTTGCATGTGTGTTTTAATTTTATCCTGATGGGGACACAAGACTGGTTCAAACACGGATAAAGCATTTTGACTGAAGTGTGTATTTTCTTTATAACTACATATAATCACTGGTGCAAATTTATTTTGAGAAAAGACACAATCCAGTCAAAATGGTTTTTCATTTTTAAACCAAAATTCATACCAAAGTTTGTATACCTAGTTATAATATTTTCACACACAAGCTGAAATTCTCCATCTCGCAGATTTTTATTTATTTCTCAGCTATTGTGCAAATCACTTTTTCCTGATATCTTCATTAGATCACTCAGTCATTCCTGACTTTCTTCATCTGCACAATGTGTTTTAACTTGATACTTTCTTCGTGTTTAAATCATATGTTTACAAACTTTCTATTTTATAAATGATGATATTAGCATCTCCTGATTGTATGCAACTTCTTCTTCTTCTTTCTTATCTCCACTCAATCATATTAAGGTATCAAGCTTGTAAAGCTTGAGATTATGACTGGGTGAAGTAGAATGCATCTGCCTTTGTCATTAAAACTGGGAGCACTACTCAGTGGCAGGCCGACTTAGCTCTAAAATAAATGGCCGCCTCTGACATGAGGAACAGATGCCATGTGCAGCCGCTCCTAACATGGAGTAAAAATGCTGCTCATCTTGTATCCCTGGATTAGGAGCCCTTACAGGGTACTATCAGCTGGGCCAGCTGAACCCAGGTTTTTTTAGCGAGCTTGTTACTGCTCCCCCTCCTCCTTTTCCATCCGGGCTTGGGACCGGCAAAGGTGGAGTTTTGTATGCAACTGAAAGTTGATGATGGCTTTTGCCGTATTTCAGAAAAAAATATCAACTCTATTGTGATTGTTGATATTTATTCCAACAAATGGTGCAAGCCATCAGCAACTCTCAGTTGCATGATCAGGAGATGCTTTTTATAAAAAATGTTAACTTGATCCCAGTACCATATCACTTTTGGGTAATTTTTTCATAGAGTTGGTCCACTATCTTTATGATTTAATACTGGATAGAAAATGAGATGGTTCATTAGAGATGAACATCCCAAAGTGGTTTAGCCAACTTAAATCAATCTCCATTTATCTATCTCTAACGCACATTCACAGACAAAACTTATGGAAGTTTCTTATTTTGATGTGATCTTTTATTGAAAGAGACAGAGGCAATTTTGTTCACACTTGGTTATCTTGTGTTTTCAATAAAGGTCACTGTGTATCAAATATCTTTCAGAGTTATTGTCTGAATCCCGATATACATGTTTAAAAGGTACAACTTCCTTTAGTTTTGTCCATGAGTGTATGTATCTCTAATGTATGTACTTTTCCTAAAGGGTATATTTGCAATTTATTTCTGGAAGAGCCTTTGCTCTGTTCATATATATATATATAATAGTTTTTAAATTGCAAAAAAAAAGTATGCTTGCAATACAATCCTTTATCATCCAAAAAAAAAAAAAAAGATGTAGGTAAGCTTTCGTGTCTGTGCTGTTCAACCAAAGTCCTAAAACCTGGATCACTGAAAGCTGCTGGCCTACACATTAGCTTTTGTTGTTGTATGGTAATGCAAGAAATTTATTTATTTTTGTAAATTTTTGTAATTTATGAATAGAGAAAGAAAAAAAGTAAGAGGAGATAAGACAGGTGAAATGAATGAGAATCCATGCCCTGAGAGTTTCAATGAGTTTTTTAAATGGCACTTTGTCATATAAAAAGCTTATTGAGTGGCTCAGGCCATGCATTCTCTTTCATATATTTCTGTAGTTGATGAGGCATGATTCTTTATATCCCATTACCCAGTATTCCTTAATAATTACACTCTATATGCACTATATATTGCACATTATGTACTATAATATACACTCTAATTTTTAACGCCTTGCTAAATGCCTCATTTTTATTTATTTCTCCTGGCGAAGACAAAAGATTTTTGTTGAAACGTTGAGAAAATAAAAACTCTTACTGGCCGAAGTGCCTATTTTCCACAGAAATATGAATGCTGGCCAGGCTACTTCTATCTTTAGGACCTTAATTGGCATATACAGTAAAACCTCCATGAGAGGGACACCCCAGCTAGAGGACATCTCTCTACAAAGGACAGTTTTCATTGTCAAAATTACCATTTTTACTATTTAACAACATTCCGGTAAAAGGACACCTCTTCATAAAGGACACTTTTTCTCTACAACTAGGTGTCCTATACAGAGAGGTTTTACTGTAATATGATTTTTTATTTACTCATCATGGGACTTTGAGTAGCCAATCAGCATTGAGTTCATTAGCCAATCAGAATGTAATTTTATTTTTAAAGCTCATTCTAGCTTTTTAACTGATATGGATTTAAGTCATCCAACTTCAATGTCAAACCATATCTTGCTGACCTCCAAAACTTCCAAGTTTGTCTCATATTGACATTGGCTACGTGATCCCCCCTCTGTCAACAGTTACTGAGTGCTTCATTTGTTTAGTGTACTCTCCGCTTCTTTGTCTTATTTCCCATCTCATTCATGTGTAAATTACTTTTTGGTCTTATAATACCTAGTGTTTGTAATCTGTAATCCAAATTATGCCTTATCAATTACCTAGAAAGCTAAATGCCCTTGGAAGACCTTTTGTCTTATCAGTTGTGGACATTGCACACTATTTAGTTCCTTATTCTACAGCAGCAGTGATAGTGGTGTAGTACTTATCCCAAGTACTCCATGATAGTCATGGTGACTAGTAAGTGACTGGTTTTACTGTAAATGCACCACATGTCTATAGAACATGTAGAAAGCAGTTGTAGAATGTAGAATGCTGTTACTGAAACATCACACACTATTTATTCATTTGAATTTGGTACAAGAAAATAAGACCTAATCCAAATAATTTTTGGATATATTCTTGTATTATAATCAATAATCCAAATTGTGCTTTATCATGTGAAATCCTCTAATTAATCAAGTATTTCCCAAATTGGTATCAACAATTTTTAAAAATATTTTCTTGATAAAAATATTATTATTCTGTTTGATGAAAAGGACAACCAACATCCAATTATTTGTTTAGGCAGATACGATAAGTTAACCCCCACACTGATAAAACGGTGTTTACCTTACAACCCTGAACACTCGGATTTTCCTGGAAAATCTCTTGAAGATTTCTTGAAAAAGCCATGGTCCACTTGTGCTATGTGAGCAGAAGAACTTAAATTGACTTGTTCCATATGTAAATACCTGCTTTCTTTCCTCTTTTCGCTCTCCACTTCTCCCATCCATATTTCCATTTTTTTTAAATTTTATTTATTTATTTTTTAAAATTCTTCTTATTTCTTTATTCTTTCTTATAATCTGTATATATTTACCATATGTATATATTCTTCCACCATTTTTATTTCCCACTTTCTCCGTTTTGTAACCCCAAGGAGAATCCCCTGTAAGACCTGTGTGTCTTAATAAAGGCTTTTGTGTGTGTGTGTGATAAAAATATTATTTAGGAGAATAATGCTCTGATTCTGGGTGTGAGATTGATGAGATATAATTTGGATGAAGGGGAATTTGCTCAGCCTCCTCCCAAGCAGATCAGATTGGAAGAGCTGGACAAATGTGTTCAAGAACTCCCTTTAAAAGTCTTTTGGTTCTTCCAAGGTCATCCTACCCCTAAAAGTGGAATTTTTTACCTAACCTATTTCTCTATATAATTTTCCTTTTTTTTCCTTTTTAATTGATGAATAATATATTTACTGCAAGAGAGAGAGAGAGAGTAACCAAACAGGGCTCTGGCACTTTGTAAATGCAAAAGTATAACTGCTTTCTACATGTTCTATAGACATGTGGTGCATTTACAGTAAAACCAGTCACTTACTAGTCACCATGACTATCATAGAGTACTTGGGATAAGTACTACACCACTATCACTGCTGCTGCTGCTGCCGAATAAGGAACAAAATAGTGTGCAATGTCCACAACTGATAAGACAAAAGGTCTTCCAAGGGCATTTAGCTTTCTAGGTATTGATAAGGCATAATTTGGATTACAGATTACAAACACTAGGTATTATTATAAGACCAAATTCAAATAACAATGCTGTTACCGAAACTATTTATTTATTCATTTGGTCTTATGATTTTCAAAGTAGTTTTAAATTAACTTTTCTTTTAAAAAATAGCATTTCATTCTAATTCACTTAGGTGTTCAACAATGAAAGAATATGCAAATTTGAATGATTTTATTGACATTAAACCTTTTTTTCCCCTCACCTTTTACTTTTTATTAAACCAATTTCTTTCAGAGTTGTGTTTAGAACTTAAACAGTTGTTGTTGTTTCTTATCCCCTTGTGTAAAAAAGATTACACGAATTCCATGAGTTCATGCTCCTCGAGATTTTTTATGATGAGCAGCGGCCTCTCCCAAAGGTCCTGTTTAGTGCATCTAATGCAAGCCAAAATGTGTTCTGGAGCTGCAGGTGCCAAGCTACATTTTGGGCAAAACTTAAACAGTAGAACCTCCATGAGAGGACACTTGCTAGAAGACACCTCTTTACAAAGGACAAGTTTCCATTGTCGGAATTGTCATTTTTTACTATTAAACAACTCTCTGGTAAAAGGACACCTCTCCCTAAAAGACACTTTGGCTCTGCAATTAGATGTCCTTTACAGAGAGGTTCCACTATATTAGGATTTTAAAAAAAGATATAATGATTTGAAGTTTGAACTTATTCTGTAATGATAAATTTTATCTGTTTGAGAGCAATTATATTTTATTACATTTGAAACTTTTTAGGTCTGAAAATATTGTTTAAAATATCTTTGCTAAGAGATAATGTTCTAGTATAAACTTCCTAATACAATATAAATCTATTTGGGGATTAACCTGGTGTGTTGAAAGAGTTTACATCAATAATGAACCAAGCCTTTCTATCATTTTTTTTCTCAGTTCACAGTAAGGTCTTCTTTAGAAATACAGTAGAACCTCCACGAAAGGACACTTCTGCTTGAGGCCATCACTCTCTATAAAGGACAGTTTTCATTGCCAAAATTACAATTTTTACCAATACCAAAATCTGTTAAGAGAAAAACCTCTTAACAAAACTTTGACTCTCTGCAACTAGATATCCTTCAGAGAGAGGTTCTACTATATTTGCTTTTTTTTATTATTATCATCTTTTAATTAGCATCTATTTAGGTATTTAAACTAGTTACAAGATTTTTCTATCGTTCTGGATACCATGTGAAATGGAGATTTTGGTTCTATTCAATAAAGGCTGCTCTATAGCTAAGGTGGTGTTGTTTCTAGCGGATCGCGATGTGCCACCGGGGAGCTCTGTTCCAACAAGAGGTTCCAGATGGTGAGTGGTTGCCTGTGTCCCCCCTCTGCCTCCATCTCACACCTCTCTACCTGCAGAAAAAATATGCCCCTCTGGAGCCCTTCAAGACCAACAAGAAGGGCTGGGGTCTGAGGGCTAAAGAGAGCATCCAAGCGTGAGTACCCTCCTTGCTAAGCCATTTGTGATATACTCTTTTGTTTGTAACACAAGCTGCCTTTTATAACCACTGGTCATGTGCTCTTTTCTCACTCTCCTAGTGTCTTTAAAAAGCTTAGTAAAGTTGATATATTCAGTAAAACCACTACCAAGAATGTCACTTCATTGTATTGGCTAAGATCTATATAGCAAAGTCAAGACCTGCTCTTGAGAAATCTTTCTTTTTTTTAAATTAAAATTCTTTATATTTGAATGGGATTTTTTTTTTCATATTGCGCAGTAGTGTATTAGTAGAAATCGGAGTTTTCAATTATAAAAGAAAAAAATTAGTTAAAAAATGTTGTCTTTTATTAGATAGGGTAGCGATTTTGGACCAAATATTGCTCAAGAAAAAAAAAACCAGAAATTTATGTAGTATTTAAACTCGGTAGAATAAAAGAGAGTAATATAGAGAAGGGATTTGACAGGAATATCAGTATAGTGAAGCCTGGTTGAACTAAAGTGTAAAGCCAGGGTGGGTTATTTGGTTCCTTCAATGTTTGTGTTCAGGAAATTGGACTGATTCATCAACCCAGTTCCTTTCCACACAAAACAATTTAGGAGAAGGAATTTGACAGGAATATCAGTATAGTGAAGCCTGGTTGAACTAAAGTGTGAAGCCAGGGTGGGTTATTTGGTTCCTTCAACGTTTGTGTTCAGGAAATTGGACTGATTCATCAATTCAGTTCCTTTCCATACAAATCAATTTTGGAGAAGGAATTTTGGTATGACAGGAATATCAGTATAGTGAGGCTTGGCCGAACTAAAGTGTAAAGCCAGGGTGGGTTATTTGGTTCCTTCAACGTTTGTGTTCAGGAAATTGGACTGATTCATCAATCCAGTTCCTTTCCACACAAATAATTTAGAAGAAGGAATTTTGGTGTGACAGGAATATCAGTATAGTTAGGCCTGGCCGAACTAAAGTATAAAGCCAGGGTGGGTTATTTGGTTCCTTCAACGTTTGTGTTCAGGAAATTAGGCTGATTCATCAATCCAGTTCCTTTCCACACAAAACAATTTTCTTTTTATGTGGCAAGGAACAGGGTTGTGTTAAATCGGAAAATTTTTATTTTAATAAATACACAAACTTTTTTTTATCTACTTTATTGGAGTTGAGATAATGAATTTGATGGGTGTATAAAACAAATCACAGCTTTTTATTTATATATTCTAATAAACTTCCTCTTTTTTTTTTTAGGGTGTTATCATTTTCCCTACAAGATTTGTATCATATATCACCAGGAAGTATTTTCCTTAAAATGACTCCTGTGATAAGGTACAATTTGGATTACAGAATAGAAACATAAGGTAGAAATGCTACAAATCCAAATAATGCAGACACAAAATGTATTTAATTGGATGTGGTCTCATTACTTTATGTTAAAATGACCATATTTTAACCCCGGTTCATAATCTGATTTGTTTATTGAGGGGAGGGATGGTATGGAATGTTACTTTACACAGCCAGCACTGAGGAGTTTCAAAGCAAAATTCCAACGCCATCAGTAAATACAAGGAAACACAGGGCTCTAGCTCTTCCCATCCCTGGACACTTTTATTTTTCCATTTATCATTACTCTTCACAATTATCCTTTCATACCTCATCCCTAAAGTTAGAAATGATCGTTATTTCTCCTTGAAATAAATTTTGATTTTTCGTTCAAAAGAAACGCTTGCAGGATAATTTTCAAATGTTGTTTACAATCTTGTGCAAGTGTTAAAAAGTAGAACTGCCTTATGCATGTAGAAATGGTGGTGGTGTCTTGTCCATGGACCAGATCACTTGCTCCATGGAAAGGGAGGATGCCATTGCCCTGTTAGTCAGCCACATTTCAGAGTTCCCTGTAGGCCTTCACGGTTACCGTAGCGGCTCGGGGCTCACGACACCGTACTTCACCCTAGAGGGCAGTCCCTTACTTTTGCTGCTTCTCCCACCTGCCATGTAGAGGAGGGGTTGGACTTCTGGGCGGTGCTTGTAGAAATAGGTAAACAATACATATAGCACTATCTGTATATCAAGTATGAAACTATTCAGCACAAATTTCTACAATTAGTGAACCAAATATGAAAATAATTGGGGGAAAGCTCATTGCAGTGTGACATCTCTAAAATTCCAGAAGCATCTTTCCATATTTTCATTAAACACCAAGTACAGATACTATATAGCCAGAACCAACATACAATAGTTGTATTGGTAGGGGAATCTCCAGGGAAATTTTCCCATTATCGAGACAAGCCTACCCAATTCTTCTGTAGAAATTTGTCCTTTATTTTAAAAAAGCAATAGCGTTGAATAGTTCCATCATGTACATATAGACTGTTGTTAGTTTACAGTATATTATTTTTGAGCCTCTATCCACCACGATTATCATGGCCTCTACCATGTGTTATTTGGGATAATAAATCAGTAAAACCTGTCTTGGGAATTCACCTTTCTTGATAGTCAATTTTTTTGTGGGAATTTCAGGGTCATTCAGTACTTGTGTCTGATGATGATGGCATCAACGTTTTTACCAAAATGTCATCCACTATTTATTTATTTGGATTTGGTTTTACCTTGTGTTTATAATCTATAATCCAAATTGCACCTTATCATTCTATTTAGTTTTCATAGACATCTGACCTCCTCTAACTTGTTCCCTTCAAGATTTTTTTTAAAGTTCCTAAAGACTAAATGTGTTGAATATCCTATAATAAGAGCAGCATTGAATTTGAAGAAAAATATTTTTAGGTTTATTTGAGCCAATTTTTTCAACCTGTCTTGCGAGTTCTCTTTTGCTTGGAACCAAATTTGACTGTAGTTTATACTTACAGAAGATACTGTGCCACTGCTTTTTCTTACCTGTGTACAAAAGTCCCAACATTATTTAAACATGCTATCTTAAGCACGCCCTACAATCATTATCCTTAAAGCCCGTTGGTTGCCAAGCTAAATGGACTCTTTTCTAGCAGAGGTTTAACTCATTATTTTATTTAGAGTTTGGTTTTGTTGTTGCCCTTCAATTTCACACCACAGTACATACTCTTGCATGAATATAGCAGGCAAATGTTGCACCGTGCCAACTCATGTTCTATAATTCGCTTATATAGACTATTCAATTTAGTATAGATTCATATGTATCAAATATGTTGTTGTTGCTTATTCCTCAAGTTGTTTAAACGATCCCCATTAGGTTCCATTGTCTCAGATTTTCTATTATAGTCCTGGGTTTTTCCCAGAGGTCTTTTTTGGAGGATTTGATACAATTCAATAGATGTTCAGGACTGCCAGGCTGGGAATCGCATTTGGGGCATTTCGGAAATGTTTTGATTTTTCCATTAAATTTGAGCATTCTAAGATGTCCTTTTCGTAATCTTGAAATTTCCGTTTGTTCTTCCCTAGTAAGGGTGTGGAAAGAAGATTCGATTCGTAGACTAGACACTATACATGTGAAATGCAGTTTGACTTCTGCACATACAGATGTGCCAGAGCCCCATTTTAGTTACTTGCACTCTCTGGTGGGGTTGGGCTTTTGCAAGAATCGGGGGCCAATGAAGCATTTTTTTTTTAATTAGAAAAAAGTGGCCAATGCAGGATTCGATTCCAGGTCGTAGCGGTCGAAAATAAAGGGTTTAGACCACCCTTCCACTGACCCCCATTATGATAATCACGATGATAGTTAGTGACTGCTTTAAATTTGTAAGTGCCCCCCCCAATATCTATACATGTAGAAAGAAGTTAAACTTTTGCCCTTACACATGTATTTAGAGCCCCCCTGAATCTTGGGGCCTATTAAAGTCAATTTTTTCTTTAGAAAGGTGCTTAATGCGGTATTCAATCCTGGAGTTGTCAAAAAACAATGCTCTATACCACATCTCCACCCAGTCCAACCTCACCAGCGAGTGCAAGTAACCAAACAGGGCTCTGGCACATTTGTAAGTGCAAAGTCAAACTGCTTTTCACATGTGTAGACATGTGGTGCACTTACAGTAAAAGCAGTTGCCTACTTCTACCCACCATGATTATCATGGCCTGTACCACGTGTATTAGGGATAAGCAAAAAAAAAAACTTCTCCTCCCACCCCCTAAAATATATAATATATATATGACAAGAATATTTTGGCATTAAATGTGTATATATACTTTGAAAAAAATCATTTAGGCAGTTTTTTTTCCACAAACAATATACCTAAAAAAAAAAAGGTTCCTCAATGTTTTTTTCTAAATTTCATTCAGATATTTATCGTATTAAATTATTTTAATATTGAATTGGTGTTATTGAAATATACTAACACAAGAAACTAAAACATGCCATGTAGAAAGAGTAAGCAATCTATATGATATAAAAAAGGTCAGATTTGGAAAGAGAAAAAAAAGAACTTCCTCCCCCCCCCTCACTGCTGCAGGTGGAGAGAGAGGGAGGAGGGGAAGTAATGACTCATAGCTGCTGTCTCTTGTTTCCTCACAGGGGGAGTGTAGGGGGTGGACTACCTAGTGTCTCATTTCATACCCCGGGGTAGAGCACTATGGGTGATAGGTGTTTTCACTGAGTATAGGAAATGAATGCATTAAAACACAAATGTTTTTTTTTTTTTTTTTACACATTAAACAAACTTCTACTGTCCATACTGCGATGAAATAATATTGGCTTGGCTTGATCAGTAATGAACCCTCCCAGTGGTTTTGCCAATTTAATCTACCAGACCACTTATTTTAGAGCTCTAATACTGTATTGAATGATTTTGCTTATATATGCTAGACTGAAGGGTGGAATCTTAGAAATGGTATTCAAGCAAACCATGGACATAAGCTTCTAGGACAACAGAATTACATATGAAATAGCGAGTGATAAGGGCGGAATTTCTGTATGTTGTCTATTTGAAGTCCACAACACGGGAGAACCATTGAGGAAGATGCTGCTGCCATGGAATAAGAACAAAAGAGACACTTATCATCAGCTTTATTGAAGATAGAGGTTGGCATTTCTTTAGAATACTTCAGCTAGAGAGAGATTTTTACTTTAAAATTTCCATTGACATTTGACCAACATATTTTATCCTGTCAGTATAAAAATGAAACATGCAGCAGAAACCTATCATCAGCTTTTGTCTCCAGGTGCTCTTTCCTTACTATTCTCTTGTCCCCTCTCTGCACAACTATTTACTTTATACAAGGGAACCGCTGTTTAGATAACAAGGCCTATATATACTATTTATAATAGATAACATGATAATTGGAATAAATAATAGTACAATTACTTCTAAGATGTTTTGCATTGGTTATTTATTTGGTCTTGGTATATCTAAGTGACCTGTTATTGATCTTTCTTTATAGGTGACCTATTATTTAGCTTTTTGTGACCAATTAGTGCCCTTTATTTTTAATATAAATGCTATTTTTTGACCTTTTTATATATGTCATCTCTCCTGTTGCCCCCTTTTTATATAAGTGGTCTCTTATTAGCCTTTTCATATAGGTGATCTACTATTGACTTTTTTTTATATTGATGACTCATTATTTTTTTTAATGTGACCATTTATTGGTCTTTTTAGATGGAATTTTAATTCAAATACTGGTTTCAAATATTTATTATATAGCTTTCAAATTTAACAAACTATAAATCGCCACTTACCATTTTTTTTTTCCAAATTTAAAGCAAGTTACCAACTTCAATTTAACAAACTCAATTCAACAGATCCATCAGATGTTTAATTATGGAGGTTTTGGCAATATTAAGGCTATATTTGCCTGTTCTATAGGTAAACTATCAATCTCTTTTGTCAGATAGAGTGCTTTGGGCACTTTAAATTATAATCTATACTCATGGACAAAACTTAAGGAAGTGGAAAGTCTCTGATATCGCTAGTTTTTTTTTGAAGGAGACAGAGGCAATTTTGTTCACACTTAGTTATCTGGTGTATTCTCAATAAAGGTCACTGTGTATCAAATATCTTTCAGGGTTATTTTCTGAGTTCTGATATATATATATATGCTGAAAGGTACAACTTAATGTCAATGAGTGTATGTTTTTACACACTTTTGGCCTTTAATACCCATGTCTTGATTTTAACGAAGTCTTTAGAACCAGTTTTTTTTTGGTCATTGAGGTACAATCTGTACCACACTGATGAGGACCGATTAGCTTATATTTATCCCGACAGATAATGCAAGTCATCAGCAACTTCCAGTTGCATAATCATTAGATTTATTTTTCTTAATGTATAAATAACTAACTATACTTCTCCTGACGAAGACAAAAGATTTTTGTCGAAATGTTGAGAAAATAAAAAACTCCAACTGGCCGAAGTGTCTATTTTTTATATAAATAATTATATACAGTATGTGACTAAAAGGCATGTTCTCAGGGACTCTATATAGAGCTGTGTCAGAGCAGGTGTAAGTTAGGTCTAAATTGTTGTTATCTGCGCTACACCTAGTTGTTTTAAACTTACATAGTATCTGCTTTTTGTTTTATTTGTCCCATTGAACATGCACAAAACACCAGTAACTGCATTTAACTAAAAGCTATGGTCCTGATAACGATAAATATTGAAAGTTGAACCTCTTGGGTACCATACCATGGCATGTGTACATTCTATCTAGTAATATGGTCAGATTTCAAATTTGATTGGGTACATGGAAGAGGTGGGGTTTTCAAAATAAAATAGAACTAAGTAGAAGGATGTTCCAACCCCATCCTGTCCTTTCTGTGGAGCAAATCCTTTTATATTGGAGTAAGAAATTAACTCTTGAGAGCCATTAAAAAATCCTTTCCACTCCAATGGCTGGCGTCACTGGCCATGAAACTTGGCCAATCAGGCAGTACAAGAATGTTATCCTTGGCACCTGTTGCTAATTATGTGTAATCCTTTCTATTCCCATGGTTGTGGATGGAAGGGTCATTGGCTTGGTTCATTGCTACTCTACTTTCTAGCTCCCTTTGTAAAGACATTTTTTAAAATTTTGCTGCTATCCTATATATTTAGAGAAACAAAATGCTCAATTAATGTTTGTTGCTTTTCTCCACAATAACTACTGAATAAAATAATGAAAATTTTGATATGTATATATTAGGAAGCCTTAAAGCCTATATTAGATGACTAACGAAACTAATTTGCATATTTTGGAATTTTAAGACTAAGACAATGATTGTTTTACTCTGTCATCACAATTCTACTACACAGTAGAACCTACACAAGAGGGAACCTCTGCACTCAAAAGGCAGTTTTCATCACCAAATTGATAATCTTTACTATTTATCTGCATTGCTAAGAGCTCTCTAGAGAACACTTTGGTACTGCAACTAGAAGAGAGGATCTATTGTAGTTCATACAGAGATTTTAATAACCTTATAACCATGGTGGGCCATGCCTTTTACTATAGAAAAAAAGTGGTTATATATTGTACTTACAAAGTTACAGTACCCTTAGTTTACATGTAAAAAAGAAAAATACTTTTTTTCCCATATAATTTCAAATCATATGTAATATAATGTGTGGTAGTGATGTGTAAACTGTATTCAGAACTTGGTGTATTCTTGGTGGATGGATAGAAAAGAGGAAGCTAGCTGTTTATTTTTGGAAGTGGCCCTACAGGGAGTTGTGTTACATCACGCTAAAAATATGTAGCAGGTAGATTGCTAGGAATGGCAGGATTCATTCTATGGCAAAGAAGGGTGCCAATCTGGGTGAAGAATATCTTCCATTTTGTGATCCATTGAGGAATGGATGACCTCCTGATGTCTGTATCGTGACCTTGAAGGATTATAGTAGGGAGTTGTGTGTGAGATCTAGGATCAATTGGTGAATTGTTAAGTTTTAAGTAGCAAGTTGACAAAAAAATAAATTGTCTATATATTTTTTAAATACAGTAGAACCTCCCTGTAAAGGACACCTAATTGCAGAGCCAAAGTGTCCTTTAGGGAGAGGTGTTCTCTTACTGGAGAGTTGCTAAATTGTAAAAATGGTAATTTTGCAAATGAAAACTGTTCTTTATGGAGAGGTGTCCGCTAAAGGGAGGTTCTACTCTAATAACATTAATGCAATCACGATATAATAAAATCAAATAATTGTCCTATACTTGATACCATCTAAGCAATACTTGTTACTGGAGTATTGTCAATTGTACTTCAATTTCATTAATCAAGTCTATTATAAATATATTGATTCAGACTCGATTTTAAATTAGCATTTTCATTTTTGTTTATAATACAATATAATGCGGCTTATGACTGTAGAACAACATTTGAAAATTATCCTGCATGCGTTTCTTTTGAACGAAAAATCGAAATTTATTTTAAGGAGAAATAACGATTATTTCTAACCTTAGGGATGAAGTATGAAAGGATGAATTGTGAAGAGTAATGATAAACAGAAAAATAGTGTCCAAGGATGGGAATCAAACCCTCAGTGTTCCGCTTACTGGGCAGATGCCATGTCAACTAGGCTTGTTCTACAATTTTAATTTTTGTGTTTATAGTTTTAGCTTGATTCTTTATTTTTATCTAATGTTATCTTCACAAGGTAATAAGACCAAATCCAAATAAAAAAAAATAGTGTGTCACGTTTCGGTAACAGCGTTGTTACCATCTTCATGGTATCTTCATATTATCTTCATACCATCTTCTTTGAAGATGGTAACAACGCTGTTACCGAAACGTCACACACTATTTTTTTAAATTTGGATTTGGTCTTATTACCTTGTGTTTATAATCTATAATCCAAATTGTGCCTTATCAATCTAATGTTATCTTGTTTTACCCTGTCTCGATATTTGGCTTGAGGAATGTTTCTTCTCACTGAAAGCTTCTAATGAAGAAAGTTATTGGGAGCTAGCAACTGGTGGTTCACTGTGATGTAGATTACTTTGACAAATTCTTATTTCTATTCATGATAAAATTGTGAAAAAGTATTAAAATTACAATTATATTCTCACAAGGAGTATCTTTTTTTATTTAAAAAAACGCTAGCTTTCAAGCGTTAATCACTCTTCAGCGGGCTTACTTTATTATTCAAACTGAGATAATTTTGGTTCACACCAGTATTTATTTTTTAAACTGTTGAAAGAATGAAAACCATAGGTTAAATGAAGCTATATTCTAGGGCTGTGCTCAACACAGATTCAGTAGAAATTCTCTTTAAAGGACAACACCTAGTTACAGAGCCTAAGTGTTGTTTAGAGAGAGGTGTCCTCTTACCTCTGAGAGCAGCTAAATAGTAAAAATGTTAATTTTGGCTATGAAAACTGGCCTTTATAGAGAGGTGTCTTTTATTGTGAGTGTCCTCTTGCAATGTTCTATTGTATTCAAATTCAGAATTAAATCTTGTACAAGACCCCCAAATGTAAATCTTCATAAGATATAAGCACTATATGGAATTGACAGAAATCAAAATATATAATTGTTGATGATGGTAGACTTTCTGAGATGTCACAGTTTATTCATCTGGTGGCCCCTTGTTATTCTTTGGCTTCTCCTGCTTTTAACATGTGGTGCACAAGCAGTCACTTGCTAACATGATTATCATGGTGTGTACCTTTGTGAACATATAAGGACAGCTTCCAAGTGTCAATGTCTAACTAACATTTGAGGGAGATTGAACATTTTGACATCTCACCTTTCCTTCTAGCACTTTGTAAAGTTTGAGGTCTTGATGGGTTTGGGTATATAGGGCTTTACTTAGCTTGGCAAATCTTTTCTCATCTTTTCCGTCCAATCTATCTCTCTCTCTCCCCCCTAGACACTACAAATAATCAGTTATATATAACTCACACACACTCTCCCTCTTAACAGCTTTTTAAAACAAAAGTTATCTTAATTTTAAAATATTGAATACTTTTTTTGTCCAAAGGAAATGGCTGATGCTTTATTATGTAAGTTGTCTTCTAGCAGTTTTATAATCTAAATATAAAGAGGAAAGCATTCATTATCCTAAATTTTATTATTGTGTTGTGGTATAAGTAATGACTGTAAATATTTTACATTGCCTTGCCCCACCTGCTGTTAGTAGATTTTAAACTTGCCAATCTCTGCCCTTCAGCCTATTTTTTAAATATTGATTTTGGGTTGTTGGTGTGCACCAAGGGAACCTGGCTTTTATCAAATCACCAATTTGAATTTGAAAGATTTTCTATTAAAGTATTCTTTTTTTTTTGGCCATTCTTATTTCAATATACAATAGAACTTGGATAATTTGAACATCTTTAATTTTAAAAACACCTTTAATTCACATATTTTCTTGGTCCCTTTAATTTCCTATAAATAGAATTTCCATTTTTAATTCAAATTTTTGGATAATTCAAAAAATTTTTTTTTTGCTCCCTTGGGCTTTGAATTATCCATATTTTCTTGTTATTGACTGTATTCTTGTTTTATTAAAAAAAAATATAGTTTTATGTCTTTTTAATGAGGCTACAATACTGAAGGACAACAAGAAGCCATCACATTGCCTAGTACAATTTTGATCATTGATACAAAGGGATCTAGGTGCTATGCAGGTAGTCATCATCCATTCAAGACATTGTGAACTCTCCAAAGAAAGTTATGGCCTGACCAGATTTACACCAATATAGAAGCAATGTGGTCCGTCCTGTCCATTGTGGTGGTGGTAGGGTGAAATGTTTGCCCTCCTCCCCCATAAATTTAAAGAGAGCACAGGTCTGCTGCTGCCCAGACTGCTGCTATATATTGTGACCTCCCTGCACCAGGCCATTCTATAAAGATGACCTTCAACTCAACCCTCCCCTTTACTCATCTTTTTTTTTTTTCTGGAAATAAAAATACATTCATGAACGAAACTTCTTTGATTTCCAGACTTAAGTCTGGTCATCTATGGACAAATGACTTTCCAAGAATGATTGCAAGGTTTTCCCACTATGTACTAAGTGCAATTCTCAACCTGCAACCCCAAAACACATTATTGACTCATCCATTGATGAGCTCTACTCTTCCCCGGCAGACATGATTGAGTAGAGATAAGAAAGAAGAAGATGAACGAAACTTAAGCAAGTTGTACCTTTTACCATGTATATCAGGATTCAACAATAACTCTGAAAGATATTTGATAGACAGTGACTTTTATTGAAGACAAGATAACCAAGTGTGAGCAAAATTTTCTCCGTCTCCTTCAAAAATTTTTTTTTTAAATAGACAGATGACTAGTGACTTTAAAGATTTTCATTTTCTAAGTTTTGACCATGAATGTAGTATAACCTATTTAATTCAACCAACTATAATTTAACATCTACTTCAATTCAACCATTTCTTTTTTTTCAAATTCCAATCAGGTTATTTACTTTAATTCAACCGACTATAATTCAACACAGACCTTAATTTAACCAAAAGTTCATATTTCATGGTGTGTTGAATTAAAAGGTTTTTGACTGTATTTTACTTCCTTAATAAGTGGTTGCTCAAAAAGCTAGGATGTTCCTGGTCTATGGTCCTGGTGACTTGGCATTTATGATTGGAGAGTTCTAAGTTTCTTCTTTTACAAAGGCATATCAGATCGGATTGTTTCATTTTTTTTTTGCTTATCCCTAGTACACGTGGTACAGGCCATGATAATCATGGTGGGTAAAAGTAGGCGACTACTTTTACTGTAAGTGCACCACATGTCTACACATGTGAAAAGCAGTTTGACTTTGCACTTACAAATGTGCCAGAGCCCTGTTTGGTTACTTGCACTCGCTGGATTGTTTCATGGAAATTAATTACCGTATCAACAATGCATCATGTTATCCACAGCATTGGCAACTAATTAGTGAGGAATTACTAATAGGATAACTCACATAGTAAACCCAATTTGAATGGACTCCAGCTTTAACTTGGTCTGCTAAATTTGGGAGTTTATTTTGTTGTCTTTTTCTTTGTCATAAAGAGAAATGATGTTTTCTCCTTATTTTAGTTTTATTTGTCTTTGGTGTTTGGACTGGAGACAATAACTGGTTATCTCAATAGCCTTTAAAATATTTTGTTTTTTTAAAAGTTAGATTTCAAACACATGTTCAGTATTTCAGTTTCAATATCTTGGAGTTTCCTTTTTGTATGTGTGATAGGCTGTTGTTTTTACCCCCCAACAGTTTTACAGTAGAATATCTCTCTCTGTAAAGGTCACCTGGAGAGCTGATAAATAGTAAAAAATAGTCATTTTGGATGATGAAAACTGCCCTTTATAGAAAGGTATCCTCTAATGGAGGTGTTCTACCTTACAAGGACTTTATTTTGGTCATGTGTTTCCAAGATATTGTACCTAATACAGGCCATGATAATCAATGTGGGAATGTAACCACCACACTCATACTTTAGTCACCTTGTTCTTAAACAGGTAGAAACATTTTGATCAATACTTGGTGGCCATTGACTCAGACATGTTTGGAGCAATTTATTCTTTCAATTATTTCAATTTATTCACTATCATATAGTGCCTTCTTTGAAATAGAGCATCCTGGAATGCTTTTTCACCCTGTTTTGAGAAATTCTCTTACATCTTTCATACCTTCTAATTACAGACCATTCATTCTCTATGTTTATTGATCCAATCCTTCCTCTTGTCTAGTCTACCTCTCCATTCTTTCTTCAAGATGTTATGGCCAATAGATGATCTCAAAGTAAATATTCTGAAAACTTCTACAGTGGTACCTCGACATACGAGTTAAATTTCGTTCCGCAACCTTGCTCGTATCTTGAATTACTCGTATCTCTAATCAAATTTCCCCATACAAAATTCCCATTTAGAATCACAGATTAATATCTTCAACACTACCGAACCGAACTCGTATCTCGAATTTCGCTCGTAACTCAAAGCAAAAAATCACTTGCTCGTCGGCTCGTATCTCGAAAAACTCGTATGTTGGGGCGCTCGTATGTCGAGGTACCACTGTATTTCCTTTTGATTGCTTAAAAAAGGCTGGGGATAGGTAAGGAAAAAAGAAATCATTTTTGATTTTCCCAGTAATTTTCCCAATTAGAGTTTCCTATGTAAAATACATCATTATAAGAGAAACTTTCACACTAAGCATATCTTTATTTAGTTTATGACAAACCTATTTTATTGCCTTTGTGGTATCCAGTTGATGCATGGGCAACCAGAGCACAGCTTTAACAAATCTGTGGGAGTTGAACCTCATTATAAACCATTTCACTTGGACCATTGTTGTAACTTGTTGCTATAACCATGGTTAAAAGAATTAGAACTTGAAACTTAGGCCTTTAGACTTCCGATGTTATAACCATGTTATAACAAGGTTCCACTGTATCTTATCTGGGATACTGATTAGACCAAGCACTCTTCTTTGCTTATCTCCTCTACTTCCCTACTTGCATCTACCTCCTGCATTGTTCCCCTCTCTCTCTCTCACATCTTCTATTCCAATATGGTGTGTGTTGCAAATATCCAAATGTGCTGCTTTTTGAAGATCAATAAAACAACAACAAAAACTTCTCACATCTATACATGTCTGGTAGGAATTTAGGAAGGATTCTTTATCATCTCACAATATTTTATCACTAAAAATATATATATTTTAAAAGTTTATTGCCTGAGAAAAAAAAAAGGGTGAAGACTTATTTTATAGACATTTGTGTACAGATGACAATGTACAAACCCACAATTGTTTGGGTTTTAAATTGAGTGAGGAAAAAATGTTTTTTTAAAAGTTAGTAAAAAATTTGCTCTCGCTCTTTATCTCTGAAAACCAAATATGACCAATAGGGTAACTTCAAGATGATCTTACTTGTTGAGACAAAATAAGGAAACCTCAGTGTTAATATCTGTAGTAACCCAGGCATCTTGGTAGTGCTTCCACTTGTGTCATTACAGACTTTTGATTCACACCTCCATACAGTAATACTGACTAAGCAAGGCATTTAGGGGCATCCTTAAAATATTTTAGTATAACATTTTATATTTAAAAAGCAGCTCTCAAACAGTCTCTAATTCAAATCAGTCAAACGTTGGTAGCAATAAACAGAAATTTAGGTCAACTTGACATATAATAACTAGATGTTTGTGTTTTTTTTTTTAAATGAAATTTTCAAAGCACCTTATCTCATATACCTTGTATATGATTTTGTTTCCTTTCAGTTGTTTCCCTTTCAAATAAGCTTATTTAGTTTCCTGCTATTAGTGGCTTGTATTTTCAATATTGACATCACTTCACTTAGTACTCTCCCTGTTCACAAAGCTATATTTATATTTTTATATTGAGAGCCACAGGACAGTATCTCTACAACAATGAATCAATTAGAATATGGAAAGAGGTGAAATATCAACAAACCATGTAGTTTATTAAAAATTTATCAAAAATCCCGAATGTCTGCAAATTTTTTTTTTGCCATTTCTTTCCCTCCTCTATTTCCTGAACAGATCTATTTATTTTTTTCCCTTTTCCTGAACTCTTGTAAACATCATTTCTTCTTTGTAAACATTCTAGTGATATTTTGTAATGTGTGTGTGGTTGTCCGTAGTAAACAACTTGTTTTGTTTTCAAATCTTTCACACACATCAAGTTATTACTCGAGCAGCGCTCTATGAGAGTCTATATTCCCTGTCTCCCCATATAAATGTAACAACTAGAACATTAATCTGAATCACATTTCATAAGAATAATTAAACCTAAAAAATATGTCAATGTAGTAAAAACTAACTATTCTCTTGCTGCTAACATTTTCCTTCACAGAAAAAGAAGGCCAAAGAATCAGATCAAAATAATTCATCAACATAACTATGAAATAAATATGTTTGTAAAAGCACAAAAAAACAGTGCATGCTGATTGGCAGATTGAGGTTACATGATCAGAGAACTACTCTGAGAATGAATAAAACACACCTCATTTAAATATACATATCAACATTAAATAATAGCATATTCTCACATGCCCAGCAATGGCCGCAGCCTTGCAGAAAATTGACATTAACCCAGCAGCTTTAAACATCCAAGATAGTGGACATTGCGACTGCTGTGATAGAGATTCATGGGGACATCTGAGGCTCTTCATTGGACACAACAACAGCATTAAAATGTTGTACATTATACTATAGAGTTTATAATCTATTTATAAGTATAGAACAGGTTATGTTTATATCATACCTACTTTCACTTTTGTTTGTACCTTACCGCTATTTGATATTGCTCGATTCCTATTTCAGATCTTGTTCCTATTGGTTGGATTATTTGTGGAAAAACAGGCTTACATCTTTTGGTATTTGGTTCTAGGGGTCCATCAGCCCCAAAGTCCTACACATTATGGATATTCATGCCATGGTGAAATGGTATTGAGGTGGGTGAGGGGTCCATAGGAATATATAATTTCTCTGTAAACAATACAGGCATTCTTGATAGAAATGTCCAGCGCCAAGAAGAAAATCATCTTCCACCATTGGTCTTCATCTACCCTCTTATCTAACTGAGTGAAGTAGAATGCATCTGCCTTTGTCATTAAGACTGGAAGCACTACTCAGTGGCAGACCGACTTAGCTCCAAAAGAAATGGCCACCTCTGACATGAGAAACAGACCCCATGTGCAGCTGCTCTTAACATGAAGTACAAACGTTGCTCATTCTGTATCCCTGGATTAGGAGCCTTTGCAGAGTACTATCAGCCGGGCCAGCTGAGCCCAGGTTTTTTAGCGAGCTTGTTATTGCTCCCCCTCCTCCTTTTTTATCCGGGCTTGGGACCGGTAAAGGCGTAGTTTTCCACCATTGGTTAATTTTTGTGGGCAAAGTTATAGGTTGATGCAGTAGTGATGTGCAGGATCAAACTCTCCCCCCATATTTCTCTGTGTGTTTTGAAACTATAGTTCTGAATGTGGTTTCTTGTTCAGCACTCTAGTGACTGGCTGGCTCTCTTGTTGCAGGGTGAGGTTACAGTTCTTTCAACTTTAGACCAGGATTCCATTGCTCCTCTAACCTCCCCTTCTGTAATCTTAACATGGTCTATCCCACTAGGAAACCCTCTGCCCTGACTGAGTTTGCAATGTTCATTGGCCAGTTCTTCTATGAGGTTCGTGTATGTAAAAAAAAAAATCTGTAGGTGAAAATGTTAATTTAGATTGAAGGGATTTCTTTTGAGCCTAGAGATAATTGTAAAGTTCTTTGTGTTGCGAAGAGAAGATCGATGGTAACATTCTCACTTGCCTCCTTTCCTAAGTAGAGGATGAAGTAAAACCACAGCACACTTTGTTCCTGGTTTCTGGGCTTATTTGTTTTGATGGCTACACAGTCTATGAGTCCATGAGTGGTTTCACTTAGGGTATTATTCTCACCAGGGGGAAAGTTTTCTAAAAATTTCTATTGTTTTAATAATCCAGGAAGTCCTTAACTTTTTGTTCTTTCATAGTTCCAGATGGTACTACTCCATCTTGGCCAAAATGTGACACAATTGGTTGGATCATTTCTGGACATCACAGATGAGAAAAAAGCCAAATGTTTCCTTTCATGGCTGCTCCAATAATCATTTATTGCAGGGAAATGCACTAGCTCCATGCTTCATTAGCACTCCAGTAAAGGCACCAAACTCTGATGGGATGACATTTCAATTAGTAAATCATGCTAGTGTTCTGAGATGTTTCTTGAGTTCTTTGAATTGTGAACTCATTGGTGTGCTGTAGTAGTAACGAGGGAAGTGGTGAAGAAGAGGCGAACATTTTCAAGTGAATTCCATTCAAGCTGGATAGCTTGGTGTTGGAAATGGAGGGTAGTACATTTCTGTGGTATCATTTTCTGGAGTTATTTGATCACACAAATACTGGGGGTATCATTTCTTCACCTTCTTCATTGCTATGGTCATCAAATAAATCACGGTAGT
The DNA here is from genome assembly GCA_030710605.1 of Cordylochernes scorpioides. NCBI lineage: Eukaryota > Metazoa > Arthropoda > Arachnida > Pseudoscorpiones > Chernetidae > Cordylochernes > Cordylochernes scorpioides. The sequence goes on from CP092864.1 coordinate 34,313,877, forward strand.
TAAACCGATATGTCCTCACTTCTTTTTTCTAGATTTAATTCATTTTGTCTCCTCTCTAATTGTAAATACGCTGCTGTATCACCTCATAAGCATAAATAAACGGTAGTTAAAACTTTTATTACTTGAAGACTCGGAGTCTGGATGGGCAGGGAGATAAGCAGCAAGTGGGGGGCAGGATATCCCGCCAGTAGCCTCCAAGACAAGACATTCCTGCCAGCGATATATCACCCCCACTATAACGCCATTGTATGTTCGAGAGAACAGGTCAAACCATCGAGACCCATCATTTTCTATCAGCCCCCCCACCGTCTATCTCGAGAAAAGGTTTATTTAGTGTATCTCGGGGGTATTTGGCCCACCACGAGGTGAATACAACCTACCACAACAACCCAAGTACAACCAAACAAGCTCTTCTAAAACCACTATCTGGTGTCAGGCACACGACACGTCATAGGGATCAATACGTGTCATTTCCATCTGAAGGTCATTCCATTCGTTATAAAGAATCACCAGAATTCTGGGAGAGAAATACCCTATATACATATAAGTAATATCTCTCTTTCTCAAGAAATAAAAATAGAATGTCAGTTCTCGCGTCAGGCAGAATTTACGAGATGGCAGGCCAGAGCGGAGGTAACAAAGAAAGCCAGCCCGGTCGACCGACCGAGGATGTAGTCGGCCGAGGTACGGGTACTGCGGCGCCACTTGGCACGGCGCCAACCATCGATTCTCCTCCGTCCGCCATCTTGCCTTCCCGGAAACACGGGCGGTGGCTCATGTCGTGGCTGTTTTCTTGTCCTCGACTCTTATCATCGATTATATATATATACTGACACGCCACCTGGACCAACTAGCTCTACACAGCCTAGCAAACGTTTTATAGATAAAAACTTATTTATTTTGGGCGTGCTGTTGACGCCGCCACTAGGCACCATTCCTTTATTCATTTACCATTTGAGGGGAACCACCCGTTATTTTCAAAAGGCTTAACGTTAATTTTGTTGTTGTTGTTCTCGAAAGTGAGAGCGAAGAGGAAGAATAAAAGCAGTTTTCAATTAGATCTCATATTTCAAACGTGGCAAAAAATTTCGTAACCTATACCAAGTTTTTTTTTGTGTATATATATCAAAGTGGTACCTCTCCTAAAAAAAAAAAAAAATAATAATTGCAACAATTTACTTTGGCTTATCCCTCCAGTACAAATGTACTCTCAGAAGATGTTATGAAATGGAAGTTGCCCCTGTACTTATTGATCCAAAGCCAGAAATGCCATGCTATACAAGTTGGTTTTTTTTTTTTTTGTCTCTGAATTTGCCAAAACTTGTATTTGGCACAATATTTATTAGCATCATCAGGGGTGATAATCCAAAATGCATTGTTTTATTGCATTTTTAAAAGGGGAGGTGTTATTTTTGGTACCAGAATCATCATCCTCTGGCAACTTTATATTATTTTTAAATAGTGCACACATTCCAATTGTGTGTGTGTATGTAAAAGGCACTATGTGGAAAAAAAAGGCTAATACTTTTTGATCCAATTCTGGTTGCTATCTCTAGTGGTGTTGTATCTTTGAAGATTGATTTTTGACCTTTGACCTCCAGTACCCCGTACCTAATCCTCCCCCATTAAGTAGACTGAGGGTGTACAATGAGGATTGTACGTGATACAATAAGTAAGCTACACCAATAAATAAACTCACACATATCTCTAACAATGTTTGCCATTAACTCCTTCATGATATTCCCAGTGTCTGATGACATAGTTTATTGTATTTTTTTTTTAATCTGATGAAGCATAATTTGGATTATAGATTAGAAACACAAGACCAAATACAGTTAAACCCGTCTATAGCACCCCCCCTCTTGGGACTCACCAAAATAGGGTGCTATAGAGAGGAAGTGCTAAGACAGGTTACTTTTAATGTAAATCACATCGTACTAAGTATTTAAAATCGGGCGCTATAGAGAGGGAGGCGCTATTAGAGAGGGCGCTATAGACAGGTTTGACTGTAAATATATAGTGTGTGATCTCTTTCAGTAACAGCGTTATTACTTTTTTTTATTTAGTACTTTTGTCTGATGATGGTAACAATGCTGTTATCAGAATGTCAAACACTATTTACTTGGATTTGGTCTTATTACCTTGAACATTTTTATCTGTTACAGGCACATATGCAATAGTCCCATAGTTTCTACCATTTTCCTGGCAGCTTTTTTTTTAGATGATTATTTTTATTTTTTTCAATCCTGAGAAAAAGTGGATGTGGACTCAAGGCAAGTTTGGCATTTCATTTTTGGAGGATTCTCAGGTTACCTATTGCATCATCAACATATGTGGGTCTATTGTTCTGATGTCATCTCAATTTATCATTGTAACTACACATTGAAGATGTCCTTCACTTATTCGAGATATTTTTGCTACAATTTTACCTTGTATTATTATTATACCTTATTATTCATTTTCTTGTAAACCTTGCCTTCAGTATTTTTCATGTCTGAAGACTTGTGACCAACATCCCAAGCTCTCTCTGTCATTATTGATGATCCCGAGCAACTTCTCTTGTTTGATTTAGTTCAACAAGATATTTTGATATGACCTGACCCTCTTTTCATATCTTGGGAACTTGGAGGGACAAAGTGTAAAATTCCTTCACTCTATGTAAAGAGACTGTTTTATATATTCCATTGGTTTCTATACTTGGCGATTTATTCAGAAAGATTATATCAATCCACCTCATACTATTTTTTGAGTTCCCCCCCTCTTCTTGTGCAGAGACCAATCAATCCTTTGCAACACTTTCAGAAAAAGTTTCAAATTATTTCAATGTTCTACTTTAATTAGTGCACATCATAATAATATTTTTTTTGGCACACTTAAAAAATATGCTTAATTAATTTCTTAGAGATATTTTTTTATATTATTTTATTTTTTTTTTTGCTTATCCCTAGTACACGTGGTACAGGCCATGATAATCATGGTGGGTAGTTAGCTACTGCTTTTTTACTGTAAGCGCACCACATGTCTACACATGTGAAAGCAGTTCGACTTTGCACTTACAAATGTGCCAGAGCCCCGTTTGGTTACTTGCACTCGCTGGTGGGGTTGGACTTTTGCAAGAATCGGGGGGCCATTGGAGCATTTTTTTTTTTAAACAGAAAAAGTGTCCAATGCGGGGATCGAACCCGGGTCGTAGTGGTCGTAAACCAAACGGTTTAACCAGCCTTTCACCGACCCCCCGATCTTAGAGATATAATGCAAGAAAATAAGACCTAATCCAATTTTCTTTTATTATAATCTAAAATCCAAATTGTGCTTTATCATTTTTGATAGACTTCAATGGACCTAAGAACTTATTCTCTTTGGATTAGGTCTAATTTTCTTGTATTTTAATCTATAATCCAAATTGTGCTTTATCATTTCTTAGAGATAGAACAAAGGCTCTAATGAGAGAGACAGATACCACCAAAATCCTCTCTTATTTGAAACTTTTTCTTGCTTAAGAATATTGAATGTGGGTTCATTTTGTACCCTCATTTTTTTGTCAGAACAAATGGGTATTGTCTTATTATTTTCCCATGTATTTTTGTTTTTTACGTATCAATACTCTCTGAGGGTTGGGGAATTTCGACTGATAGGATCCAGTATTTTAGAAAAAATAAAAAATCATTAACCTTTTCTGATTCTTGCACAAGTTAAACCCCCAATGATGAGTGCAAGATCCTTGAAAGTGCAAAGTGTCATTCTTCTTTCTACATGTGTACTTATAGTAAAAGGTATTTCCTAACTCCAAAAGAAATGGCCGCCTCTGACATGAGGAACAGACGCCATGTGCAGTTGCTCCTAACATGGAGTACAGACGCTGCTCATCCTGTATCCCTGGATTAGGAGCCCTTACAGTGTACTACCAGCTGGGCCAGCTGAGCCCAGGTTTTTTAGCGAGCTTGTTACTGTTCCCCCTCCTTTTTTATCCGGGCTTGGGACTGGCAAAGGCAGAAATGTCTACTATTCTAATGTAACATTATAGTGAACCATGACTATGGTGAACCAAAATTCTCATAGGGGTTTGTTATAGTTAGGCTTTAGTACTATCTATTCAGGCATTGAGATTCTTAATTATGAGATCAGTTTTTTTGGAGGGAGAGTCTGATGTTGACTGTTGTCTCTCAAGAGCTATGGATCCTCTCAGCCTAATATCTTGTTGATGTCATCTTACCACGTTGTTGGTTGGTTTCTCGGTCCCTCCCCACCTAACTAGAGGCTGTATGTGCAGTGGACAGTTTGTAATAGAGTATGTGGGGGAGGTGGTGGACCCCCCGGAGTTCCGCCGGAGGGTGAAGGACTACTCCAAGGAACACCAGTCCCACCACTACTTCATGGCCCTCAAGTCCGACGAGATCATCGATGCCACCAACCGCGGCAACCTCTCCCGCTTCATCAACCACAGCTGTGACCCCAACTGTGAGACCCAGAAGGTATTCTTCTTTGTCTCCATCATATCTGACAAATATGCAGTTGTGAGTTTGACATCTATTTATACTACTGCTCCTACTTTTTAAAAGAGATCTACCTAAAGTCATAGCAGTTTTGAGATGTTTAAACTTTTTTAATTATTTGAAAGCTCTTGGATTTTCTATTCTTATATCCACATCTATATATTTAAAAGTCAATGTATGTATATATGTTTGTGTGTGTGTGTGTTGGCTATGCATGTCCTCAATACATAACTAATCTGGTTGAAGGGTCGGTGGAAGGCTGGTTAAGCCGTTTGGTTGTCGACCACTACGACCCGGGTTCGATCCCCGCATTAGACACTTTTTTCTGTTAAAAAAAAAAAAAAAAAAAAAAAAAAAATGCTCCAATGTCCCCCGATTCTTGCAAAAGTCCAACCCCACCAGCGAGTGCAAGTAACCAAACGGGGCTCTGGCACATTTGTAAGTGCAAAGTCAAACTGCTTTAACATGTGTAGACATGTGGTGCGCTTACAGTAAAAAGCAGTCGCTAACTACCCACCATGATTATCATGGCCTGTACCACGTGTACTAGGGATAAGCAAAAAAAAAAAAAAAAAAAAACAGTAATCTGAAAACTTATTGTTGAGTTTTCAGGTCCCAATCTCAAAATATCCTTGGTGTTATTTACAAATTGGCCAATTTCACTTGTAACCAGCACCCTACTGCAGCAACTGAGGGAATTATGTCAAGGACTTGACAGTGACCGAAGTCAGAGATAGGTTTCAGTTTTGACAGGAAGTCTGCTGCATGCATTACTACCCTGCGTCTCTCAGGTATTTACTTTATTCACAAAAGATAAGTAATTCAAAAATTAGCGATTTATAATTGGCATTCTTGAGATTACCAATTTAACATTTAAAAAAAAAAAAAAAAGTTTTCTTTTCCAATTTTAGATTTTATAAGAAATATATTTTCTCTTGAGTACAGTACTTTATTTAAAAAATATTGCCATGTGGAAAATTAGGGAAGACAAAAACTTCAGGAGGAAACAAAATTTATTTCAGGCAAGGACAAACTAAGTAAGCAAACTGGTAAACAAAAGATAAGCCATGAGGGGAATTTACAGAGTAGCAAAATATAAGCATGAAAATGACCACTCTGTTAATAAAAATAATAAATACTTGGTTACATAGCTTCTTCCCTATGGGAGCTGTGACCCACAGCTAGCAATTATTGTAGATACTGACATGGATCTGACGTGCTTCTGCCAAGGATTCCATCGAAGTCTTGTAACTTTGTCCCTAGTACTTTTGCGTCCATTTTCTTGCGGCGTGAAGAGCGGCTTTGTCATTGTATCGTCTATAGGGACATCGTCATCTTCGAGGGAAGTCTTGGCTTTAGCACGGCAGTGGAATCCTGGAGTCAGTCTCCGAAAATGTAGATCACAGTACCCATGGCTTCAAATTCTTCTCGGCGATCTTCAGTTTGTCTTCCCTAACTTACCCAGCATCTCCACCAAAATGCCATGTGGAAAATTAGGGAAGACAAAAACTTCAGGAAGAGACAACAATTTATTTCAGGCAAGGACAAACTAAGTAAGCAAACTGGTAAACAAAAGATAAGCCATGAGGGGAATTTACAGAGTAGCAAAATATAAGCATGAAAATGACCACTCTGTTAATAAAAATAATAAAATAATAAATACTTGGTTACAATATTTGTAAAACGATATGATTTACACAATATACAATAAACTTGGGATGACTCAGCATTAACTTGGATATGATCCAACATAAACTTGGGCATCAACTTGGGGATGACTCACAATCAACTTGGGGATGACCCAGCATCAACTTGGATATGACCCAGCATAAACTTGGGCATCAACTTGGGGCTGGCTCACAATCAACTTGGGGCTGACTCAGCATTAACTTGGATATGACCCAGCATAAACTTGGGCATCAACTTGGGGATGACTCACAATCAACTTGGGGCTGACTCAGCATTAACTTGGGGATGACCCAGCATAAACTTGGGCATCAACTTGGGGCTGACTCAGCATTAACTTGGGGCTGACTCAGCATTAACTTGGGGATGACCCAGCATAAACTTGGGCATCAACTTGGGGCTGGCTCACAATCAACTTGGGGCTGACTCACAATCAACTTGGGGCTGGCTCACAATCAACTTGGGGCTGACTCAGCATTAACTTGGATATGACCCAGCATAAACTTGGGCATCAACTTGGGGCTGGCTCACAATCAACTTGGGGCTGGCTCACAATCAACTTGGGGCTGACTCAGCATTAACTTGGATATGACCCAGCATAAACTTGGGCATCAACTTGGGGATGACTCACAATCAACTTGGGGCTGGCTCACAATCAACTTGGGGCTGACTCAGCATTAACTTGGGGATGACCCAGCCCCAGCATAAACTTGGGCATCAACTTGGGGCTGGCTCACAATCAACTTGGGGCTGACTCAGCATTAACTTGGATTTGACCCAGCATAAACTTGGGGATGACCCAGCATAAACTTGGGCATAAACTTGGGGATGACCCAGCATAAACTTGGGCATCAACTTGGGGATGACCCAGCATAAAAATAAATTAACAAAATACTGAAGATAAACAAAAATGGCACTTAACCATATGTCTTGAGTGACTCCCAATATATGAATGGACTTTCCCTGAGTTGAGATAAAGCTGGGGTTGGTGAAGATCTGATTCCATGGGATCAAACAAATGGCTTTTAAAGTGAAGACTGTGTAGCAGAGTAGTGAAGTGATGTTTGGTTGTAGTGGACGGTGAACGGGGAGCTCAGGATAGGTTTCTTCACCACCCGGAGAGTGCCCTCTGGGGAGGAACTCACCTTTGACTACCAGTTCCAGCGCTACGGGTAAATATAGTCTTACAATTTTACCTCTCCCCATCTCTTGCTGAAAATAATAAATATTTCTAATGCTACAGTAGAACCTCCATGAGGGGACACTCGCGCTAGAGAGCCTCTCTACAAAGGACCGCTTTCATTTGCAAAATTACCATTTGTACTTTTTAGCAACTCTCCAGTAAGAGGACACCTCTCCCTAAAGGACACTTCAGTTTTGCAATTAGGTGTCCTTTACAGGGAGGTTCTACTGTATTTTTTATCATTGATGCATGATATAAAAGCCATTTCTGCAGACCTTTTATTGTAATGAATACTATACATTTTGCGCTGTTCTTTATAAGTTTTTGTCATTTTATAAAGAAGAAAGCAACATGATTTTTTTTCCCTACCCATGTTATCTCTTTTCAATATTTCCCACTTTCATAGGTTTCTCCGTCTTGTAACCCCAAGGAGAAATCCTCTGTAAGACCTGTGTGTCTTAATAAAGGCTTTTGTGTGTGTGTGTGTGTGTTATCTCTTTTCAGTATTATCCTCTCTTTTCAAATTAATCGTTAAGCCTATAATAAAACTGGTACTTGCTACTCCTTTTTTAAAAATCAAAGTTTCTCTTTACATTTTTATCCTTTTACTATTTATACTAATGATGGTGTTCGTGGCTTGAATGTTCAGTAAAAGATACTAAGAAGCACTTTGCCACTTGTATTGAATTAGTTTTATTGTCTTTGGTTTTAGAGTTATGAATAGCTACCACATGAATTTAGATTACATGAATTTGACTTAGATTTTGATACTAGTGGTAGAGAGAGAGAGAGAAAACAAAAAAGCTATTAACTAACTAAAACTGGTAATTTACATACATGTTGATTGCTTTAAAATTTACATATTAAAGATTTATATTGTACAATTGAATTTAGAATATTTTGGCTTAATTTTCATATATAAAATTGAATTTAAGGAAATTATTAACTATAGGATCCAACATACTCCCCCGGCTGGGAAGAGATGACCAGAAAATAAAAAATAAAAAAAAATAAATAAAAATAAAAAAGAGTTCCAATAGTATAGATGCTGGACTAATTGATTCCGACTATGTAGCTAAGATTACAATTCTCAGTTTGAAAGGTAATGGAATCAGCTTCCATCTTTGAGTATCCGATTGAGGTGAATCTTGGATGAGATTTTCAGATTCGTTGGCCAGTTCTCTTTCGGGAACTGCTGGATTATCAGACTCTGCGGCTGCTAAGTCGGATTCAATAGGATCTTCCCAAGGTTTTGATTCAGCCTTTATGCATGAGCCTTGTTCGGTCGATTCCTCTAAATGTTCTTTGGAGAGTTGTCGACTTTCTGCCGCCTTCTCAAAATCTTCCAGATTGACTGCCTTTTCTAAAGCTTCGGGTCTTAAGACTTCTTTCTTCAAGATTTCTGGCCATTCTATATATGCCGATGAACTGTAATTTTCATCGTCGTCTTCAGATTCCTTGACGTCTTCTAAGCATAGAGAATCGATGGGCTTCCAGCGGGATAATTTTGCCTTTTCACCGCTCTGTAGATAATCCTTTGTTGATGTATCCACAATTTCAACAGGTACAACTTTCTCTTTGCTTGACGATTCATTAGCTTCTGTATAAACATTGATTATGCCACTGGTAGCCTCTTTAGGTCGATTAAGATCAGCTTCAACTACATTGAGGTGAGCTGAGTCATCATGGCACAGTTCTTTCTTATCCAGAGCTTCTACACTGACCACTGGTTCTTTCGAATATTTGCCTTCCGATTTATCAATAACCGAAACTTCGGAGATTTCAATCTTTGGAGTCCCGATATCTTTGTTAGACTCTTCGTCTTCAATGACAAAAGTGGTTTCTAAAATTGAAGAATCTTCTTGATTCTCATCAATAGCCTCAGGAATGTCGGCATTCTCAGTTAAGAGATTTTTGATAAGTGATTCCTGGCGTGGGGATTTTGGTTGTAAGAGAGGGAATTTTTGATTTTCATTTAAATAGGAATACTTGAGTCTACCTCCAACTCTTAGAAGTCCTTGAGTGTCTAAGAAGGGATTTAGAGAAGTTAGCTTGTTGGACAGAGGTAGTTGCTTGTTTGACTTCAGTAATTTTATTTCCGTGCAGAATTCAACTTGCTGAATTGATTTGACTAAGACTTGAATTGCCTTTGTTAATTCTCTTGTTGTCAAAGGTCCTTTCTGACGAATTGGATCAAAGAGGAGGCAATTGTAGTAGAATCTCCAACACCAAGCTGTGATTCGGATCAATTTGGTCATTGTGGAATACCTTACAATGAATTCTAGATTTAACATAGTTTCTGAATTTTGAATTAAGGTTGTTTGATCCAACACTTGACCCTCACCGACTTCTTCTTGAATGATATTGAGATTTACTTGGGTTGGTGAAGAAGGAATATATCGAACATTATTTTCTTGAAGCCAAATAGGACCCCGCCACCAAATTCTATGATTGACCAAGTCTTGAGGCATGATTCCTCTTGATGCGCAATCAGCTGGATTATCTTGACTGGATACATGGAACCAATCAGTGATTTGAGTCAAATTTTGAATTGACGACACTCTGTTCGAAACAAAGGCTTTCCATCTGCTGGCATCTGATCTTATCCAATCTATGCAGATTTGTGAATCAGTCCACAAAAAGGTTTTGTCAGGTTGAAAAGGAAATGATTCAAGAATGACTTGATTCAGTTGAGCCAAAAGCAATGCTGCACTTAGTTCAAGTCTTGGAATTGTAATGGTCTTTAATGGTGCAACCTTAGTTTTTGAGGTTATCAGATTGATTTTGATCTTTTGAATTTTGAATCTAGTTTTCAAGTAAAAAACTGCTGAATAAGCATTAAGGGATGCATCACAAAATCCATGTAGTTGTAATTCTTCTATTTCAGAAGATGAGCTGTTCAGGTATCTTGGTATTTTGATTTCCTTTAGGCACGATAGTTGAGTTTGGAATTTATTCCAATTTGACTTTATATCTGATTCAATTGGTTCATCCCATGAAGTTTTCTCAGCAGGAAGTTGACGTTTTCGCCTATAATAGGGTGGTGGCTTTATCTTAGGAATAATCGAAGTTTCTTTCTTAGATGAGAGTGGTTCACTTGACTGAGAAGCGAGAGGTTGTTCTGGAGTGGATGGTTGACTTGATTCAGAAGGAAGTAATTGGTTTTGTTTAGAAGTAATTTGTGGAGTTAACTTAGAGATACGTGACTTTTTAGATTTACTTGGAATTTCTTCAGATTTACTTGGATTATCTTCGGATCTACTTAGATTTTCTTCAGATTTACTTGAATTATCTTCAGATTCTTCTATAGAGGAGCATGAAAAATTGGAGTTCTGAGACATCTGTGGCTCTGTATAATCCCCAGAACATCGGCAACTCTCTGAACCTCTGGTGGGAGATGTAGGGGACTTGGGCCCACTTTGGGCCTTGAAATCTTCAACAGAAGCCGATGAGAGAGTGTAACTGGGATACAAGGCCTGGGGATCTTCCACTGGTGGCCATGTTCCAGACTGAGTAGTGGATGTGCTCTGGGTGACCTCTTTCTGATTGGGGAAGGTGACTGGGGCTTCACAGATGATGGTATGGCAGCTGTCCTCAGGATCCATCTCACCACAGATGGTGGTGGATACGGAGGAGGAGCAGCTCTGAGGACTCCGGAGAAACCCAGCTACTTTGGTCTGCCAGGCTCCTTCTTCCTTATTCAAACCAAGAGGATCAGACTCTTGGTCCGGGATTGGAGACCTTTGGCTGTATTCTCGTGCAAAGTTGGCCTCTGTAGAGTCTTCTTCTATAGGAATTGGAATCTGCTTGGAGCACCCAGGGCTTGATGGCATTTCGACCAAAGGGGACATGGCCTCCTTCAGGCTGTGAACTGATACTTGTAAGGGGGTTGGAGAGTTGTGTTTGGAGCTTTGTAGGCTCAAAGTTAGAGACGGTGACCCTTGAACAGAGTCTGGTAGACTTGGAGAGGTCTGAATGGACCCCGGCAGACTTGGAAAGTTCTGAGTGAACTCCTTTAGACTTGGAGAGTTCTGAATGGACTCTTGTAGACTTGGAGATGGGGCATTCTTTATACCCAACTGGGCCTTAGAAATTGGGACATCTTCAAGTTCCCAGAATTTTCTTATGCTGGAATCAAGTTCAGTGGTACAGTGATTGATTACCGAAGTATTCGACTTAATAGTTGAATGGATTCTCCCAGAAACAAGCCAACCTAACTTGGTATTAAGTGCTATAGGATGGTGCTTTAAATCTGTTTTATGACCTAGAATTATTTCTACAAAGGTATCTGCACCCAAAATTAGGTCTATGGGCTTGGTGACATAGAATTCTGGGTCTGCCAAGAGCAAATTTTCTAAATGAGGAAAGTCTGCTGACTGAATTTGGAAGTTTGGAAGGTCTGCAGTTACCCTTCCAACCACAAATGCTCTGGCAGAAAATAATTGATCATTATGATGTGGGGTGAACTCTATTTCAACCTGCGATGTTGTCCTGTTGACAACAATGTCACCTACACCTTTTAGTGTATAAGAATTTTTCCTTTTTTCAAGTCCCAACTTGTGGCAACATTGTTCTGAAATTAGGCTTATTTGGGACCCATTGTCCACTAATGCTCTACATAGCACAAATGAGCCATCCTTCGCCTTGACTTTAATAAGGGCTGTTGACAGTAGAATATTTGTTTCCGTTTCCAAAGGCATCGCATTACAGATGGTATTTGTTGAAATCAACATCTCTTGAGAGGTTGTTGGTTGTGGAATGGATGGTTCAGAGTTGTATCCATGCAGAAGAGTATGATGGTTCTGCTTGCAGTTTTTACATCTTGATGTGATGAGACATTTGGATATCTCATGATTTGCTCTAAGGCAATTTTGACAAAGTTTATGTTTTTTAACTAATTCCCATTTTTTAGGCAAGGGAAGATTTCTGAATCTATGGCAGTCATTTAGTTTATGAATTTGATGACATAAAATACAATTTTGACCTTTGTTGACATAAAGGCCGTGAGCCATCATATTTTTGCTAGAAGTTTTTTGTTCCTGGAACAAAGGAATTCTCATACCTTGCAGGCTTCTAGCATGTTTTTCTAAAAAATTCACAAAGTTTTCAAATGTTGGATATTCTTCATTTTGAAGGGTTAATTCCCATTCTTTCCTGAGGGCTTCACCAATTCTTTTTTCAAAAAAATTGATCAGGATCAGATCTGTTAATGTGTTTTTCTCAAGTCCTAGCACTGAGAGATTTCTAATGCCTTCATTGCAAACATCAAGGATTTCATAGAGAGAACCAGCCGAAATAGATTTTAATGGCCTTATGGAGAATATTTTGTTGATTTGTGAAAAAGCCAATTCTCTTCTGTTATTAAATCTATTGCATAAGGTATCCCATGCTTGCTGGTAGTTTTTGTCAGAAATGGGAAAACCCCGAATCAACTTTTCCGCAGGACCCTTAACAGATGCATTTAGATATTGAAATTTTTGTATTTCCGTTAGTGTTTGATTTGAATTGATGGTGGAGTTAAATATTTCTCTAAAACTAAGCCAATTGGCTGAATCACCATTGAAAATGGGTAAATTTATCTTAGGTAAATTAACATTGGATTCTGGCAATTGTTTATCACTATGAATATTTTCTTTGGTTTCAATTAAAGATAAAGCTTCTTCAATAGACACCAACATATTAAAAATATCCTTTTTGGCCTTTGAATAATCGCCATATTGTGTATCATCTAACTCTGATTCTAATAATGTGTTGATAACTTGATTTAGGCTAATTTTCCTTTCATTAACTTCTTGTTGGAATAGCTTTAATCTATGTATGTTTTTGGATTCTACAATAGCTTCATTCTCTGATTCCAGATCCTTTATTTCCTGAATAATAAAGTTGAATTTGTGCCGAATTTTAACTTCTGATTTAGGCATGACTTTATTTTAAGAATTTTAAGTTTTCAAATGGCTTACCTTAATTTTTTAAAGTATCCGGCTCGAGGGACCATAATGTTCGTGGCTTGAATGTTCAGTAAAAGATACTAAGAAGCACTTTGCCACTTGTATTGAATTAGTTTTATTGTCTTTGGTTTTAGAGTTATGAATAGCTACCACATGAATTTAGATTACATGAATTTGACTTAGATTTTGATACTAGTGGTAGAGAGAGAGAGAGAAAACAAAAAAGCTATTAACTAACTAAAACTGGTAATTTACATACATGTTGATTGCTTTAAAATTTACATATTAAAGATTTATATTGTACAATTGAATTTAGAATATTTTGGCTTAATTTTCATATATAAAATTGAATTTAAGGAAATTATTAACTATAGGATCCAACAGATGGTATATGAGAGTTTTATAAATATATTTTCAGGGGTTATTAATTTCTTAATATATTATAATCCCTTTGGTAAAATTATAAATAAAAGACAATTCGCTGAGGTAAGAGTTTATTTAAAAAAAAAAAAAAAAGAAACTCTTACCTCAGGGAATTGTTTTTTATTTATAATGTTATTTATTTAGAAATAATAATACTTCCATGAAAACAACAGCATGTTTAAAGATATTCCATTCCCCCCTTTATTTTAATGCTGAATTAATTTTAAAATCGTGTTTTCAATAATAAAAATTGCATGGTTTAAAGACAAAATTAAAATAAAATGGTTCAATAGCTACGGTTGCATCTTAACATAGATTCAAGTGCGTACTAGATTACCATGGGGGCATGTGGTCTTAGTCCTCCCTCCCTCACTGGCTCTGCAACTAGGTGTTGTCCCTTTAAGGGAAGGTGTTCTACTGTTGCTGTTTCTTATCCCCTTGTGCAAAGATTACACCAATTCCATGAGTTCATGCTCCTTGAGCTGTTTTATGATAAGCAGCGGCTTCTCCCAAAGGTCCTGTGGGTTCTACTGTACATGTATGGAAAAAAGCTCTTGCTGATGAAGTTTAGATTTGTTCAAGTCTATACAGTTGTGCAAAGTGAGAAATTATTGTTGAAAAGTTTCTGTGCTGGTTGTTTGAGCTTGGTGTAGGGCCCAATGGAACAATTCATCATAAATGTCAACATCTTTCTTTGTTCATCACTAGTATTCCAAGATCAGGTGTCCATCTAACAATGAACAAAGAGTTGCAAAGTGTTGAAATCAAGTAGGAAAAGTTAGAGAGGAAGGTGGTATTTGCCTCTACACTTATTAATCTAACCAACAAAATCTACCCTACTTGCCCAAAATGTAGCTTGGCACCTGCAGCTCCAGAACACATTTTGGCTTGCATTAGATGCACTAAACAGGATCTTTGGGAGAGGCCACTGCTTATCATCAAACAGCTTGAGGAGCATGAACTCATGGAATTTATGTAATCTTTACACAAGGGGATAAGAAATTGGGCTAACTTCAAGCCAGCATCTCTTCTATTTGATTTTCAGTTTCAAAGAAAGTAAAATCTTGCTAAAACTGACCAGGAATATACAATCCTTCTATTTGCATTAACAAACCTTAAAACAACTTGAGGACATGAACTCATGGAATTCATGTAATCTTTACACAAGGGGATAAGAATTTGGACTAACTTCAAGCCAGCATCTCTTCTATTTGATTTTCAGTTTCAAAGAAAGTAAAATTGCTAAAACTGACCAGGAATATACAATCCTTCTATTTGCATTAACAAACCTTAAATAATCCTTAATATATTAGTTGATCTCATGGAGTGTGTTTGATGCCATATATAGTGTAAACCTAAATTCTTGTCAGCACAGTTATTTGGAGTAATACTTAGATATAGGAAATAAGACTAATCCAAATAAATTAACAGTGTGTGACGGTTAGCTAACAGCGTTGTTACCATCATCAGACAAAGGAATAAATGAGTAAAAATATCACAGCATGTTCTTAAATAGTACTGTTATATTTAAGAACTTGCTGTGATATTTTTTCTCATTTATTCTTTTGTCTGATGATGGTAACAATGCTCTTACCAAAATGTCACACACTTAATGTATTTAGATCAGGTCTTATTTTCTTGTATCTATAATCCAAATTGTACTTTAATCATTGGAGTAATGCTGTATTGTGATTTGTAGAAAGGGTTTAAGTAGAAGTAAAGAGATATGTGAACAGTAGAGTATATCAATTATCTAAACTTCCCTCTGCTTCTTTCAAACCCTTCTCATATATTATATAGTAAAACCTCCATGAGAGAACACTCACGCTAGAGGACACCTCTCTACAAAGGACAGTTTTCCATGTCAAAATTACCATTCTCACTATTTAACAACTCTCCAGTAAGAGGACACCTCTCCATAAAAGACACTTTTACTCTGCAACTAGGTGTCCTTTGTTGAAAAAAAAAAGAAGGAAAATGTTTTAAAATAATAAATCAATGATCTTAAAATACTTTTAGGCTGACAACACTGTAATATATATTAAAAAAAAAAAAAAAAGAACGAACGAGTGATATTTAATTTTTATATAATTAGTAAGTAAGTGTAATTGTTAAATGTTTTTTTTTTTCTCTCTCTCTCTCTTTGAAAATAAATCATTTAAAATACTTTCTCAAAAAAATCGCCTAATTCTTTAAAACCATTTCAGCTGTAAGTAAACTTATTATTTATTGTTTCATCGTCTGAACCATAAAAGATTCCCAACATCCTTTACAGAGAGGTTTTACTGTATCTTATATTTTGAATGGAGTAAAGAGGTAAACTAGGGCAGGAGAGTAAAGAAGTCAGATGGAAAGGGATCTGGTGGGACTGTGCAGGCGGGAGGCTCAGCGGTGCTTCTGTGAAGCCAGCTGCTGCCGTGGCTACATCGGCCTGGAGAGCCAGGTGGACCTCAAGTCCTACAAGTCTTCTAAGGAACTCAAGAAGAAGAAGGACAAGAAGGATCCGGAAGATCCCATTGTAAGTTGTACCTCTCTCTATCTCTCCTCATGATATTCAATCACCAACTCTTCACAGTACCTTGCCTTGAGAGTGCTACATTTCTTACTGCACTTCGGCCCGATCACCATCGCCACTTTATCTATATCTTATGTAACATGACATGACAATTTTTTGTTATAACCTTTCGTAATTATCTACTTCTACTAGTGTTTTTATTTGGGAGGATGTGTTACTTTGTTCAATACTGTCATTTTGTATTCAGCTCTACAGTGAGTGGCGATAAGAAAGAAGATTTTGTATTTACTGCTAAACTGTTCATTTTTAACTTTCCACTCTGTATTGCTCTCTTGTACTCATTCCCTTCAAATGTAACCCTTTTCACACCGTAAATCGCATCATACTATGTATTTAAAATCAGGTGCTATAGAGAGGAAGGCCCTATTTAGAGGGAGCGCTATAGACAGGTTTAACTGTATTTTACAAAAATTCACTAAGGTCTGATATTTGGTTTTTAAATTGCTAAAATGGAAAAAAAATTATGTATTGTAAAGCTCTTCAAAAAAATATATTGACCATTAAATTATTTCTTCATAAGCACACACATTATAAAAAATATAAATAATCGCATGAAAGGACCATATTTCAAATGTAAAAATCCTGCCGTAGACAGTAGGAAGAGAAAGGGAGGATGTAAGATGCCTATATTTGGTTATGTGGGATGGGAAGCAATCTTTTTCTGACCGTTATGTCATACCTGATAGCAACACAGGTTGTTAGCACAGAACTGTCAAACAAAACGTAAAAAAAATAAATATATATAATATTTTATTATGATATTTTAAGCGTAATATATATATGGCTTTGAATTTTCATTCACATTTTCATATCAGAGCTCATCAAGTTTCACAAAGAGAAAGTGAGAAACAGCTGGGCACATTCCCTACTAGGATTGTAATACAATCCCAGTCCTTCCACTCTTGCCTGGCCTCACACTTTATGCAAACACCACTTTCCACCTGGAGTGTATTTTATCCTATCCTCTCTAGCGTTAAAGCTATATTTATTCAAACTTGCCCTTTAGCCTATTTTTAGGATAACCTTGATGCACAATGAGAAAAGAAAAAAAAAAAAGTATTTGGCAGCTGGGGGGTAGACTTACATTAAAAGCAGCCACAAACCACTATGTTTATCAAGACATGTGCCATGTGTGCTTGAAATAGAATAACAACAAATTTTGGCAAGTGTTCGGCATTCTACAAGATTTTCTGTCGTAATAATCAAGCTGAGAAAGGATTATACTGATTTCCCTAGTGTGACTCTCGACAAAGCTGTTCTCTTGACTCAAGAAGAGTTTTTGATAGTTAACATTATTGTTAGAGGGTTCTTTTATATTGAGTGGCTTCACACTGATGGTGAAGTGTTTTTGTTTGTTGTTGTTTCTTATCCCCTTGTGTAAAGATATTACACACAATTCCATGAGTTCATGCTTCTCAGGCTCTGATGGTGAAGTTGATGGTGAAAGCCAATGTATATTTGAACGCTGCTTTTTTTTTTGCTTTTACAAACATGAGCTCTAACTTTTATTTCTTTTTTAAATGCAAAGCCACTCTATATTCTCTTTACAATAATGTCTGGTGTCAGAACTTATTGTATGTATATGCTCTATTAAATCTATTTACTAAGTATCTATGAAGACTTATAATTCTAGAGATTTGCTAATAACAATTATCTCTCCCCCCCCACCCTTTCAGTAATTAATTGTTTAGAGACATTGGATAAAGTGTTTTCAAGTTATAAACTTTGCCGCTTGTTCATTTTTGAAAAATCTTCCGAGTTATTCAGAGTTTTTTTTGTTCTCAGTTTATATCCTTTCTTTTGTAAGCCTATTTGATGTCTTTCAAAAAGAAAAATGATATGGCAAAGAGGCTGTGCATGTTCTCCAACATATAATTTGAACTGAACTTTAGTACTACCTATTTTAAACACATCCATCCACACTCAGCCTTTATCTATTTCACATTGCTGAATCTTTGTTATGAAATTGTCTTTGCATCTGCTTCTAATGAGACTGCTTTCTTGGTGGTTTGATTAATTCCCATAAGCTGTGTGTGCTGAATATTCTTTACAAAATATGATTGATTCTTTATTTACACTCATGGACAAATTCCCTTTCAGCATGTATATTGGGATTCAGACAATAACACTGAAAGATATTTTATACACAGTGATCTTTATTGAAGACATACAAGATAACCAAGTGTGAACAAAATTGTCTCCTTCAAAAAATAGAATATATATATATATAGACGACTGGCGACATCAAAGACTTTCCACTTTTTTTAGTTTTGTTTATGTTAGTGTATATATATAAAAATCTCAAAATTTTTTTTTAGAAATTCCACAAAATGTAAAAATTGATTGGAAAAATACGTTTTGATTTTTCATTGAATGTTATTTGAGGTTTCTGGGAGTTTCTCTCAGTGAGTAGTGTTGCCAACAAACTTGATTCCTCAACTATTGATGAATTTTCACACTGTATCACACACTATATTTATTCATTAGATGCACTAAACAGGGCCTTTGGGAGAGGCCGCTACTCATCATAAAACAGCTCGAGGAGCATGAACTCATGGAATTCGTGTAAGCTTTACACAAGGGGATAAGAAACAATAACACACTATATCCTAAACTGATTATTTAATTATCAGGCTAATGTATGACTTCTAATGATGTAATCTGACATTATGTGATTGGTTAGGTTATAGTAGTCTCAGTGTGGTGTAGTCTTCATCGAGACAAGAGTTGATTGTGTGTGTGAAACCTACTTGTTGGTTTGGGCCATGTCTTTGAGTCTTCTTTGGATAGATGGCATTCTTGTTGGCTAGCATAGGTTTAAGCCCTTTATACAGGTATAGCTTACTCACACAAGGGGCTGTAAAACTGCATTTGATAAACTTATTAATGAAATGAAGAGATTCTGTAAATTAAGTATGCATATAAAGAGGTGTGTGTGTGTGTGGATGTATTATGTTAAAGGTGACACCTCCCCTTGTTTGCACATACCTAGCTGCTACCATACTTGGATGTAGTTGCTGAGATGATGTGAATATATTGGAGGGACAAAATACTGCAAACATTCATTAACCAGATTCCTCTCTCTCTGTAAAAAATAGGTAGTTTAAATTAACCTTTTTTGTTGTTTTTAATAAGAATCTCTAGGATTAAGAAAATTTGAAATTCTAGGTGAATACCTGTTTTGCAAATGAATTTAGAATGACAGCCATTATTAAAAGTCGTATTACCTTTTTTTTTAATAAGTATTATTGTATTTTAGTATCGTCAGCCTCCTCCCAATTTTTAAAATCACTTTTAATATCTTTATTATTGTCACTTTTGTCTGATGATTGTAATATTACTGTTACTAAAACTTTACAAATATTTCATTCATATTGATTTGGTCTTGTTACCTTATGTTTATAAATAACATTTTTTTTTTTTTACAAAGACTAGAATGGCCTGGCGGGATTTGTTTGTTTGAGTGTTTTGATGTTTGATCAAACAAGCTTGTTTCAACTAATTATATTTAAAATGGAAACTCTTAAGATAGGATTTTACAGCATATATATATTAGATACCTGTTTTTTTTTTTTACCCGGACTTGCTTTCCTAGTGAGTTCTAATAAAAGACTAATTGTGAGTGGAAATCTTGTGCTAGTCTGAACCAACTTTATAATGGCCAAGTAATTATTAGGGTTTATATACTCATTGTGTCATTTATTATTATTTAGTTCAACTGACTCAGTTGATGGACCTCAGGAAGGGTTCCACTCCAGGGATATGGAAGAGCTGCGTCTGTACTCATGTTAGAGTCAGCAGCAAAGGCTTCCATGTTAGGAACGGCCTCAAACTACAGGCAAAGTCAGACTTTCACCAAAGTGTGCCTGGATCATAGTGCCATGATCAAAGAAAGCTGCACCCCTATACCCCATTCCATGAGATCATGAACTCATGGAATTCGTGTAATCTTTACACAAGGGCATAAGAAACAACAACAACAATTATTATTGAGACAAATATCACAAGGACTACCATCCTATGTACTTCTCTATTATACATTTACCCCTCCTATTGCAAAGTGATATCATTTAGCACTCAGTTGTCTTCCTGGAATGTACTGGAATCTAGTTAGGGCTTCTTTTTTTAAACAGCTACTCTGTGCCAACACAGTTCTAGCAACATAAAATGTTGGTCCCAAGTGATGTTGATGAGGTTTGTGGAGGAAGTGACTGATGCCACCAGAGTTGTCATTGGAGCTCTGGCGCAATCTCTGCCCCTATAGAGTATCCTCTTTCTTGTCTGCCACATTCCTCCTCCTCACACCTGCTGTAGCTATATGTACAGTTGGGGTGACCTCTCCTAATGCTTATATTGGTAGATTGATTGATCTAGACATTGATTACATGTAGAAGATGAATTGGTAGACACCTGAATTTATTTTTTAAAGAAGGCCTCTCCTAATCTTTCAGTTTTAGTACCATTTACCTTTCTATAAAGTATTTTTTAACTAACATTTTGATATAGAATGCTATTTTTTGTCCTACCGGGAGAATCCTGTATGGCACGTGTGCCCAATAAAGGCTATTGTTGTTTGTTGTTGTTGATATAGAATGTTACACAGAGTTGAATATATATTTTAAAAAAGGCAGATAAAATTTAAAATTTATATATAAAAAAAAAGTCTTTCCTCTTTTTGTAATTTCTGGTAAAACTCTTTAAGATGAGTTAGTTTTGTATTTTTATGGCTAGATATATTTAAACTTTCGCATTATTATTGTAAACTGTATGGTTTTAACAATGGACTTTTATTAACAGAGATTTTCAATGTGAAATCCTATTTTTTTTTGTTTCTAAATAACTTTGTGACAAAATAATAGTATTTAATCAACAGACTTTTATGTGGTGATATTCTATTATAGACAATACAAGGTCACCTTGAAAAAGTTTGCTCTTTTTGGAAAAATATCATGTAACCTCTTTAAAAATATACAGTAGAACATCCCTTTAGCAGGCACCTCTCTTAGAAAGGACAGTTTTCATTTGCAAAATTTACCATTTTTACAATTTAGAAACTCTCCAATAAGAGGACACCTCTCCCTAAAGGACCTTTGGCTCTGCAATTAGATGTCCTTTACAGGGAGGTTCTACTGTATATATTTTTTTTCAACGCTCACTCTAGAATTAACCCATTTTAAAATCTCCACTGAAATATATACTCTAATTTAACAGACTTTAATTCAGAAAGAGGGAATCATATATTGCCGCAACTCTTTTTTATTAACACGATTAAGGAAGCTTTTGGGCAAGCCCTTCTTCAGCTAACTATAGTGTACAAACAAGGATATATGATTCCCTCTTTCTAAATTGTCGAAATCCGCAAACCGTTTACCATGAAGACTTTAATTCAATAGGAATATCGCCTGAGTTGTTGAATTAAAGAACTTTGATTGTGTATTGCTGTTAATAAAAGTACATCTTTGATTCTAAGATATAGACTGTTATTGAATTTATAATACAGTAGAACCTCCATGAGAGGACACTCCGCTTAGAAGACAC
This sequence comes from Cordylochernes scorpioides, assembly GCA_030710605.1. Taxonomy (NCBI): domain Eukaryota; kingdom Metazoa; phylum Arthropoda; class Arachnida; order Pseudoscorpiones; family Chernetidae; genus Cordylochernes; species Cordylochernes scorpioides. The sequence continues at coordinate 34,335,723 of CP092864.1, forward strand.
CTCTCTACAAAAGACAGCGTTCATCATTAAAATCACCATTTTTGCCAATTAGCTGTTCTCTGGTAAGAGGACACCTCTCTCTAAAGGACACTGGTTTAGTAGCTAGGTGTTGTCCTTTAGAGAGAATGGTCCTCTACTGTATATAATGGATTGTGCTCTCCTTATATACAGAGAATCTAATTAGGTGGGGGAGTGAGACCCATTGCTTCCTTTGGGGCCTAGTTAAGAGTGTTTTTAAAATTTTTTTTTTCCTTCTCTCGCCCAGCCCCTAATAGAGGCCCTTTCTTTCAGCTCTCCGAGCCCCGGGGGTCGTCCGAGCTTCGGTCACTTTGAAGTTGGGGAAAATGAACTGAAGAGAAATCACCGCTGTGTATGCCGCCTCCACTTCCTTCCCTACCTTGCTGTGATGCCATTGGACCTTGTTGTGCCTTTCTGGACTCTGATAATTTATAATTGATTGCTCTCTTGGTGTTTTCCCCCTATTTGATTTGATTATCTCTTCCCCTTGGAGAGATTTAAGCTCCTCTTTAAATCTTTTTTTTTTTACAAGGCCAGTATGCAAATAGAGAAAACTTGGCACTTCTACTTTTTGACGTTATATTCTTTCATATTAAGCCCAGCGTTTAACCTTTTTTTTGTTCGTTATTTCACTCACAAGGCAAAATACTGTTGTTGTTTAATCTGTAAAATTAATTTAATCCTTTAATGCCTCGTATATGGAGAGTTTGTAGTGAATAGAAGTTGCATAGAGATTGTTATTAAAGTGGCATAATTTTGAGCATTAACTTGAAATTATTGGCGTTGAGGAAATATTCTGTGAGAGAAGTGTATATTAATTCTTCGAATTCATTTTTTTTAAATGTTTGCCAATTAAAAAAAAAAAAATTTTTTTCTGAAAAGGATGACTTGAGAATAATGCAAAAGATTAAATGGGCTGATTAGAAAAAAAGTCAAATAAAGCACAAAGGGGAGGAAAGGAATTTACCATTCCAAAAAAAAAAAAGAGCTTTCTTTAGAAATAAAGAATATCAATCAGAAAGATTATAATGTCAGAAAGGCTTTAGTGAAAAATAGTAGTAAAGTACTGAGATCAGGTGGATAAATTAAGAGAAAGACATCTGATTGTGAAACAAAAAATTGCTGATGGCCGGCTACATTTATTCCAACAGATGATGCAGGCCATAGTAACTTTTAGTTGAACCATAACGAGATGCCTTTCTCTTTAGAGGCTTGAAAGTTTTTTTTATTTTTTTTTTTGCTTATCCCTAGTACACGTGGTACAGGCCATGATAATCATGGTGGGTAGTTAGCGACTGCTTTTTACTGTAAGCGCACCACATGTCTACACATGTGAAAGCCGTTCGACTTTGCACTTACAAATGTGCCAGAGCCCCGTTTGGTTACTTGCACTCGCTGGTGGGGTTGGAGGCTTGAAAGTGTCAGGAATAAAATAGAAGGGCATTACCAAGGAAGATTGGGTCTCAAAATCTCATCCTTTACATTTATTTTTGATCTTTTATCACTTCTCAAGTTGATGAATTGTTGCATATTGTCAATTTGCATATTAGAGAGCTGAGTTGTTATGTTAGGGGGCCAGAGGAGAAATCCTGAAAGGGAGAGGTGGCAATGAGAGATCTTGTTATATGGAACAATAGATATCAAGATGAACATTTTGCTGGGGGATATTGATCTATAATAAGAAAGGTTCACCTCTCCCATTAAAATGACGCAAAGACTATGCATAATCTATTCACAGTCTCTGTAAACTCAGCACAGATTGAGGTTGGTGGCAAAGCCATAACACCAGATTTGGCAAATTCAGAATGCCCACTTAGACCATGGTTTTGGACTTAATGACCCTCATTAGTCCAGGGTGAACTTGAATTCAATGAGATCAACAAGGGAGGGTCTCATGGAAATCTAGCAAAGATAGGTTTAGCTAGCTATGTAGCTAGGCTGCAAATATAGAAGGACTTATGAAAGGTCATCTCTTTCCCATTAAAATAGGCATAAACACTATGCACCATCTATAGATCTATAGTTTTTTTTTTCACTAGGGTGATACCCAATTAAAGGGAGAGGTGTCTCTTTTAGTTCATGATTATCATCCTCCCACAACTTTATGTTGTATTCTAGCCTGGAAATTGGCCCTTCACCAGCTTAAACACCTGTTTGCTAAATTTGACCGATTTCATCATAACCCCCTCTCATAGGATGTTATGAAATCAAAGCCACCCCTGTACTGGTGAGGGCCAAAGCCCCAATCCATGGTATACTGGTTGTTGGCTTTTTGTCTGAAATTTCCAAAACTGGAATTGTGGCATTATCACTAGTGAGGTTTGTTTTTCACTAGGGTGATGAATAGTTCTGATGTACATTTAAAGGGAGAGGTGTCTCTTTTGGTACCTAGATGGATCTATTCAAACTATATACAGTGGTACCTCGACATAGGAGTTTAATTCGTTCCGCAACCTTGCTCGTATCTTGAATTACTCGTATCTCGAAGCAAATTTCCCCATACAGAATTCCCATTTAAAATCACAGATTAATATCTTCAACACTACCGAACCGAACTCTCGTATCTCGAATTTTGCTCGTAACTCAAAGCAAAAAATCACTTGCTCGTCAGCTCGTATCTCTAAAAACTCGTATGTTGGGGCGCTCGTATGTCGAGGTACCACTGTATTGGGGATCTCTGTACATTTTAAAATTATACTTTGTTAGTTTGTGATGGGAGGCTTTCAAGTGGATGGCATTGGAAGGCAGACATTCATTTCAGTGGTGGAGGGATTTAAAGTATTTCAAATAAAGTTGATACACTAGAGATTGGTTAGATGGGGAATTGAGGAATCTTTACTTGTGTGGGGCTAGAATAAAAAGAAATTTCTATTTATGTTGGACAGGATATATCTCCTTTCTATATACAGTTAAACCTGTCTATAGCGCCCCCTTTAAATAGCGCCTCCCTCTCTATAACGCCCGATTTTAAATATGTAGTACGATGCGATTTACATTAAAAGTGACCTGTCTATAGCACCCCTTCTCTATAGCACCCTATTTTGGTGAGTCCCAAAGAGGGGGCGCTATAGACAGTGTTTAACTGTATATTTTTCTATCTCGTTCACATATTCTAGTCTATTCTTGAAAAAATTGTTCTTAAATACCCTATTCTTGAGTTTTTTTATTATTTATTATTCAAGAAGCCTCTTTGATGGCCAATTTGGAGTGTTGTTAAAGTGCATGTTCCCTAAACCGTGTTGAAGAAGGCTAGCAGTCTGAAACATAGATGTGGTTGTTTGGCTTTCCTTGATTTAGTTTCAAAAAGGGCTTGGCCAATAGTACAGAATCGCACAAGAAACTTAGCCCTGGAAGCTTCATTTATTTTATAATAGTACAGAATAAAAAATCAACAGTTAGTTGATGTTTAGTCTAATAAAAATCGTTTTGTGATTTTAAAATGTTCTTCTGGGCTGTCAGGATATGGCTATTCAGTCAAGATAATTCTTATTTAACTGTCTTAAGTATTAGATATAGGGTTGTTGTTGTTGTTTCTTATCGCCTTGTGTAAAGATTACACAAATTCCATGAGTTCATGCTCCTCGAGCTGTTTTATGATGAGCAGCGGCCTCTCCCAAAGGTCCTGTTTAGTGCATCTAATGCAAGCCAAAATGTGTTCTGGCGCTGCAGGTGCCAAGCTACATTTAGCAGGTGCCAAGCTAGATATAGGGTGATGTATCTAACTGTGGGGTTTTATTCACAATGGAGTGGAAGTCTATAGGATGGAAAGCTTACCTAGGAATTTGTGTAGAAAAATTGTATGGAATTGTAAATAAAAGGTGTAAAAGATATTTATACGGGTGTTAAAATTTTAACAAAGGAATATCTACCAAGCCCTTGCCACTAATTACAGCAATGACAGTAAGGGTGGTAGAGGAAATTTTTTTTATTTGACAAATAGGAACAATTGATATATATTTCTCAATAGAGATTGTGCTCTTGCATATTATATTTAAATGATCCAAATAAAAGGTAATAAGACAAATCCAAATAAAATATATAGTGTGTGATGATTCTGTAACAGCGTTGTTACCGAAACATCACACATTATATTTTATTTGGTCTTATTACCTTTTATTTGGAATCTATAATCCAAATTATACATTATCATAATTGATTAAAATAAAAAAAATAAGGGGGGGGGGGGTAATTATTTCCAAAAAGAGCAAATATTATTGCAATATTTTTCCCCTACTGTGTGTCAAAAAGCTTGTATCCCTAACTTCCTTTCTAAGTGTATCTTTACTAAGAAATCCTTCGGCTTGAAAGCCATATGTGTGTAGAGCATCCCAATTCAATAGGATAGCAGTATGGTAGATTAAACTGGCCAAACTGCTGGGAGGATTTACCACCAATCAGCTACACCAAATATTTTTCTCATTGCACTAGGAAAATATTTTATTTATAAACACAAGGTAATAAGATGGTAATAAAAATACAAATAAATAGTGTGTGATGTTCCGGTAATAGCGTTGTTACCATCTTCAGACCAAAGTACTAAATGGTAGTGGTAACAACGCTGTTACTGAAACGTCACAATTTATTTATTTGGATTTAGTCTGATTACCTTGTGTTTCTAATCTATAATCCAAATTGTGCTTTATCATTTTATTTATAAAAACATTTTTTGATAGTTTTTATTTCCAAATTAATAAGCAAAAATTGCTGCTGCCATATCTATCAAAATAGGTGAAAACTATACTATAACATCACACCTATCTCTGCTCGAGTAGCATGACATCATGGAATTCGTGTAATCTTTACACAAGGGGATAAGAAACAACAACACCTATTTTTGAGGGATCTTGGCTGAAAAGCTTACTCTCTTAAGGAAGAAAGTCTTATTTAAATATAATCAAAAGGTAACAAGACCAAAAATCCAAATTATTGAAATAGTACTTTGTTTGGTGATGGAAACAACACTGCATGAAACACTGAAATATGTGTACCCCTCATAAATTTACTATACAGTGAAGCCTTGTTAAAACAACAGCTTTGTTATAACATCCTATATCCAAAGTTTTAAATCCATATTATTTTTTTCCTGGTTATAATTTTTTTTTTCCAAGTTCCAAATATGTAAACCAGACAATCTTCTTAAAAAAAAAAAAAGTACAGCACTTACTACAAATAATGTTCTGTAATTTCAAGTATAATGAGCCTTGTTATAACATGGTTTTTGAGGCATATATTTATTTTTGAAATAAATTATTTTTCTAATGCCCCCTTACTGCAATAATAAAATAATGGAAGGGCTTGACTCATCAGTGGTGATGAGCCTTTTACCGTTGGATACACTAAACATGTGTTGTTGGCCAGTGATGATACTGTAGAAGTAGACTTACAATTAACACAGTTTATTCAACATGGCCAACTAAGTAACAATGTGTACACTCTATTCATGATTCAAGATAAAATTGTGAAAAACTACAAATATTTTCTCACAATGTGTTTCTGCACATCCACGCTGCTCACATATATTTGTAAATATTTCTTGTTAAAAAGAAATAGTAAATTGTTTTAATAATAATAATAATAAAAAAAAAAGCCTGTTGAAGAGCGATTATTGCTTGAAAGCATTTTAAAAAGAAACTCATTGGTGGGAAAATATTTGTACTTTTTAAATCACCTATATATACATCATATTATCTACTATCAAATACAGTTTCAATGTTGATTGAACCAGTAGAATAGTTGTAGAGAGAGAGGACTTAGATTGTATTATCTGTCATCTAACATTGGGGTGTCTGTGCAGCTGGAAGAAGAGATAGAAAGGTTGTCTGGTGGCCTGCGGACTAGAGAGCAGACCTTGACACTAGCACGGCTGATGGTCCGTGCGGAGGAGGATGAGATCCGGCGGCGGCTACTAGACATCCTACGGAACACCCCGGAACCAGCTTGTCTACGGCTGTTCCTGGACTACCACGGGCTAAGCTTGCTGTGGAGCTGGATGGTGGCGGGTTGCCCCGGGCTGGAGCTGAGGGCCAAGCTGCTGGAGATCCTCAAGATCCTCCCGGTGCCCCACAAGACCATGCTGATTGACAGCCGGGTGATGGATGTAGTGCAGCGCTGGGCCCGGCCCTCCCCCTCTGACCTGCCCCCTGACTGCCCTTCCTCTCGCATTGACGACATTGCAGCCACTGCCTCCAGTCTGCTGGCCTCCTGGGTGGACCTCAAGGTGGGTGTAAACATCACGTGGGGCAGTTGATATACACTCTTGGACAAACTTGTGACCTCCATACCTTCAGCATCCTTATGCCATTGACCTAATAGGAGGTTCATCTGCCTTTAGATGCTGTAAATTGTTTATTCTGTGGCAGAAGAAACCTTGTATTGTGGGATCACTTCTTGTTCTGGCTTCTCCTAAAGGAATTTTCAACCACTTCTCAAATGTGTTTATTTTTTTAGGGATTTTATTTATTCTTCCAGAACTCTGTTAAATCTATTGAGTAAAGCTCTCTTCATGAAAGAGTGATGGTTATTCCAGAGTTCTAAATTGATTCCAAATTTTAAAAAAAGTTTGCTAACAATTTTTATAATATAACTTTGCTGTCAATTCCAGCATCTATAATTCAAATGTATAGGTGTACCTGCCATGAAATTAGACACAAAAGCTGTGCAGTTTTCTCTGTTCCTTCACAATAGAAACTAGTAGGTTGACCTTGGAACTGTTCATAGCAATAAGAAATGTTTGTTTCCCTCCCCTGCAGGAGATATTCCGGATCCCACGACTGGAGAAGCAGAAGAGGAGGGAAGAAGAGAAGGAGCTGGACCGTAGAACCAGAGAGTACAACCGCAAACGGAGGTCTCACTCTCGTGAGAGGGACAGGGACAGACGGCGCAGCTACAGCCCTATGGTACATGACAGCAGGTACCGGAGGGACAGGAGAGACTACGACCACCGTGGCGAGTACAGTGAATGGAGGTCCTCCTCCCCACGCAAACACAAGCCTTCCTCAGGCAGCTCAGGCTACAAGAGATCACGGGATAGCCGCCTCGATGACGAGGAAGTCTCCATTCCTAAAAAGTGAGAATTTATACATGCTACATTATGCCCCTTCCTCAATTGTTCATTGCAACAGGCCACATGATGTGTACTGACCTTTCTGCACATATATAAATACTGCTAGATAGAATATATATCGTTAAGTTGAACAATTTTAAGCATATAAAGTAACAGTATATTCTTTTTACAAGAAACTTCAATAATTATTTTTTTACAACACTAAATCCTCTCAAATTACTCTAAACTATACTTCTAACTAAACTAAAACTAAATTACTTCCCTTCCTAAGCGACCACTTTGTTAAAACTCAAGATGACCTATTTCTTGAGAATAAAGATACTTCGGCCAGTAAATCTTTTTATTACCTCGACATTTCGACAAAAATCTATTCAGAAAGATTTTTAACGCCTTGCTAAATGTTTAATTTTTGTTTGCTCGAGGACAAAAGATTTTTGTCGAAACGTCGAGGTAATAAAAAGATTTGCTGGCCGAAGGAAGTATCTTTATTCTCAAGAAATATGAATGCCGGCCAGGCAGCCTCAATATTTATAATAATCAAGATGACCTGTCCTAATTTCTTCCAACCCCCGACCAGGAGCAGCCATGGAGCATCTAGTGCTTGTGTTGTCCCTGGAACGAGTTGTACCTCTTACTAGCTTGATAGCACAGTGGACAAGTATAGCAGTTAAGGACATTTCCCCTCCTAGGTATCAAATACCCACAAATGAATATCACTTAATAATGTAAAGAGAGGGAGAGATTACCAGTCCCAAATGGGGAATTATTTAAATGCCCCATCTCTCTCTATAATGGAGGTAAATGTTGTTTTTACTTCTCAAATACAGTGTCTAATACACTGAACCTTCTTATAACAACATAGAATATTGATAAAGTAGAACCTCCATAAGCCTCTACAAAGGGCAGTTTGTATAACCAAAATTGCCATTTTTCACCAATTAGTTGTTCTCTGGTAAGAAGACACTTTTTCTTTAAAGGAAACACTTTGGCTCTGCAGCTAGATGTTGCTTTATAACAAGGTTCTAATGTACCAAGTGATGTTATAGTGAGGTTTGACTACTTACTATTACTTTAAAAAAGACACTTGGTATTAAGTGAGGCCATCATCACTTGGATGTAACTGTGGCAGGGAGTGCAGGAAGTCTGTGGAGCCCCAGCTCAGCAAGGAGGAGCGCAGGCACAGGTTTGCCATGGAGGTGCAGCAGAAGGACGAGGAGGAGGCAGCCCTCCGTAAGAACAAGGAGGAGTTCCCTCAGCCGGACTTCGCCCCACCCCCCACCTTCCAGCAACAGCAGCAACAACAACAACAGCCGGGGATGTTGCCAGTCCCCCAGCAAGATCAGCAGCCTCTGTTCCCATTCCCTCCTCCCCTATTCGACCCCACCATGCCCCCACCAGTGCCCCCTGGTCAGTACCTGCCCCCCCAGGTGGAAAACCAGGCCTCCATTCCACTGGTCCCTCCGCCCACAGTGCCCCCCACCAACATGCCCCCTCCTACCTTCTCTGTGCCTCCACCTTTCATGGAGCCTCGGCCCCCAGGAGGGGTGTTCTTCTCTCAGCCCCCCACTGCCCCGCCAACTCTGCCCCCACCTCCACAGGTAGGTCATCCAGTGTACCAGCAACCACCACACTCTCAATGATGGAACAGCAGGTGCAGCAAGTCTCCACCCTCATGCCTTCTCCAGTTCCCCCGCAGAGCCCCTATCCCTCCCCCTCTCCATCCCCCTTCCCGGGCCAGTCCTCCTACTACCTGATCCCCCCCACCCCCGAGCTGAGGCTCTCGGTGCCCTACACTGGCAAACTGCCACCCCACTGGAAGAGGGCCAAGGATGACGAAGGCAACACCTACTACTACCACACCCTGACCAGACAGGCCCAGTGGGAGGTGCCGGAGTGGGATCCTGACGATATCTCCGCTGTGGATGAACCAAGGGTGAGCAGACACACATGTTTTTTGGAAATATCACATTCTTTTAATTGTAAGATATGTTTTGTGTGGAGTGACTCTCGTTTATTGAAATAATGAAATGCACTTGTAGCCTTGCAAGAGCCTGTTAAATACATTTGTTATCTCTTAAGTTAAAATGGAAAGGATGTATGACTATAATTATAAAAAATAATTCTATGACCTTGACCTAATTTAAAGTCTCATCGCCACACACACACACAAACTTTAATCTTAATGGCTCTAATGATGACTTGATGACCCCAATTGTATTCCCAGTCTTATTACTAGCTGTAAACCTTGGATTGTTTGACCAGAAAGGGTACTTTAATACAGACAAAAGTGCACTCTTAAGAAGAAAGCTTGAAACTAAAACTTCAAAATATCTTTCTATTTTTTACTATTTCTTATCTCTAATTGGTAGTTAGTGACTGCTTTTACTGCAAGTGCGCCACATCTCTACCCATGTGCAAAGCAGTTTGACATTGTAAATTACAAGTGTGTCAGAGCCCCATATGGTTACTTGCACTCACTAGTGGGGTTGTACTTTTCATAGAATGAGGGTAGGTTAAAGACCATACACCTAATTGGCTAATTAACCAAAGAGCAAAGAAGAAAGTGGGGGGTCATTAAAGCAATTTTTTTCTTTGGAAAAAAAGTGTCCCAATGCAGGATTCAATCCTAGGTGATGGCTGTTGAAAATTGACAGTTTATACGACACCTCGACATTTATATCACTCCGCTATCAATAATAGAGTATGGCATCAGAAGTGAATGAAGAAGACTGCTGCAGTCTCTACAATTGCCAGTGTATTTAAGCTGCTTGCCTTAGTGAACCCACTAGAACTGCTGACTCTACTTGTAATGGTGGTGTGCCATGCTTTCTTGTCCCTCAGTTGGAGGAGGAACCGAGCTCCGTGAGTGTTTGCCCCCCCACCCCTGTCTGTCCCCCTTGTCTGTCTATCCATCTCACTAACCAGGCTGTCTGTCCTGTGCAGCCCTCCTCCCGCAAGCAGCGCAGCACCACCACCGCAGCAGCTGACACCTCCAGCGAGGTGGCCAAGAAGATCAAGGAACTGTTCCGCACCAAGATGTCTTCCCATATTGTCCAGTGTCTCAACCCATTCAGGAAGCTGGACTGTAAGGTGGGAAGGATCACCTCCACTGATGACTTCAAGCATCTGGCCAGGAAGGTATGTATACTTCCCCACATTCCTGGATAGTTTTACTACCTGTGTTCCACAAGAATCATATTGTTTTCCCTAGTATACATGTGGATGATAATAAATGAATAATGTATTTAGACTCATGGACAAAACTTAAGGAAGTGGAAAGTCTGAGGTTGTCTGTCATCTTTTTAAAAAAATGATACGAAGCAATTTTGTTCACACTTGGTTTTCTTGTGTGTCTTCAATAAAGCTCACTGTAATAGCTTTCTGAGTTATTATCTGAATCCAGATATACATACTAAAAGGTACAACTTCCTCAAGTTTTGTTTGTATGTCTTCAATAAAGGTCACTGTGTATCAAATATCTTTCCGAGTTATTATCTGAATCCAGATATACATGCTAAAAGGTAAAACTTCCTTAAGTTTTGTCCATGAGAGTGTATATAATTCCTCTCCAAATCTCTAACTGATGTGTTTTGCAGTTGACCCACTTTGTAATGGCCAAGGAGCTGAAGCACTGCAAGGCAGTAGAAGACCTGGAGTGCAATGACAATGTCAAACACAAGGCCAAGGACTTTGTCCATAAATACATGGCCAAGTACGGGACAGTGTACCGTAAGGAGAAGTCGCCGCCGCAAGACGACTAAATACAGTCTCATTTTGTACATAGATTTCGAACACTTTTTTTTTTTTCAATTGTCAAACTCCCCCCTCCCCTCTTCTTCTTCTCTAAAGAAAAAAATATAAATATACCTACGAGAGAGGAACTTAGAAATATAATTTTTTTATTTTTTACAAAGTAAAAGGGAGAAGAAAACCAAGTCATCATCACCATGTACCATTTTGTAAATAAGCAGAAAAATGTTTTTTTTTTCCTTCCTTTTTTTTTATAAACCAAACGTTTTGTGTAGACTATTTATTGTTTGATCTACCACTGCCATCTCCTTTTTCCTTCATTTTTTTTGTCTCTTTTTTTTTTTTTTTTTTAACTTCTAAATCATGATGAGAATTATATTTTATGAGAGATTTCAAAAAAAAAAAAATTAAAATAATTGTTTTTTAAAATTTTCTTCTTTGATTGTTTTTCAAACACAGAATCAACTTTGGATTAATGTATAGTGGTGTCTTCTCTCAGCCTTGTACAGTCCCATTAAAGTGTTTGTTTTAACACGGAACTTAAAATTATACCTTGTTAATATTATTGGAGAGAAAAAATGTCATCACAGACTTGTTTGAGTTGCTAGGATTGCTGTATTGGAGTCATTGGATAAGCACAACTTTTATAAATTCAATTGCCATCTATCATTAAAATTTTAAGCTTTGGCAATGTGTTTCTTTTTACATACATCATAAAATTTTATCTCTATAGACCTTTTACTGCAATGATAAAAATGCTAGGCACAATTTGGATTATAGATTATAAAACCAAGGTAATAAGACCAAATCCAAATAAATAAATAATTTGCGACGTTTCGGTAACAACGCTGTTACCAAAACGTCCCACACTATTTATTTATTTATTTGGATTTGGTCTTATTACCTTGGTTTTGCAATGATAAAAGTTATTGAATGAGAGGGTTTGGGAAGGGTTCACTACTAATGAACCAAACCCTCTCATACAATAACTTTTATCATTGCAGTAAGATCTGTAGAGATATGATGTATGTAAAAAGAAGAAACACATTGCCAAAATAATAATTTATTACAAATTTTAATAACTTCTCTTATCATGGACCTATCTGATGTACTACTTCTTTTGTTGTTTCTTATCCCCTTGTGTAAAGATTACACGAATTCCATGAGTTCATGCTCCTCGAGCTGTCTTATGATAAGCAGTGGCCTCTCCCAAAGGTCTTGTTTAGTACATCTAATGCAAGCCAAAATGTGTTATGGAGCTGCAGGCGCCAAGCTACATTTTGGGCAAGTGGGGTAGCTTTTGTTAAACTTCTTTTGTAAAAATTATTATTATTATTATTTATTTATTTTTTGCTTATCCCTAGTACACGTGGTACAGGCCATGATAATCATGGTGGGTAGTTAGCGACTGCTTTTTTTACTGTAAGCGCACCACATGTCTACACATGTGAAAGCAGTTTGACTTTGCACTTACAAATGTGCCAGAGCCCCGTTTGGTTACTTGCACTCGCTGGTGGGGTTGGACTTTTGCAAGAATCGGGGGGCCATTGGAGCATTTTTTTTTCTTTAAACAGAAAAAAGTGTCCAATGCGGGGATCGAACCCGGGTCGTAGTGGTCGTAAACCGAACCGTTTAACCAGCCTTCCACCGACCCCCCTCGTAAAAATTATAAATGATTCAAATGGAACTAACCTCCAATAAGAGACCACCTCCAGAAGAGACCAGAATTATTCCTTGGGTTTTTAGGCTACACTTATCTTACAGAAGATTCTACATTGTATGGACAGTTTCTAAGACAACTCTTGCTGGAATAACAAAGGATACCTTACAAGAGAAGGAATTGCCAGACATCATCTTGAAGGAGGAATAAAAGTTTACGGCGACATGTTTCTTTTATTTGTGCTGTATAATCGGCAAGCTTTCAGACTATGACCTCTTTCGACAGGCAACAGTTGCCTATTTTTAAACTTTAAAATGATCATATACAACAAATATTAATATATTCGAATAGGAGCATATTTTGGATCAAAATATTTATTAAATTTCAATATTTCAACGAGGCTGTTCGCCTATCTTCTTCTCAGAAAAATTCAAAACCTTGTAAGCTTATTATCCGTGTGATGCACGCACGAGAAGTGTTGTTTTCTATAGCATATGTTGGTGTGACGAGACCAGATACCCTATTCTAATTATCAAAAATGGATTGCTCTATATTTTTTTTCAACAACATGCTTACCCCTCTGTAACTGGCCTGTGGTGCAGTGGACATTGTTGGGAGGTACAGTAAACCCTCTACACGATCGTATCAAGTCTTGTTCTGGTAGACTTGATGCTGTAACCAGGAGGGACACTCCCTCTTTAAAAATCCTGAGTTCAACTGACCCAGTTGATGGACCTCAGCAATGGTCCCACTCCAGGAATACGGAGGAGCTGTGTCTGTACTCATGTTAGAGTCAGCAGCAAAGGCTTCCATGTTAGGAACGGCCTCAAATTACAGGCAAAGTCAGACTCTCACCAAAGTGTGCCTGGATCATGGTGCCATGATCAACGAAAGCTGCACCCCTATACCCCATTCTATGAGATCATGAACTCATGGAATTCGTGTAATCTTTACACAAGGGGATAAACAACAACAACAACAACATATTAATATATATATATATGGTGATTTGACCTAGCTACACAGGCAGTAACCTAACTCCCTATTGGCTACCTCTAGGCAGGCCTTGTGTTGGCCATTACTTTTCTTCCTTATCTCCACTCAATCATATTAAGGTATCAAGCTTGTAAAGCTTGAGACTTTTTATGGTGTCTGCCGGGGAAGAGTAGGCCATTACTGCTTCAGGACATTGATAACTGTTGTGGTTTCTACATTGTCCAACCCCACAGTGAGTGCAAGTAACCAAACGGGGCTCTGGCACATTTGTAAGTGCAAAGTCGAACTGCTTTTCACATGTGTAGACATGTGGTGCACTTACAGTAAAAGCAGTCGTCAACTTCTTCCCACCATGATTATCATGGCCTGTACCACGTGTACTAGAGATAAGCAAAAAAAAAAACAAAACAACTGATGTTTCTCAAATTTAATCTTAAATAAGGTACAATTTGGATTATAGATTATAAATACAAGATAATAAGATCAAATCCAAATAAAAATAATGTGTGTGATATTTCAGTAACAGCATTGTTACCATCATTATACGAAATATTGAATGCATTTCAACACAACACTTACCTAAACATCACACACTATTCATTTATTTGGATTTAGTCTTGATACCTTGTGTTTCTTAAATACAGTAGAACCTCCCTGTAAAGAAAAACACCTAATTGCAGAGCCAAAGTATCCTTTAGAGAGAGCTGTTCTCTTACCAGAGAGTTGCTAAATAGTTGTTGTTTCTTATCCCCTTGTGTAAAGATTACACGAATTCCATGAGTTCATGATCTCATGGAATGGGGTGTAGGGGTGCAGCTTTTGTTGATCATGGCACCATGATCCAGGCACACTTTGATGAAAATCTGACTTTGCCTGTAGTTTGAGGACGTTCCTAACATGGAAGCAGACGCCTTTGCTGCCAACTCTAACATGAGTACAAACGCAGCTCCTCCGTATCCCTGGAGAGGGACCCTTGCTGAGGTCTATCAACCGGGTCAGTTGAAGTCAGGATTTTTAAAGAGGTCTACTCCTCCTCTAACAATGCTGCTGTTGGTCCGCGACTGCTTATTAGTCAGAGTTATTCTGCTTGTTTCGCAGCTGGCCTTCATATCTGAAGGTCGTTCCCCTATCCACCACCTGGGGACGCACCCTATAGCAGTCAGCTCTGCCAAAGGGTGCTAAATAGTAAAAATGGTATATTAATGAAAACTGTCCTTTGTAGAGAGGGATTCTCTAGTGAGAGTGTGCTCTCTTGGAGGTTCTACTGTACATCATTGTTCTGTGCATTGCATACAATTTCCCAGGTGATGTTTGAACTTTTATTGAATTGATAAGTAGGATGTGTTTTTAAAGAGTTTCCCCAATAGTCATCTATGACCATGGAGTTATGAAAAAGGAGGAGGGGGAAGCAGTAACAAGCTCACTAAAAAACCTGGGCTTAGCTTGCCCGGCTGATAGTACCCTGTAAGGGCTCCTAATCCAGGAATACAGGATGAGCAGCATTTGTACTCCATGTTAGGAGCGGTGCACATGGCGTCTGTTCCTCATGTCAGAGGCGGCCATTTCTTTTGGAGCTAAGTCGGCCTGCCACTGAGTAGTGCTCTCAGTCTTAATGACAAAGGCAGACGCATTCTACTTCACCCAGTCATGATGGTTGTCAAACCTTGATACCCTAATATGATTTAGTGGAGATAAGAAAGAAGAAGAGGACCATGGAGTACCAAGGCCATGGAGAAGGGAATTAAATATACAATTTACATAGCATACTCTACATGTTGAGTATGAAACCATTCAACAATATTTAAAAATAATTGACAATTTCTACATGTTTTTTTTTTGCTTATCCCTAGTACCCTAGTATACATGGTACTGGCCATGATAATCATGGTGGGTAGAAGTTGGCGACTGCTTTTACTGTAAGTGCACCACATGTCTACACATGTGAAAAGCACTTTGAATTTGCACTTACAAATGTGCCAGTGCCCCTTTTGGTTACTTGCACTCGCTGGTGGGGTTGGACTTTTGCAAGACTCGGGGGCCATTGGAGCATTTTTTTTTTCTAAACAGAAAAAAGTGCCCAATGTGGGAATCGAACCCGGGTCGTAGCGGTCGAAAACTAACGGTTTAGACCATCCTTCCACCGACCCTCATTTCTACATGTGAACTGAATATGAAAAATAATTGAGAAAGTTTGGCTCATCATGGTGGTGAACCTTCTTGGTTATTTTGCCAATAATCAGATCTCTAAAACTAGGATAATGTTCATTCTGCTTATATAGTGTGTGAAGGTTTGCTCTTGGTGTTGAATGAAACAATGGAAAGATGATTCTGTGTATTCCCTCATGGACAAAACTTTGATGTCGCCGGTTATTTGTTTTTTGATGGAGACAGGCAATTTTATTCACACTTGGTTATCTCGTGTGTTTTCTATTAAGATCACTGTGTATCAAATATCTTTCAGAGTTATTGTCTGAATCCCAATATACATGCTAAAAGATGTCTTTGTCCATAAGTGTAGTTGTAGACATTTTCCCTATATTTAGCTTTGAGAATAGCTCTTTCTCTTTAAAGACAAGGCATCAAATATAAGAACCTGCATGCAAAATACTTAATACTTTTGCAATGTTTTGTTTGAAAGTACAGTGTATTCAGGGTCTTATGGACTTGAAGGAAAACCAACACTAGTATAAGATGAGCTAAAGTTTCAGAAAATACTTGATTTTGCAGAACATTGAAAGTTTAATTCTGAGATACTATGGCAACAAATGATATAGGTGGTATGCCTGGTGAAAGAGATCCTTGAGGGAGAGAAAGACCTAGAAGATGGACCGACCATTGGATTGAACTAAGCTGGCTGGAGGCTGAACAAGAGTTTATCTGGGAGAACTTCCAGTACTAGAAGAATGATTGTTAAAGAAAACTATGGCATATATACACTAATGGACACAACTTAAGTAAGTGGAAGTCTTTGATGTCGCCTGTCATGTGTTATTATTTGAAGGAAACAGAACCAATTTTATTCACAATTGGTTATCTTGTATCTTCAATAAAGGTCAGCGGGTATAAAATATCTTTGTTTTATCTGAATGCTGATATACATGCTAAAAGATACAGCTTCCTTAAATTTTGTCCATGAGTGTATATAGGGTCAACAAGAAAGTTTATTGATAACTTCACCTAGCACTCTATTTAATTCCACTATAGACCTATTGTTGGAAGAGAGAAGTGAGAGAGCTTCCAAAATCTCTGGAAATAAGACGACGCTGACCTCCAAGACAGCAGATGTTGCTCCAGAGATAACAAAAGTTGCCCACAACCATGTTATCTGTTGAGACCTGAGACAACATCTGCTGTCTTGGGGACTAGAATCATCTTTCACGTGATTTCAAGCTGCTTTCCCGTGTCATGGAGGTCTGTAATATCCTCTGGAAGTGTCTGCTATCTCAATACCTGTTGAGGTTTTGGGTGATCCCTGTGGAGGTACAGGGCGTACCTATAGAACCTATATTTACATATACCATATATCCACTGACACCCAAGGGACTGCCTTATTACCATCTCTTGAGGGAATTTACAGGAATAAAGAAGCCATGTGGAGTTTAGCTAGAGGTAGTCATACCAATGATCTGACGTACAAGATGTAGGCACAGATATAATGAAGGAACAGTGCTTAGTAAAGAGGGAAGGGGAGTTTAGTAAACAAAGAAATTAAAACAATTGATGGAAGGAAGCTATTGAGGACGAATGAGAAGACAGTTCCCAGCTGTGACATTAGAGGCCATTGTTCCACAACAAAATATATTTTCTCCCTAAAATAATTAAATTTTGATATAGGTTTATTCCAAAATACAAGTTAATACAATTTATTATCAATAAACAAAAGGTCACATCTCCCATCATCATTGGTGTTTGTTTCACTGACCCGATAATTCTAGTTAGTAGAGATGCTCAATATAAATGGCATATAGTTTCTGCGTATACTTTGATGGGAGAGATCATCTTAATAAATTTTAATTTATATATATATATATATTCATTAATATTATATTATATAATTTATATTTATTAACTTTATTAACATCATGAAACGCGATATCCCAAATTCAGGGATATTTGCGTCAATACCTTTCACTGCATTACAGTAATTCGGCTATATACAATCCTGTTCAATTCATTATTTTACATAAATTAACTAAAGAAAATTGTCCAAAGAGAAAAACAAACAACAAAGCAAAACACACAGAGCAAGCATCGCAGTTCTTTTTTTTTTTTTTTTTCTAAGATTCCTTCTCTTTTTTTCCAATTCAAGAGAAAGTTGTATATGTATTTACAAAATTGATCAAAATTTTTATACTTTTCTTTTTTGTCTACAAATTCATCAAGCTGTCCAATACGACCAAATCTATTTTCCCTAAAATCCCGGAAAATTGGGCACTCCAGAAGTAGATGTCTCTCGTCTTGAATTTCACCTCCGCAGAAGCATCCTGGTTCCTATATAATTTATATTATATAATTTAATTTTTAATTAATATTAAACAAAATAGTTTCAAGATGAGTGCTAATTTCTTAGAACTAATTGGCAACAACTATAATATAAATAGCATTTTCTTTAAGAACGATTGAATAAAAATACACAGAACTTTGTGAAACAGTCTCTTACTAAGATTCTATTAAAATATTAACACACATTTTAAAATGTTTTTGTTGTGTATGCAAATTGTTAAATATCTGTATGTATTTTGCATGTTTTTTATTATTAATATGTAAATATTTATTTGTATATATAGAACATGAACGGTGCAATTAAAGAGAAATTGACCAGTAAATATAGGCTCCGTGTCGTGACTACTACTGGGAGGCGACACAACAACTGGCGACGAGTGTGTGTGAACCGGTTCAAGTGCTCTTTCACAGGTGGAGGAAGACAGAAATATAAAGCGGACGCGAAGCCAACAGTATGTCTGGGTGTTCAATGATTGTACCGTTCAGTTCCTTCAGACCAGTGGAGGAATCCTTTGATATTTTCGTTCAAAGATTTGAGGCTGCCTTTGAGGCGAATGGGCTGGAGGAGGGAAAAAGAATGCCCATCTTTGTTTCTCTTCTGGATTCGGAAATGCTGAAGCTGGGCAATGATTTGTTTTTCCCGAGTACCATGAAAGAACAGCCGTATGAACGGTTAATACAAAGAATAAAACTGCATCTGGCTCCAAGAAAGAAGGTGATTCCTCAACGATGCAGGTTCTTGAAGAGAATACAACTCGAAAATGAATCCGTCTCAGAATACCTGCGTGAGCTCCGGCATTTGGCTATGGATTGCACTTTTGGTGAAATGTTGGAGGTCATGTTACGAGACCGTTTTGTGGCTGGTATAAAATCGGAAAGCCTTCAGAAGAAATTGTTACAGGAGGATGACGATGTCACCTTGGACAGGGCATTTTCTATAGCAGTCTCGTTTGAGCTAGCTGAACAAAATGCTAAGGAGCTGCAGGATGGACTAGTGGCTAAGATGGATATTGTTCCGGGAGAAAATAGAAAGAATGAAGCTCGTAGAGGATGGCAGCATGGGCCTGGTATGCAAAGAAGGGAGACAATTTGTTTCCGATGCGGAGAAAAAAACTCTCACCTGGCACCTGCATGTCCACATAAAACAAAATCTTGTTTTAAATGCAAGAGAATTGGACATTTGAGCAGGGTGTGCAAAACGGGTAAATCAGTGCCAGACTGCAGATATGCGCAGGACGAATTAATTTATTCGGTACAAGGTGATACTGATGCAAAAATAAATCTACATGTTGACGAGTATCAATTGTGTTTTGTGGTGGACACAGGAAGTCCCGTCACACTGATACCGAAAACAATTTATGAAAAATACTGGAAAGATGGTAAATTGTCTCCATCTTATTTAAGATTGAGGTCCTTTTGCGGAAACCCAATAAAAATTATTGGTGAGAGAAGAGTTTTTGTGAAGGAGGCAAATCAAGATTTGCGGTTGATAGTTGTAGATGAAGATATTTCGATAGTTTTGTTGGGACGAGAATGGCTAAAAGGTTTAAATCTTGATTTTTCTAGGTTATTGAACATTAGACAAGTAAGCGAGTCCGATATAAAAGTTATAATAAATAAGTATGCTAATTTATTTAGCAAAGAATTAGGTTGCTTAAAAAACGTCCATATTAATTTTTATTTAAAAAAAAATACGACTCCTGTATTTTGTAAGGCGAGAAGTTTGCCTTTTTCTTTGAAGAAAAAAGTAGAAAATGAAATCGATGGCCTGGTTAACGAGGGAATTTTACAACCTATTGAGTATGCCAACTGGGCCGCACCTATAGTACCAGTACTGAAGAAAGATGGGAGCCTTAGAATTTGCGGCGATTTTAGATGCACCGCAAATAAGGCCATAGAATTGGATAAGTACCCGCTTCCATCAATAGACGAAATATTTTCAAAATTGTCTGGAAATACAGTGTTTTCGTCATTGGACTTATCCAGAGCTTATTTGCAGGTCAGATTATCTGAAGAGGCCAAAAGAGTGGTGAACATCAATACTACGAAGGGGTTATTTGCCTTTAAAAGGCTACCCTATGGAGTAGCTGTAGCACCAAATAAGTTCCAAAGAGAAATGGACAATCTATTTGCAGATATGTCGGGAGTGGCTTGCTACATCGATGACATCCTGGTAGCCGGAAAGGATCATAGGGATCACGAGCAAAAGCTGGAATTGGTCTTTAAAAGGCTGCAAGAAAAAGGTTTAAGATTAAACAAGGATAAATGCAAATTCGCAGTAAATGCTGTTGAATATTTAGGTTTTAAAATAGACAAAAAAGGACTGCATCCCATAAGTAGTAAAATAGAAGCGGTGGTAGAGGCGCCTGAACCTACAAACGTTTCTCAATTGAGATCTTTTATAGGTCTCCTTATTTATTACTCTAGGTTTATAAGAAATATTGCAGATATTTTAGCGCCCTTCTATCACCTCTTAAAAAAGAATTCCAAATGGAACTGGACTGGCGAACACCGTATATTATTTGCAAAATGCAAAGCATTGCTAACTAACGAGTCGGTGCTGGCACATTATGATGCAACTAGGGAACTAGTCCTTGCATGTGACGCCTCTAGCTATGGTTTAGGAGTGGTTCTGAGTCACAGGAACGATAGAAAGGAAGAAACTCCTATAGCCTTTGCTTCAAGAACGCTAACTGAAGCGGAAAGGCGGTATTCGCAATTAGAAAAAGAAGCCTTAAGCATCATTTTTGGTTGTGAGAAATTCCGACAATATCTATTGGGACGTGAATTTGTGTTAATCACAGACAACCGACCTTTAATGCACATTTTTTCACCCCAGAAACCGATCCCCATATGTGCTGCATCAAGAATTAAGAGGTGGTCGTTAAAATTATCTGCATTTAAATACACTGTGGAGTTTCGAAAAACTGATGATAATGGAAATGCAGACGCGTTATCACGATTACCTTTAGTCTCAAAGACCACGGAATCTTTGGATGAGGATCAGGTGCTTCTCCTTCGGAAAATGAGTGAGGTCCCCTTCTCATTCCAGGATGTTGCAGTTGAGACACGCCGGGATAAATTACTATCAATTGTGTTGAGAAATGTTAGGGAAAATAATTGGCAAATTCCAAAGGTATCGCAGGAAAATCCACTTTGTTCCTATTATAGGATAAAAGACGAATTAAGTTGTGAGTTTGGATGTCTGCAATGGCGTGAAAGAGTGGTAATTCCCCAGAAATTAAGATCCTCAATTTTGAACGATTTACATGAGATGCACCTAGGGATGGTGAAAATGAAAATGATTGCTAGACGGTATTTTTGGTGGCCAGGCATAGATAAGAACATTGAAGAGTTGGCTAGAGATTGTAGAATCTGCCAAGAATCTGCAAGTATGCCGCCGTCTACCATTTCAGAGTGGACTTGGCCTGAGAAGCCGTGGCACCGTCTACACTTAGATCTAGCAGGTCCCTTTATGGGACGAATGTTTATGGTCCTTGTAGACGCGTACACCAAATGGCTGGAGATTGTCATCATAAAGGACATTACGAGCAGGACCATCATAGGACATCTTAGGGAGATCTTTGCCAGATTTGGATTACCTGAACTTTTGGTAACCGATAATGGCAGACAATTTGTCTCAAGTGAATTTGAGGAATTTACAAAAATTAATGGTATAAGACACACAAAAACGAGTCCGTACAATCCCAGCACTAATGGCTTAGCTGAGCGATATGTACGTGGATTTAAAAACTCTTTACGAAAGAACCAAGGAAAGGACAGTGTAGAAATCAATCTACAGCGATTTTTATTCGCCCATAGAGCTTTTCCTCAAACGGTATTAAAGGAGTCTCCCGCGGAACTTTTAATGAAAAGAAATCTAAGATTAAGATTTTCAAATTTGATTCCGAAAATGGCGAAGGTAGGAGAGGTGTACCATGATGCCATGAGGAAGCAAAAGCATTTTGCGGTCGGCTCTGAGGTGTATTTTCGGAATTTTGCTAACGGACCAAAATGGAAAAGGGGCAGGATCATGGAACTACTGAGCAGCCGACATTACCTTATAGAAGACGAAGGCCGTTATGTGAAAAGACACATAAATCAACTAAGGCCAGTTATCAAGAAAGAAGTTCCTGAAGTGAGAGATTTGGTATTGCCGGGTACATCAAGAGATTTTATACTGCCTGGCACTTCTCGAGATCACCCTGGGCTTGGAGGACAGGAGAAGACAAGGGAAGAAGCCCCGGAGGTGGACGAAGAATTGAAGGGAGCGGAGTCTTCAGCACAAGAGGACACTCCAGAACCAGAACCGGGCCCTGCTGCTGCGGCTGTCCCTGTCCCTGTGCGCAGTCCAAGACCGCAGCGATCCAGAAGACCGCCAGAACCAGAACCGGGCCCTGCGGCTGTCCCTGTCCCTGTGCGCAGTCCAAGACCGCAGCGATCCAGAAGACCGCCAGACCGGCTGCACTACTATTAAGAGGGGAGATGTGTTGTGTATGCAAATTGTTAAATATCTGTATGTATTTTGCATGTTTTTTATTATTAATATGTAAATATTTATTTGTATATATAGAACATGAACGGTGCAATTAAAGAGAAATTGACCAGTAACTATAGGCTCCGTGTCGTGACTACTACTGGGAGGCGACACAACAGTTTTCTTCAACGTTCTCAAGTTTTTACATTTTCAGCAGCGAAACTGCCACGAGCCTCAACCTCCACGAGCTGAATGTAACCAAGACACTTCTTAAAAAAACCTTATAAACAATATTCTAAGTTAGACGAAAAAACATGGTGAAGGAAGACGAGTTTCTTTTATTGATGCATAGGTGCAAGCTTTCGGGTAAAAACCCTTCAACAGGCGTGCAATGAAGCGCGACTTATAAGAACTATGGTACAAATGGTAGGAAGGGACATATATATATAAAAGGAAATTTTTAAACTATTTATATGTTAATCCTAACAGAAGACCGATTTTTGAGAAAACTATTTAGTCGTATTTAGGTTATTTAACGTCACTACGAATGTTTATGAAGGATTTGCCAAGAGAGAGGGAAATGTATTAACTTCTCTTTATAAAAATCTTATTTTAAACAACTT
Source organism: Cordylochernes scorpioides (assembly GCA_030710605.1). NCBI lineage: Eukaryota > Metazoa > Arthropoda > Arachnida > Pseudoscorpiones > Chernetidae > Cordylochernes > Cordylochernes scorpioides. Next base: position 34,358,813 of record CP092864.1, read on the forward strand.
TTAAGAATAATTATTGATTCTGATGAAGGTATGGGACTATATCTTGAAGAGGTGATTCAAAGCCAGGATGTTGATTGAATACATTTTCGGACTCTAATAAATATACTTAAAAGTAGCCATTTAAGCATGAATGCTTCTTTTTCGCACAAATCAAACTTCCAATGTCCTTACTGCGATGAAAAATATTGGGAGAGCTTGGCTTATGAGTGACAATTAACAATTAGAACACTTTTATTGACTCAATATTTACATGAAAAAGATCAAGAGAACTATCAGCCAGGTCTCACCGTGATAGTGTCCTCCTCCAAGCGATGACGGGGTCCTCAATGGCCTGGCCCAGTCGTGAATGGTGAACCCCAGATGAGCCAAACCCTCCCACTATTTTTTCATCGCAGTAAGGACAATAGAGAAGTTTGATTTATGCGAAAAAGAAGCATTCATGCTTAAATGGTTTCTTTTTCTTATATATAGATGGCGTATTATTGCTTTATATTAATTAATACTTAAATGTATTGCTCTTACTTGATTCTTTTAACAGAAAATCAATGCTATTTATATCACGTGTGATCTCTTAACTATATTTAACTATTTAAAATTATAAACGACTAGCGGATGTGTACCCGGCTTCGCCCGGGTTTTATCCGAGTGAAAGTTTGCCTAACGAATATTATATATTATGAAGTATAATAAACAATGCTAAAGATTAGTTTTAATTATTAATCAAGATTGTGTGTGAATATGTGAGAAAGATGTAATATCGTTGTTGTTTTCTTGGCCGACTGTTTTACATATGGTGTTATCTTAAAATTGCTTGTTTTGAATATTTTTTTAGATTGAGTTGAATGAATTGCTGAATTTTTTTTTGTATTTATATATAAATAAAATTAACTCTGTTGAATTTTTTTGTATTTTATCGATAACAGCAAAGTTATGTATTTTAAAGTTAGGAAAAATATTTTGATGTTAAGCAAAACCTGCTCCATCTCGTTTTACATAAATGTTGAAAATTTGGTCGAAATTGATGCATTGTAACGAAAGTTTTTAGCGAACACCACTTATGAAATTTCCATTTATATAGAAGACTAGACGAATGGCCCGGGCAACGCCCGGGTTTTACCCGAGTGCGAATATATTTTAAAAACGTTTTAATCTTCATCTAGATCTTCATCTTGTCTACACCTTGTATACATCTTGCTTCCTAGGGTTGCCCGGCAACGCCCGGGTTTACATGATTAAATGTATTATTCAAACACATTAAACATGTGCCCGTTGGCTGCCAGCGAGTAAATGTCGGCGCCCGTTGACTCCCGGCGAGCAAGCGACCGCTCCCGTCGGCTGCCGGCGGGCGAGTGGCTTCCCGGCGCATGCGCGCGCCCGTTGACTCCCGGCGAGCAAGCGACAGCTCCCGTCGGCTGCCGGCGTGCGAGTGCCTTCCCGGCGCATGCGCGCGCACAGGGTAGCCACGTGTCGCAGGCCGTCCAATGGGCGCGCCCCGCCATCAGATTCCACCGCGTTCTAGATGAGCTATTTAGAATAATTTGAATATATAGTTTTAATAATTGATTTATATATTTTTTAAAATAGCCTATCGTCATCCTCGTTATTTTTTACCTATGTATTGAAATTTTGGTTTGAATTAGTGAACTACTGCGAATTTGTATACCGGACATACAAACCAACCAACCAACCAACAAACATACAAACATTCATTTTTATATATATAGATATAATATAAATGAGTTTTAAAAATTGTTTAAAAAAAATGCATCGGCCGGGAATCGAACCCTGGCCGCCCGCGTGGCAGGCGAGCATTCTACCACTGAACCACCGATGCTTTAAAAAAATCAAATTCATTTATCGTCGCGACCAGTGCTGCGCCCTAGCGGTAAAAGACTGGAACTAACGCTTTTTGGTTTTTTATTTAAAAAAAAAAAAGCACATTAACTTTTTTAGTTTTTTGAATAGCCTATATGTTAAACGAAATCTTCAGCTACCTACATGCGAAATTCCATAATGATTGAGTCAGTAGATTTTGCGTGATGCGATAACAAACATCGATTTCGCATTTCATTTTTATATAGATAAGGAAAGGATAAGGATTTATAAGGGCGCGAAAATGTTTCTTTTTGGTAAATGAACAATTGCCTATTGTCCTTACTGCAATGATAGAGTATAAGGAGGGCCTGGTTATAGGTAACTATAAAGTGAAGCAAACGGATAGAAAATTTGCTTACTTGTTACCTCTTCTTGTCGCAGCAGCCCCGTTATGATCGCTTTTATCGCATTTGATCGATCTTGATCAATCTTTATCGCACTTGAGCGATCTTCATCGCACTTGATCGATCTTGATCAATCTTCATAGCACTTGATCAATCTTTATCGCACTTGAGCGATCTCGATCAATCTTCATCACAATTGATCGATCTTGATCAATCTTCATAGCACTTGATCAATCTTTATGGAACTTGATCAATCTTCATAGCATTTGATTAATCTTTATCTCTCTTGATCATAGCATTTGAGCGATCTTGATCAATCTTTATCGCACTTGATCAATCTTTATCACACTTGATCAATCTTCATCATCCTTGATCAATCTTCATAGCATTTGATCGATCTTGATCAATTTCTATCGCACTTGAGCGATCTTGATCAATCTTCATCGCACTTGATCGTACTTGATCAATCTTTATCGCACTTGATGGTACTTGATCAATCTTTATCGCACTTGATGGTACTTGATATTTTTTAAAGCATTGACTAGCAGCCAATAAAGTTTTTTAAATTGCCAATTGTCTTGATAAATCTTTTTATCGCTCAATTGATTAATCTTTATCGCATTTGTTCAATCTTGATTGCTTCTATCTCACTTGATCGCTTTGGTCGCTCATATAGCTTAATCGCTCAGGTCGCCTTGCCCGCTAATCCCACTAGTAGCTCGGTTGCTAAGGTCCATTGTTGTGGCGGCCTGGATGGTAGTCCGACATGAAGGACGAAGGTTGGACTTGAAGAATGTAAATTGAACACTTCCGCAAATATATCGTTTTTTTGGAAATATACGGAGTAGGTTTAACGAAGAAATCGGTTTGAATTAGCTAAGATAAAATATATACAGTAGAAACTGCCGCTAGAGGACGACTCTCTACAAAGGACAGATTTCATTGTCAAAATTAACATTTTTACTTTTTAGAACCTCTCTCCGGCAATAGGACATCTCTTTCTAAAGGACATTTTGACATTGCATTTAGTTGTTGTTCTTTACAGGAAGGTTTTAGTATAGTATGATTGTCAAGTTTAAAGGCGATATACTCACTATACCCACACATGAAATTGAGAAACAATTGAAGAACTTGGGTTATCCTGAGACTAAACCTTAAGCTTACCAATACGCCACGTTTAAATATATAAAAAAGAGAGAGAGAATTTGGATGAATATTTGACGAATTTACAAGAACTGCTGTAAAACCTGACTTAAGCGGAGACTTAATGGACCGATAAATATTGGTTAAATTGGAGAAATATTGTGCAGATACTAGAGGTAACCTCACTAGGGGCTACATAGTTTGAGTTGTGCACAAAAGGTTTCGCTCAAGACAGGTTTTTTACTGTAGTTTAATTCATATGGAAGTGTAGGAAATTATAATACATTTTTAGATAACACAAGTCTCAACTACTCCAAGAGTCCAACCAGTTCTCTGATTGGGTCTTAATGGAGAAATGACATTTCAATAATCCTGCTCCAGTTTGAAACAGCGACACTAGGATTTCTTGTTTTTCTCACCATTTTTCTCAAAATAAATTCATATAAATTAAGCAATACCAAAGGAGATGTGAGGATTGAAGCTTCCATTTATCGCGGAATACTCCGAAGGAATATCTTATTGAATCTAGCTGTCAAAATAACGGAGTAGTTTGTAAGCTGGAATAGAGAGTGGACGCACAACCTAACTAAATCTCTTCCCGACGTTAAGCCGGACTCGAGGCAGGTGTAGAAAGAAGCACTGACCTTGGCGATGTTGACCTTGTCTAATTGTGTCATTACAGAGTAAGCCACATATGGAATGGTGTGGTGGGGAGCTTTATTGACTTCTCTCCCAGCAACCTTCCATACCTAGTGACCGAGGAGACTTCAGTCCGGAGAGTTAGGGGGTCAAATATCGAGAATTTAGTGGCTGGGGATGCTAAGTGTCAGTCTTCTTTGCTTTGTGGCTGGAGAAGACATAATTCCTTCCTGCGGCCACCATGGCCATCCTTCATAGCAGTCTCCAGGATTAATTATAAGCCAATAATGCGTCATATAAACATAAGAAGTGAAAGCATTAAATCATGAATGTTTATTTTACGCATAAAACAAACTTCTACAAACATTTTCATCGCAGTAAGGATAGTAGAAGTTTATTCTATGTGAAAAAGAAACATCCGTGCTTTAATGCCTTCATTTCTTATGTATAAATGACGCGTTATTGCTTTATAATTAATTTATACCTAACTGGCCATTTTCTTATTGTTTGCGGAAGAACATTACTCGATGCAAATATTTCTATGTAATTCTACTGTCCTGAAAGCTTATTTTCAATGTTTTCTTGAACATATCTAAGATTTCACCCTTCAGTGTAGCACATATAAGCAGAATCGTCCAATTCAGTATTAGAGCTCCAGAATGTTGATGTCCTCCTGAGACCCTGCTCAAAGAAGTAGGGAACCATGATACCACCTTCGATTCTGATAATGCCAAAGACCATTAAAGAGACAGGAAATATAGGGTGCACCACGAAGGGAACCTTGAGAATATAAAGCCAGCATAATTATATAAAAGTAGATTTCAATGATTGGCAAGATGTAAACGGAATATGTCATTTCTACAGGATTAAGCATGGAAACCTTTTGGAAGAAAAAACACCTTTTAATGAAACATATAAGTGAGGGCTGATGTTAGACAATAGAAATAGCGATAGAAAGGAAGATGTGTTCAGACAGTGGTCTAGATATTTCCTGCTCCAGTGGTCGGGTCCAACTCCAGCTCAGGCTCCTTGGACCTGTAGGGATCCAGGAATTTGGGATCAGCTTCCAACTTCTTTAGCAGCCTCTCCAGTCGTCGCAAGCCTGCACATCCAGTCAATACACTCAACTCTTTAGCAGCCTCTCCAGTCGTCGCAAGCCTGCACATCCAGTCAATACACTCAACTCTTTAGCAGCCTCTCCAGTCGTCGCAAGCCTGCACATCCAGTCAATACACTCAACTCTTTAGCAGCCTCTCCAGTCGTCGCAAGCCTGCACATCCAGTCAATACACTCAACTCTTTAGCAGCCTCTCCAGTCGTCGCAAGCCTGCACATCCAGTCAATACACTCAACTCTTTAGCAGCCTCTCCAGTCGTCGCAAGCCTGCACATCCAGTCAATACACTCAACTCTTTAGCAGCCTCTCCAGTCGTCGCAAGCCTGCACATCCAGTCAATACACTCAACTCTTTAGCAGCCTCTCCAGTCGTCGCAAGCCTGCGCATCCACTCAATGCACTTCCATCTAATTCTCTCTCACAGTACAGATCAACATTGAGGATAGTTGTACCCCAAAATAAGATAGTTCTATATCTTACCGATATATGTTGTGTTCTAAGACATCCACGTCAACAATAGTAATAACCATATTTTTGTTTGTTAGTCACCGAAGACCATTCCATCATGGGCGAGTGCTAACCGTATATGTTTTGTGAGTCTGAGGACATTCCATATTTTTCAATAGCAAAAATATTCTTAGAGGCCAAAATTTGATGACG
>CP092864.1:34364687-34449943 GCA_030710605.1 Cordylochernes scorpioides
AATATTGTGTGGCGTTTCGGTAACAGCGATGTTCATCACACTATTTATTTGGATTTTGTCTTATTACCTTTTCTGTTTCTAATCTATAATCCAAATTGTACTATATATTATTTAGACTTCATCAGTTCAAACAGAAAGCTTTTCCTGAACCCAAAAGAGGTCTTGAGAAATCTAGATGTGTGCAAAACCTCCAAGAACTGGTGTGTAGACTGGAACAACACTCCACCTCACAGATTAGGGTGAAACAGAATTTCATGGTGACCAACCTCAGAGATGACACTCTCAGATGATCCACATACTGCTAAAAGATATTGCTTGCCTGATATTCTAATTTCTAGAAAAAGGGTTTATGTAAAATAATTTCACATTCTTAAATTTTATCTTGGTAAATTTTTCTCTAAATGTTTGCATGTGTGTTTTAATTTTATCCTGATGGGGACACAAGACTTTGGTTCAAACACGGATAAAGCATTTTGACTGAAGTGTGTATTTTCTTTATAACTACATATAATCACTGGTGCAAATTTATTTTGAGAAAAGACACAATCCAGTCAAAATGGTTTTTAATTTTTAAACCAAAATTCATACCAAAGTTTGTATACCTAGCTACAATATTTTCACACACAAGCTGAAATTCTCCATCTCGCAGATTTTTATTTATTTCTCAGCTATTGTGCAAATAAATTTTTCCTGATATCTTCATTAGATCACTCAGTCATTCCTGACTTTCTTATCAAAACAATGTGTTTTAACTTGATACTTTCTTCGTGTTTAAATCATATGTTTACAAACTTTCTATTTTATAAATGATGATATTAGCATCTCCTGATTGTGCGTGCAACTTCTTCTTCTTTCTTATCTCCACTCAATCATATTTAAGGTATCAAGCTTGTAAAGCTTGAGATTATGACTGGGTGAAGTAGAATGCATCTGCCTTTGTCATTAAGACTGGGAGCACTACTTAGTGGCAGGCCGACTTAGCTCCAAAATAAATGGCTGCCTCTGACATGAGGAACAGACGCCATGTGCAGCCGCTCCTAACATGGAGTAAAAATGCTGCTCATCCTATATCCCTGGATTAGGAGCCCTTACAGGGTACTATCAGCCGGGCCAGCTGAACCCAGGTTTTTTTTAGCGAGCTTGTTACTGCTCCCCCTCCTCCTTTTTTATCCGGGCTTGGGACCGGCAAGGCAGAGTTTTGTGTGCAACTGAAAGTTGATGAATGCTTTTGCCGTATTTCAGAAAAAAATATCAACTCTATTGAAATTGTTGATATTTATTCCAACAAATGGTGCAAGCCATCAGCAACTCTCAGTTGCCTGATCAGGAGATGCTTTTTAAAAAAAAATGTTAACTTGATCCCAGTACCATATCACTTTTGGGTAATTTTTTCATAGAGTTGGTCCACTATCTTTATGATTTAATACTGGATAGAAAATGATAATGAGATGGTTCATTGGTGGTGTGAACATCCCAAAGTGGTTTAGCCAACTTAAATCAATCTCCATTTATGTATCTCTAACACACACTCACGGACAAAACTTAAGGAGGTTTCATATTTTGATGTGACCAGTCATCTTTTATTGAAAGAGACAGAGGCAATTTTGTTCACACTTGGTTATCTCGTGTATCTTCAATAAAGGTCACTGTGTATCAAATATCTTTCAGAATTACTGTCTGAATCCTGATATACATGCTAAAAGGTACAACTTCCTTTAGTTTTGTCCATGAGTGTATGTATCTCTAATGTATGTACTTTTCCTAAAGGGTATATTTGCAATTTATTTCTGGAAGAGCCTTTGCTCTGTTCATATATACTCATATATATAATAGTTTATAAATTGCAAAAAAAAGTATGCTTGCAATACAATCCTTTATCATCCAAAAAAAAAAAAGATGTAGGTAAGCTTTCGTGTCTGTGCTGTTCAACCAAAGTCCTAAAACCTGGACCACCGAAAGCTGCTGGCCTACACATTAGCTTTGCGCAGAGGCGATATCGTAGCCAATGAGAATCTTCCGAGGCGCGATTATTGCTAGTTGAAAACTTTACACATTAGCTTTTGTTGTTGTATGGTAATGCAAGAAATTTATTTTTTGTAAATTTTTGTAATTTATGAATAGAGAAAAAAAAGTAAGAGGAGATAAGGCAGGTGAAATGAATGAGAATCCATGCCCTGAGAGTTTCAATGAGTTTTTTAAATGGCACTTTGCCATATAAAAAGCTTATTGAGTGGCTCGGGCCATGCATTCTCTTTCTTATATTTCTGTAGTTGATGAGGCATTTATATCCCATTACCCAGTATTCCTTAATAATTACACTATATGCACTATATATTGCAAAAATAAAGATAAAACCTTTCGCAATAAGTTTCTTTTATTACAATAAACGCGAGCTTTCGGGCTGGAGCCGCCCTTCTACAGGCAAAAATGGGCTCCAGCCCGAAAGCTCGCGTTTATTGTAATAAAAGAAACTTATTGCGAAAGGTTTTATCTTTATTTTTAATATTTGCAGCGCAATTATTCGTTTACTTTAACTATATATTGCACATTATGTACTATAATATACACTCTAATTTTTAACGCCTTGCCAAATGCTTTATTTTTATTTATTTCTCCTGGTGAAGACAAAAGATTTTTGTTGAAACGTTGAGAAAATAAAAACTCTAACTGGCCGAAGTGTCTATTTTCCACAGAAATATGAATGCCGGCCAGACAACCTCTAACTTCAGGACTTTAATTGGCATATACAGTAAAACCTCCATGAGAGGGACACCCCAGCTAGAGGACACCTCTCTACAAAGGACAGTTTTTAGGTGTCCTTTACAGAGAGGTTTTACTCTAATATGATTCTTTATTTACCCATCATATGACCTTGAGTAACCAATCAGCATTGAGTTCATTAGCTAATCAGAATGTAATTTTATTTAAAGATCATTCTAGATATTTTAACTGATATGGATTTAAGTCATCCAACTTCAATGTCAAACCATATCTTGCTGACCTCCAAAACTTCCAAGTTTGTCTCATATTGACATTGTCTACGTGATCCCCCTCTGTCAACAGTTACTGAGTGTTTCATTTACCTAGTGTGCTCCCCGCTTCTTTGTCTTATTTCCCATCTCATTCATGTGTAAATTACTTTTTGGTCTTATAATACCTAGTGTTTGTAATCTGTAATCCAAATTATGCCTTATCAATACCTAGAAAGCTAAATGCCCTTGGAAGACCTTTTGTCTTATCAGTTGTGGACATTGCACACTATTTAGTTCCTTATTCTACAGCAGCAGTGATAGTGGTGTAGTACTTATCCCAAGTACTCTATGATAGTCATGGTGACTAGTAAGTGACTGGTTTTACTGTAAATGCACCACGTGTCTATAGAACATGTAGAACTTGCACTTGTAGAATGTAGAATGCTGTTACCGAAACATCACACACTTCATTTGAATTTGGTACAAGAAAATAAGACCTAATCCAAATAATTTTTGGATTAGGTCTTATTTTCTTGTATTATAATCAATAATCCAAATTGTGCATATCATGTGAAATCCTCTAATTAATCAAGTATTTCCCAAATTGGTATCAACATTAAAAAAAAATATTTTCTTGATAAAAAGATTATTTAGGAGAATGATGCTCTGATTCTGGGTATGAGATTGATGAGATATAATTTGGATGAAGGGGAATTTGCTCAGCCTCCTCCAAGCAGATCAGATTGGAAGAGCTGGACAAATGTGTTCAAGAACTCCCTTTAAAAGTCTTTTGGTTCTTCCAAGGTCATCCTAGCCCTAAAAGTGGAATTTTTACTTAACCTATTTCTCCATATATATTTCCCCCCCCCTTTTTAATTGATGAATATTATATTTACTACAAGTAACCAAACAGGGCTCTGGCACATTGTAAGTGCAAAAGTATAACTGCTCTCTACATGTATAGACATGTGGTGCATTTACAGTAAAACCAGTCACTTACTAGTCACCATGACTATCATAGAGTACTTGGGATAAGTACTACACCACTATCACTGCTGCTGCTGCTGTAGAATAAGGAACTAAATAGTGAGCAATGTCCACAACTGATAAGACAAAAGGTCTTCCAAGGGCATTTAGCTTTCTAGGTATTGATAAGGCATAACTTGGATTACAGATTACAAACACTAGGTATTATAAGACCAAATTCAAATAACAATGCTGTTACTGAAACTATTTATTTATTCATTTGGTCTTATGATTTTCAAAGTAGTTTTAAATTAACTTTTCTTTTAAAAAAAAATAGCATTTCATTCTAATTCACTTAGGTGTTCAACAATGAAAGAATATGCAAATTTGAATGATTTTATTGACATTAAACCTTTTTTTTTCCCTCACCTTTTACTTTTTATTAAACCAATTTCTTTCAGAGTTGTGTTTAGAACTTAAACAGTTGTTGTTGTTTCTTATCCCCTTGTGTAAAGATTACACAAATTCCATGAGTTCATGCTCCTCGAGATGTTTTATGATGAGCAGCGGCCTCTCCCAAAGGTCCTGTTTAGTGCATCTAATGCAAGCCAAAATGTGTTCTGGAGCTGCAGGTGCCAAGCTACATTTTGGGCAAAACTTAAACAGTAGAACCTCCACGAGAGGACACTTGCTAGAAGACACCTCTTTACAAAGGACAAGTTTCCATTGTCGGAATTGTCATTTTTACTATTAAACAACTCTCCAGTAAGTGGACACCTCTCCCTAAAAGACACTTTGGCTCTGCAATTAGATGTCCTTTACAGAGTGGTTCCACTATATTAGGATTAAAAAAATAAAATATATAGTGATTTGAAGTTTGATGTTTTTCTGTAATGATAAATTTTAGCTGTTTGAGAGCAATTATATTTTATTACATTTGAAACTTTTTAGGTTTGAAACAATTGTTGAGAATCTCCTTGCTAAAAGGGATAATGTTCTAGTATAAATTGCCTAATACAATATAAACCTATTTGGGGATTAACCTGGTGTGTTGAAAGAGTTTACATCAATAATGAACCAAGCCTTTCTATCATAATTTTTTTTCTCATCTTACAGTAAGGTCTTCTTTAGAAATACAGTAGAACCTCCACGAAAGGACACTTCTGCTCGAGGCCACCACTCTCTATAAAGGACAGTTTTCATTGCCAAAATTACAATTTTTACCAATACCAAAATCTGTTAAGAGAAAAACCTCTTACTAAACAAAGCTTTGACTCTCTGCAACTAGATATCCTTCAGAGAGAGGTTCTACTATATTTGCTTTTATTATTATTATCATCATCTTTTAATTAGCATCTATTTAGGTATTTAAACTAGTTACAAGATTTTTCTATCCTTCTGGATACCATGTGAAATGGAGATTTTGGTTCTATTCAATAAAGGCTGCTCTATAGCTAAGGTGGTGTTGTTTCTAGCGGGTCACGATGTGCCACCGGGGAGCTCTGTTCCAACAAGAGGTTCCAGATGGTGAGTGGTTGCCTGTGTCCCCCCCTGCCTCCATCTCACACCTCTCTACCTGCAGAAAAAATACGCCCCTCTGGAGCCCTTCAAGACCAACAAGAAGGGCTGGGGTCTGAAGGCCAAAGAGAGCATCCAAGCGTGAGTACCCTCCTTGCTAAGCCATTTGTGATATACTCTTTTGTTTGTAACACAAGCTGCCTTTTATAACCACTGGTCATGTGCTCTTTTCTCACTCTCCTAGTGTCTTTAAAAAGCTTAGTAAAGTTGATATATTCAGTAAACCACTACCAAGAATGTCACTTCATTGTATTGGCTAAGATCTATATAGCAAAGTCAAGACCTGCTCTTGAGAAATCTTTATTTTTTTAAAATTAAAAATTCTTTATTTTTTTTAGTTTTTTTTTCCATAATGCGCAGTAGTGTATTAGTAGAAATTGGAGTTTTCAATTATAAAAGAAAAAAAAATTAGTTAAAAATGTTGTCTTTTAGTAGATATAGGGCAGCAATGTTGGACCAAAAATTGCTCAAGAAAAAAAATCAGAAATTTATGTAGTATTCAAGCTCAGTAGAACAAAGGAGAGTAATATAGAGAAGGAATTTGACAGGAATATCAGTATAGTGAAGCCTGGTTGAACTAAAGTGTAAAGCCAGGTTGAGTTATTCAACTTTTGTGTTCAGGAAATTGGGCTGATTCATCAACCCAGTTCCTTTCTACACAAAACCATTTTGGAGAAGGAATTTTGGTATGACAGGAATATCAGTATAGTGAGGCCTGGTTGAACTAAATTGTAAAGCCAGGGTGGGTTATTTGGTTCTTTCAACTTTTGTGTTCAGGAAATTGGACTGATTCATCAATCCAGTTCCTTTCCACTCAAATCAATTTTGGAGAAGAAATTTTGGTATGACAGGTATATCAGTATAGTGAGGCCTGGCTGTACTAAAGGTTCTTGAAGTGTAAAGCTACTGTCAGTTATTTGGTTCTTTCAACTTTTGTGTTCAGGAAATTGGGCTGATTCATCAATCCAGTTCCTTTCCACACAAAACAATTTTATTTTTATGTGGCAAGGAACAGGGTTGTGTTAAATCTGAGCATTTTTATTTCAATAAATACACAAACTTTTTTGAGTCTACTTTATCGGAGTTAAGATAATAAATTTATTATATATACTTCCTCTTTTTTTTTTTTTTTTTTAGGGTGTTATCATTTTCCCTACAAGATTTGTATCATATATCACCAGGAAGTACTTTCCTTAAAATGACTCCCATGATTAGGTATAATTTGGATTACAGAATAGAAACATAAGGTAGAAATGCTACAAATCCAAATAATGCAGACACAAAATGTATTTAATTGGATATGGTCTCATTACCTTATGTTAAAAATGACCATATTTTAACCCCTGTTCATGATCTGATGCGTTCATTGAGAAGAGGGATGGTATGGAATGTTACTCTCCACAGCCAGCACTGAGGAGTTTCAAAGCAAAATTCCAACCCCATCAGTAAATGCAAGGAAACACAGGGCTCTAGCTCTTCCCATCCCTGGACACTTTTATTTTTCCATTTATCATTACTCTTCACAATTATCCTTTCATACCTCATCCCTAAGGTTAGAAATGATCGTTATTTCTCCTTGAAATAAATTTTGATTTTTCGTTCAAAAGAAACACATGCGGGGATAATTTTCAAATGTCGTTTTACAATCTTGTGTAAGTGTTGAAAATTAGAACTGCCTTATGCATGTAGAAATGGTGGTGGTGTCTTGTCCATGAAGCAGATCAGTTGCTCCATGGAAAGAGAGGATGCCATTGCCCTGTTAGTCAGCCACATTTCAGAGTTCTCTGTAGGCCTTCACGGTTACCGTAGCGGCTTGGAGCTCACAAGACCGTACTTCGCCCTAGAGGGCAGTCCCTTACTTTTGCTGCTTCTCCCGCCCTCCATGTAGAGGAGGGGTTGGACTTCTGGACGGTGCATGTAGAAATAGGTAAACAATATATATAGCACTATCTGTATATCAAGTATGAAACTATTCAGCACAAATTTCTACAATTAGTGAACCAAATAGGAAAATAATTGGGGGAAAGCTCATTGTAGTGTGACATCTCTAAAATTCCAGAAGCATCTTTCCATATTTTCATTAAAACACCAAGTACAGATACTATAAAGCCAGAACCAACATATAATAGTTGTAATGGTAGGGGAATCTCCAGGGAAATTTTCCCATTATTGAGACAAGCCTACCCAATTCTTCTGTAGAAATTTGTCCTTTATTTTAAAAAAGCAATAGTGTTGAATAGTTTCATCATGTACATATAGACTGTTGTTAGTTTACAGTATATTATTTTCTAGCCTCTATCCACCACGATTATCATGGCCTCTACCATGTGTTATTTGGGATAATAAATCAGTAAAACCTGTCTTGGGAATTCACCTTTCTTGGTAGTCAATTTTTTAGTGGGAATTTCAGGGTCATTCAGTACTTGTGTCTGATGATGGCATCAACGTTTTTACCAAAGTGTCATCCACTATTTATTTATTTGGATTTGGTTTTACCTATAATCCATTTTTACCTATAATCCAATTTATCTATAATCCAAATTGCACCTTATCATTCCATTTAGTTTTCATAGACATCTGACCCCCTCTAACTTGTTCCCTTCAAGATTTTTTTTAAAAAGTTCCTAAAGACTAAATGTGTTGAATATCCTATAATAAGAGCAGCATTGAATTTGAAGAAGAATATTTTTAGGTTTATTTGAGCCAATTTTTTCAACCTGTCTTGCAAGTTCTCCTTTGTTTGGAACCAAATTTTACTGTAGTTCATACTGTAGAAGATACTGTGCTACTGCTTTTTCTTACCTGTGTACAAAAGTCCCAACATTATTTAAACATGCTATCTTTAAGCACGCCCTACAATCATTATCCTTAAAGCCCTTCGGTTGCCAAGCTAAATGGACACTCTTTTCTAGCAGAAGTTTAACTCATTATTTTATTTAGAGTTTGGTTTTGTTGTTGCCCTTCAATTTCATACCACAGTGCATACTCTTGCATGAATATGTAAATATTGCAAATGTTGCACCGTGATGTTCTATAAATCGCTTATATAGACTATTCAATTTAGTATAGATTCATATGTATCAAATATGTTGTTGTTGCTTATTCCTTAAGTTGTTTAAACAATCTCCATTAGGTCCCATTGTCTCAGCTTTCTATTATAGTCCTGGGATTTTCCCAGAGGTCTTTTTTGGAGGATTTGATACAATTCAATAGATGTTCAGGACTGGCTGGTTGGGAATCGCATTTGGGGCATTTTGGAAATGTTTTGATTTTTCCATTAAATTTGAGCATTCTAAGATGTCCTTTTCGTAATCTTGAAATTTCCGTTTGTTCTTCCCTAGTAAGGGTGTGGAAAGAAGATTTGAGACTGTCTACACTACACATGTGAAAAGCAGTTTGACTTCTGCACTTAACAGATGTGCCAGAGCCCCATTTTAGTTACTTGCACTCTCTGGTGGGGTTGGGTTTTTGCAAGAATCGGGGGCCAATGAAGCATTTTTTTTTATTAGAAAAAAGTGGCCAATGCAGGATTCGATTCCAGGTCGTAGCGGTCGAAAATCAAGGGTTTAGACCACCCTTCCACTGATCCCCCATTATGATAATCATGGTGATAGTGTCTGCTTTAAATGTGTAAGTGCCCCCCCCCCCAATTTCTATACATGTAGAAAGAAATGTTTCAGTTGCACGATAAGGAGATGCCTTTTTCTTAATTTATGCACCTTATCCCAATACAATATTACATTTGTACTATTATTTCACATTGTGTAGCGTTCTCACGCAATTCTGGCCTTAACTACCTGTTTCATGATTTTTCAGGATGCCTTAATGACCAATTTTTTTGGTCGTTGAGGTACAGCTTGCACCACGCTGATGAGGGCCAACAGCCCGAAACGCGTCCGTGGTTATCTTTTCTTGATTAATCAAGAATGGGTATTTGGCCAATTCTAGAAGAATTAAAAATCAACGAGAATAGTTGATATTTATTCCGATAGATGGCGCAAGCCATTAGCAACTTTCAGTTGCACGATAAGGAGATGCCTTTTTCTTAATATGTAGAAAGAAGTTAAACTTTTGCACTTACACATGTATTTAGAGCCCCTTGAATCTTGGGGCCTATTAAAGTAAATTTTTTCTTTAGAAGGGTGCTCAATGCGGTATTCAATCCTGGAGCTGTCAAAAAACAATGCTCTATACCACATCTCTACCCAGTCCAACCTCACCAGCGAGTGCAAGTAACCAAACAGGGCTCTGGCACATTTGTAAGTGCAAAGTCAAACTACTTTTCACATGTGTAGACATGTGGTGCACTCACAGTAAAAGCAGTCGCCTACTTCTACCCACCATGATTATCATGGCCTGTACCACGTGTATTAGGGATAAGCAAAAAAAAAAAACTTCTCCTTCCACCCCCTAAAATATATAATATATATATGACAAGAATATTTTGGCATTAAATGTGCATATATACTTTGAAAAAAAAATCATTTTAACATTTTTTTAATCCACAAACAATATACCTAAAATAAAATTTAAAAAAAGAAAAGAAAAAAAGGTTCCTCAATGTTTTTCTCTAAATTTCATTCAGATATTTATCGTATTAAATCATTTTAATATTGAATTGGTGTTATTGAAATATACTAACACAAGAAACTAAAACATGCCATGTAGAAAGAGTAAGCAATCTATATGATATAAAAAAGGTCAGATTTGGAAAGAGAAAAAAAGAACTTCCTCCCCCCCCTCACTGCTGCAGGTGGAGAGAGAGGGAGGAGGGGAAGTAATGACTCATAGCTGCTGTCTCTTGTTTCCTCACAGGGGGAGTGTAGGGGGTGGACTACCTAGTGTCTCATTTCATACCCAGGGGTAGAGCACTATGGGTGATAGGTGTTTTCACTGAGTATAGGAAATGAATGCATTCAAACACAAATGTTTTTTTTTTACACATTAAACAAACTTCTACTGTCCATACTGCGATGAAATAATATTGGCTTGGCTTGATCAGTGTAGAACCCTCCCAGTGGTTTTGCCAATTTAATCTACCAGACCACTTATTTTCGAGCTCTAATACTGTATTGAATGATTTTGCTTATATATGCTACACTGAAGGGTGGAATCTTAGAAATGGTATTCAAGCAAACTATGGACATAAGCTTCTAGGACAGCAGAATTACATATGAAATAGCAAGTGATAAGGGCGGAATTTCTGTATGTTGTCTATTTGAAGTCCACAACACGGGAGAACCATTGAGGAAGATGCTGCTGCCATGGAATAAGAACAAAAGAGACACTTATCATCAGCTTTATTGAAGATAGAGGTTGGCATTTCTTTAGAATACTTCAGCTAGAGAGTGATTTTTACTTTAAAATTTTCATTGACATTTGACCAACATATCCTGTCAGTATAAAATGGAACATGCGGCAGAAACCTATCATCAGCTTTTGTCTCCAGGTGCTCTTTCCTTACTATTCTCTTGTCCCCTCTCTGCACAACAGTTTACTTTATACAAGGGAACCGCTGCTAAGATAACAAGGCCTATATATGCTATTTATAATAGATAACATGATAATTGGAATAAATAATAGTAAATTACTTCTAAGATGTTTTGCGTTGGTTATTTATTTGGTCTTGGTATATCTAAGTGACCTGTTATTGACCTTTCTTTATAGGTGACCTATTATTTAGCTTTTTGTGACCAATTAGTGCTCTTTTTTAAAAAATATAAATGATATTTTTTGACCTTTTTATATATGTCATCTCTGCTGTTGCCCCCTTTTTATATAAGTGGTCTCTTATTAGCCTTTTCATATAGGTGATCTACTATTGACTTTTTTTTTATATTGATGACTCATTAATTTTTTAATGTGACCATTTATTGGTCTTTTTAGATAAAATTTTAATTCAAATACTGGTTTCAAATATATATTATATAGCCTTTCAAATTTAACAAACTATAAATTGCCACTTACCATTTTTTTTTTTCAAATTTAAAGCAAGTTACCAACTTCAATTTAACAAACTCAATTCAACAGATCCATCAGATGTTTAATTATGGAGGTTTTGGCAATATTAAGGCTATATTTGCCTGTTCTATAGGTAAACTATTAATCTCTTTTGTCAGATAGAGTGCTTTGGGCACTTTAAATTATAATCTATACTCATGGACAAAACTTAAGGAAGTGAAAAGTCTCTGATATCGCTAGTTTTTTTTTTTGAAGGAGACAGAGGCAATTTTGTTCACACTTAGTTATCTCGTGTATTCTCAATAAAGGTCACTGTGTATCAAATATCTTTCAGGGTTATTTTCTGAGTTCTGATATATGCTGAAAGGTACAACTTAATGTCAATGAGTGTATGTTTTTACACACTTTTGGCCTTTAATACCCATGTCTTGATTTTAATGAAGCCTTTAGAACCAGTTTTTTTTTGGTCATTGAGATACAATCTGTACCACACTGATGAGGACCAATTAGCTTCTATTTATCCCGACAGATAGTGCAAGTCATCAGCAACTTCCAGTTGCATGATCATCATATTTATTTTTCTTAATGTATAAATAACTTCCCTAGTACACGTGGTACAGGCCATGATAATCATGGTGGGTAGAAGTAGGCGACTTCTTTTACTGTAAGTGCACCACATGTCTGCACATGTGAAAAGCAGTTCGACTTTGCACTTACAAATATGCCAGAGCCCCATTTGATTACTTCCACTCGCCGGTGGGGTTGAACTTTTGCAAGAATCGGAGGCCATTGGAGCATTTTTTTTTAAATCAGAAAAAAGTGCCCAATACGGGAATCGAACCCGGGTCGTAGTGGTCGAAAACCAATGGTTTAGACCTTCCTTCCTCTGACCCCTAGTTGCATATATAAATAACTAATTATATACAGTATGTGACTGAAAGAGCATGTTCTCAGTTACTATATAGAGCCATGTCAGAGCAGGTGTAAGTAGGTCTAAATTGTTGTTATCTGCGCTGCACCTAGTTGTTTGAACTTACATAGTATCTGATTTTTGTTTTATTTGTCCCATTGAACATACACAAAACACCAGTAACTGCATTTAACTAGAAGCTATGGTCCTGGTAACCATAACTATTGAAAGTTGAACCTCTTGGGTACCATACCATGGCATGTGTACATCTTCTTCTTCTTTCTTATCTCCACTCTCACAATCATATTAGGGTATCAAGCCTGTAAAGCTTGAGATCATGACTGGGTGAAGTAGAATGTGCCTGCCTTTGTCATTAAGACTGGGAGCACTACTCAGTGGCAGGCCAACTTAGCTCCAAAAGAAATGGCCGCCTCTGACATGAGGAACCTCCCCATGAGGGGTTAGCACAATAAAATAAGAACTAAGTAGAAGGATGTTCCAGCACACTCCTGTCCTTTCTGTGGAGCAAATCCTTTTATATTGGAGTAAGAAATTAACTCTTGAGAGCCATTAAAAAATCCTTTCCACTCCAATGGCTGGCGTCACTGGCCATGAAACTTGGCCAATCAGGCAGTACAAGAATGTTATCCTTGGCACCTGTTGCTAATTATGTGTAATCCTTTCTATTCCCATGGTTGTGGATGGAAGGGTCATTGGCTTGGTTTATTGCTAGTCTACTTTCTATAGCTCCCTTTGTAAAGACATTTAAAATTTTTTTGTTGCTATCCTATATATTTAGAGAAACAAAATGCTGTTTGTTGCTTTTTCTCCACGAAAAATACTAAATAAATTACTGAAAATTTTGACATGTACAGTTAAACCTGTCTATAGCACCCCCTCTAAATAGCGCCTCCCTCTCTATAGCGCCCGATTTAAATACATAGTACGATGCGATTTACATTAAAAGTGACCTGTCTAAAGCACCCTATTTTGGCGAGTCCCAAGAGGGGGCGCTATAGACAGGTTTAACTGTATATATATATATTAGGAAGCCTTAATGCCTGATTATATCTAACAAACTAATTTTGCATATTTTGGAGTTTTAAGATAAACATAAGGTAATAATCTGTATAATCCAAATTGTGCCTTATCACAGATGATAAGATGATAATGAATATGTTTTACCCTGTCATCACAATTCTACTATAGTAGAAACCTACTCAAAAGGCAGTTATCATCACCAAATTGATAATCTTTACCATTTATCTGCATTGCTAAGAGCTCTCTAGAGAACACTTTGGTACTGCAACTAGAAGAGAGGTTCTATTGTAGTTCATATGGAGATTTTAATAACCATATAACCATGGTGGGCCATGCCTTTAACTACAGAAAAAGTGGTTATATATTATACTTACAAAGTTACAGTACCCTTAGTTTACATGTAAAAAAGAAAAATACTTTTTTTTTCCATAAAATTTCAAATCATATGTAATATAATGTGTGGTAATGATCTGTAAAATGTATTCAGAACTTGGTGTATTCTTGGTGGATGGATAGAAAAGAGGAAGCTAGCTGTTTTATTTTTGGAAGTGGCCCTACAGGGAGTTGTGTTACATCACGCTAAAAATATGTAGCAGGTAGATTGCTAGGAATGGTGGGATTCATTCTATGGCAAAGAAGGGTGCCACTCTGGGTGAAGAATATCTTCCATTTTGTGATCCATTGAGGAATGGATGACCTCCTGATGTCTGTATTGTGACCTTGAAGAAGGATTATAGTAGGGAGTTGTGTGTGATATCTAGTAGCCATTCCAAGCCATGCCAAGTAGCAATTCAACAAAAAAATAAATTGAATATATATATATTTTTAAATACAGTAGAACAACCTCCCTGTAAAGGACACCTAGTTGCAGAACCAAAGTGTCCTTTAGGGAGAGGTATCCTCTTACCGGAGAGTTGCTAAATTGTAAAAATGGTAATTTTGCAAATGAAAACTGTTCTTTATGGAGAGGTGTCCGCTAAAGGGAGGTTCTACTGTAATAACATTAATGCAATCACGATATAATAAAATCAAATAATTGTCCTATACTTGATGCGATCTAAATATCTTCTCTAAATACCATCTGAAGATGGAAGCAATACTTGTTACTGGAGTATTGTCAAATTTACTTCAATTTCATTAATCAAGTTTATTTATAAATATATTGATTCAGACTCGATTTTAAATTAGCACTTTCATTTTTGTTTATAATACAATATAATGCGGCTTATGATTGTAGAACAACATTTGAAAATTATCTGCATGCGTTTCTTTTGAACGAAAAATTGAAATTTATATTAAGGAGAAATAACGATTATTTCTAATCTTAGGGATGAAGTATGAAAGGATGAATTGTGAAGAGTAATGATAAACAGAAAAATAGTGTCCAAGGATGGGAATCAAACCCACAATGTTCCGCTTACCGGGCAGATGCCATGTCAACTAGGCTTTTTCTACAATTTTAATTTTTGTGTTTATAGTTTTAGCTTGATTCTTTATTTGTATCTAATGTTATCTTGTTTTACCTTGTCTCGATATTTGGCTTGAGGAATGTTTCTTCTCACCGAAAGCTTCTAATAAAGAAAGTTATTGGGAGCTAGCAACTGGTGGTTCACTGTGAGATGTGAATTACTTTAAGAAATTCTTATTTATTATTCAAACTGAGATAATTTTGGTTCACACCAGTATTTATTTTTTAAACTGTTGAAAGAATGAAAACCATAGGTTAAATGAAGCTATGTTGTAGGGCTGTGATCAACACAGATTCAGTAGTAATTCTCTTTAAAGGACAACACCTAGTTGCAGAGCCAGACCTCTGAGAGCAGCTGAATAGTAAAAATGCTAATTTTGGCTATGAAACTAGCCTTTGTAGAGAGATGTCTTTTATTGTGAGTGTCCTCTTGCAATGTTCTATTGTATTCAAATTCAGAATTAAATCTTGTACAAGACCCCCAAATGTAAATCTTCATAAGATGCAGCACTATGTGGAATTGACGGAGATTAAAATATATAACTGTTGATGATGGTAGACTTTCTGAGATGTCACAGTTTATTTATCTGGTGGCCCCTTGTTATTCTTTGGCTTCCCCTGCTTTCAACATGTGGTGCACAAGCAGTCACTTGCTAACATGATTATCATGGTGTGTACCTTTGTGAACTTGTAAGGACAGCTTCCAAGTGTCAATTTCTAACTAACATTTGAGGGAGATTGGACATTTTGACATCTCACTTTTCCTTTAGCACTTGGTAAAGTTTGTTGTACTGATGGGTTTGGGTATATAGGGCTTTACTTGGCTTGGTAAATATTTTCTTATCTTTTCCGTCCAATCTATCTCTCTCTTGCCTAGACACTACAAATAATCAGTTATATATAACTCATACAAACTCTCCTTCTTAGCAGCTTTTAAAAATAAAGGTTATCTTCATTTTGTAAATATTAAATACTTTTTTTTGTTCAAATGGAATGGCTGATGCTTTATTATGTAAGTTGTCTTCTAGCAGTTTTATAATCTAAATATAAAGAGGAAAGCATTTTCATTATCCTAAATTTTATTATTGTGTTGTGGTATAAGTAATGACTGTAAATATTTTACATTGCCTTGCCACACCTGCTGTTAGCAGATTTAAACTTGCCAATCTCTGCCCTTCAGCCTATTTTTTTAAATATTGATTTTGGGTTGTTGGTGTGTACCAAGGGAACCTGGCTTTATCAAATCACCAATTTGAATTTGAAAGATTTTCTATTAAACACAAGGTAATAAGACCAAATCCAAATAAAAAAATAGTGTGTGACGTTTCGGTAATAACGCTGTTACCGAAATGTCACACACTTTTTTTATTTGGATTTGGTCTTTTACCTTGTGTTTATAATCTATAATCCAAATTGTGCCTTATCAATTTTCTATTAAAGTATTCTTTTTTTTTTTGGCCATTCTTATTTCAATATACAATAGAACTTGGATAATTTGAACATCTTTAATTTAAAAAACATCTTTAATTCAAATATTTTCTTGGTCCCTTGAATTTCCTATAAATAGAATTTCCATTTTTAATTCAAATTTTTGGATAATTCAAAATTTTTTTTGCTCCCTTGGGCTTTGAATTATCCATATTTTCTTGTTATTGACTATTCTTGTTTTATTTAAAAAAAAAAACAATGGTTGCCTGTAAAGTCGGTTTTACGGGCGAAGATTTTACGTGACAACGGTAGAATATTTATTGATATGAATATAATTAAATTGCACAATAGGAACAAGGAATTGAATGAAAATAAGAATTGCACAAATTTTAACTATAGAAATATATTTTGTTTACTAAAACATTGTACATGTAAACTTAAACTTAACTAATTCCTATTTGAGTGATTTTGTTGAGGATAGGACGATGATAGGAGAAATATGAAATGAAAGGAAGTGTTTCTGCTGTAATGTGTCTTGCGAAAGTCAAGTCGATAGTTGTTCCTTTTAACGTAGTTGACTTAGAAACGTTTGATACGCAATCAAGATTATACGTATTTTTCATGAATTTAAGAAACGAGTTGTCAGGCTTTACGTTTTTGTTAAAATCACCACACAGAAGAATCGGTATACTAGAATCAACTTGCACGAACGGTGGCACGTACTGGCTGTTGTGAATGTACGGACCGAGTCCTTGCCATAGTAACATTCCAATATCCTGCATACTAGCTCCTGGATGAATATATACAGCACCGAGTATAAACTTGAAGCTAGTATTAGCGGCGAAGCAAGTAACTTCAGTCATGCACATGTCACCCTTGGTTTTAATGACACGAGTTACGTCTGTAATCGCAACTTGGAACACTTCCGCCGTAGATGTCGATGATAATTTACGATAGATCGCCACTCCACCAGCCGCGTTGGTATTTGAAAATCAAAACACTTATTCAGATCGAAGGTTCAAATTTTTGCTAAATAAATTTGAAATTAAATAAAATTTGTAAAATAATAATTAATTAATTAATTAATTTTAAACTAATAATTTACTTAACACTATCAACATTTATCAATAGTATGACATAACCTATAAACTCAGTTTCTCAACTTTTGTGTCAATCTAACAATTAATCAATCAATCATAGTTTACGATAATGAAATATCAGTGTACAATTATTTACCTTTATTGTTGTAGTTGTTGTAAATGACGAATCTAAGCACTCCACATTTTCACTACAGACACAGCTGACGATACTTTAACCACACGTGTGAACTTGTATTATGACGCTTTCTTGTTTTTCCAACGCCAAGAACGTTCGAGAAAGACAAAGACAGAGACAAGCATGCGCCGATTCAATGCGCCTAATTCTCTAGCGCTGCGCGCGCAGCACTCTCGTTCGATGACTCATCGTAACGTTACCGGGCGTTACACTTTTTCATAAGTGACTCCCAGCCGCAACCTAATTTAAGACGTTGTCACGTCAAAAAAAAAAGTTTTAGGTCTTTTTAATTGGGCTACAATACTAAAGGACAACAAGAAGCCATCACATTGCCTAGTACAATTTTGATCATTGATACAAAGGAATCTAGGTGCTATGCAGGTAGAGTCATCATCCACATTCAAGACATTGTGAACTCTCCAAAGAAAGTTATGGCCTGACCAGATTTACACCAATATAGAAGCAATGTGGTCCTGTCCATTGTGGTGGTAGGGTGAAATGTTTGCCCTCCTCCCCCATAAATTTAAAGAGAGCACAGGTCTGCTGCTGCCCAGACTGCTGCTATATATTGTGACCTCCCTGCACCAGGCCATTCTATAAAGATGACCTTCAACTCAACCCCCCCCCCCTTTACTCATCTTTTTTTTTCTTTCTAGAAACAAAAAAAAAAAACATTCATGGACGAAACTTAAGCAAGTTGTACCTTTTACCATGTATATCAGGATTCAGACAATAACTCTGATAGACAGTGACCTTTATTGAAGACACAAGATAACCAAGTGTGAGCATAATTTTCTGTCTCCTTAAAAAAAAATTTTTTTTAATAGACAGATGACTAGTGACTTTAAAGATTTTCACTTTCAAAGTTTTGTCCCTGAATGTAGTATAACCTATTTAATTCAACCAACTATTCTTTTTTCAAATTCCAATCAGGTTATTTACTTTAATTCAACCGACTATAATTCAACACAGACTTTAATTTAACCAAAAGTTCATATTTCATGGTGTGTTGAATTAAAAGGTTTTTGACTGTATTTTACTTCCTTAATAAGTGATTGCTCAAAAAGCTAGGATGTTCCTGGTCTATGGTCCTGGTGACTTGGGCATTGAAGATTGGCGCTATTGGAGAGTTTAAGTTTCTTCTTCTACAAGGGCTTATCAGATAAGATTGTTTGATGGAAAGTATTACTGTATCAACAATACATCATGTTATCCACAGCATAAGTGAGGGATTCCTGATAGGATAACTCACATAAACACAAGGTAATAGACCAAATCCAAATAAATAAATCGTGTGTGACATTTCGGTAACAGCATTGTTACCGAAATGTCACACGCGATTTATTTATTTGGATTTGGTCTTATTACCTTTTGTTTATAATCTATAATCCAAATTGTGCCTTATTGATAACTCACATAGTAAACCCAATTTGAAAGGACTCCAGCTTCAACTTGGTCAGCTAAATTTAGGAGTTTATTTTGTTGTCTTTTTTTGTGATAAAGAGAGATGATGTTTACACTCTTTATTTGGGTTTTATTTGTCTTTAGTGTTTGGGCTCGAGAAAATAACTGGTTATCTCAATAGCCTTTAAAATATTTTGTTTTTTGAAAAGTTAGATTTCTAACACAAGTTCAGTATTTCAGTTTCAATATCTCTGTGAGAATTTCCATGTTGTATGTGTGATAGGCTGTTGTTTTTACCCCCCAACAGTTTTACAGTAGAATATCTCTCTCTGTAAAGAACACCTGGAGAGCTGATAAATAGTAAAAAATAGTCATTTTGGATGATGAAAACTGCCCTTTATAGAGAGGTCTTCTCTCATGGAGGTGTTCTACCTTACAAGGACTTTATTTTGGGCATGTGTTTCCAAGATATTGTACCTAATGCAGGCCATGATAATCAATGTGGGAATGTAACCACCACACTCATACTCTAGTCACCTTGTTCTTAAACAGGTAGAAATATTTTGATCAATACTTGGTGGCCATTGACTTAGACATGTTTGGAGCAATTTATTCTTTCAATTATTTCAATTTATTCACTATCATATAGTGTCTTCTTTGAAATAGAGCATCCTGGAATGCTTTTTCACCCAGTTTTGAGAAATTCTCTTACATCTTTCATAACTTCTAATTAACAGGCCATTCTCTAGGTTTACTGATCCAATCCTTCCTCTTGTCTAGTCTACCTCTCCATTCTTTCTTCAAGATGTTATGACCAATAGATGATCTCAAAGTAAAAATGTTCTGAAAACTTCTATTTCCTTTTGATTGCTTAAAAAAGGCTGGGGATAAGTAAGGAAAAAAAAATCATTTTTGATTTTCCCAGTAATTTTCCCAATTAGAGTTTCCTATGTAAAAGACATCATTAAGAGAAACTTTCACTCTAAGCATATCTTTATTTAGTTTATGACAAACCTATTTTATTGCCTTTGTGGTATCCAGTTGATGCATGGGCAACCAGATCACAGCTTTAACAAATCTGTGGGAGTTTACAATACAGTTGAACCACCTCATTATAAACCATTTCACTTGGACCATTGTTGTAACTTGTTGCTATAACCATGGTTAAAAGAATTAGAACTTGAAACTTAGGCCTTTAGACTTCCGATGTTATAACCATGTTGCTGTTATAACAAGGTTCCACTGTATCTTATCTGGGATACTGATTAGACCAAGCACTCTTCTTTGCTTATCTCCTCTACTTCCCTACTTGCATCTACCTCCTGCATTGTTCCCCTCTCTCTCTCTCACATCTTCTATTCCAATCTGGTGTGTGTTGCAAATATCCAAATGTGCTGCTTTTTGAAGATCAATAAAACAAAAACTTCTAAGCTCACATCTATACATGTCTGGTAGGAATTTAGGAAGGATTCTTTATCATCTCACAATATTTTATCACTAGAAATATACTTTTAAAGTATATTGCCTGAGAAAAAAAATGAAGGGTGAAGACTTATTTTATGTGTGTACAGATGTACAAACCCACAATTGTTTGGGTTTTAAATTGAGTGAGGAAAAAATGTTTTTTAAAAGTTAGTCAAAAATTTGCTCTCTCTTTAATCTCTGAAAACCAAATATGACCAATAGGGTAACTTCAAGTTGATCTTACTTGTTGAGACAAAATTAGGAAACCTCAGTGTTAATATCTGTAGTAACCCAGGCATCTTGGTAGTGCTTCCACTTGTGTCAAATACTGAATTTTGATTCACATCTCCATACAGTAATACTGACTAAGCAAGACATTTATATGGGCATCCTTAAAATATTTTAGTGTATAACATTTTATATTTAAAAAGCAGCTCTCAAACAGTCTCTAATTCAAATCAGTCAAACGTTGTGGTAGCAATAAACAGAAATTTAGGTCAACTTAACATATAAAAACTAGATGTTTGTGCTTTTTTTTAAAAGGAACTTTTCAAAGCACCTTATCTCATATACCTTGTATATGATTTTGTTTCCGTTCAGTTGTTTCCCTTTCAAATAAAGCTTATTTAGTTTCCTGCTATTAGTGGCTTTATTTCCAATATTGCCATCACTTCACTTATTACTCTCCCTATTCACAAAGCCATATTTATATATTGAGAGGACAGCAACTCTACAACAATGAATCAATTAGAATATGGAGAGAGGTGAAATATCAACAAACCATGTAGTTTTATTAAAAATTTATCAAAAACTTCGAATGTCTGCAAAAAAATCTTTGCCATTTCTTTCCCTCCTCTTATTTCCTGAACAGATCTATTTATTTTTTTCCCTTTCCTGAACTCTTGTAAACATCATTTCTTCTTTGTAAACATTCTAGTGATATTTTGTAATGGTTGTCCGTAGTAAACAACTTGTTTTGTTTTCCACAGATCAAGTTATTATTTGAGCAGCGCTCAATGAGAGTTTATATTCTCCCCATATAAATGTATCATAACCTGCTTTTCACATTTCAAGAATAATTAAACCTAAAAATAGGGCAATGTAGTAAAAGCTTACTATTCTCTCGCTGCTAATATTTTCCTTTATAGAAAAAGAAGGCCAAGAATGAGATAAAAATAATTCATCAACATAACTTGGAAATAAATTTGTTTGTAAAAAAAGCACAAAAAAACTATGCTGATTGGCAGATTGAGGTTACATGATCAGAGAACTACTCTGAGATTGAATAAAACACACCTCATTTAAATATATGTAATATTATAAAGAATATTGTCTAATAAATAATTATGTACCATGTTGGATATAATGTATTCTGTATGGATTCAAATAAAGATGGCAGTCAAAGGACGTGGAGATGGAAGAAGTAGAAGAGAAAAGAACGACAGATCCAAGTCGTGTATCTAGGTCACTTAGAACAAAGAGGCCCTCATATTCCAGAGTTGAATGTCCTGAGAGATTGGGATGTTAGGCAAAGCTTCTTCCCGACCAAATTCACCATCATGGCCGACAGAGACAGGGACCAATCAAAGGTCAAGCAGGGTCCCACATGACCCAAGCCGGGGGGTGGGGCAACCGCAGTTCGGTCGGTGTAACGTGTGTGTCAAGACGTGTGTGTGCATCTTCTAAAAGTAGTGCCTCGAGGTCCAAGATGTGAGTCATCTCAATCCAATTTAATCGTGAAAATCCTTCCATCTCCTCTCCCGAGCCGCCAATGATTAATATTCCGAGGTGTTTTGTGATTCATTAATCGATATAGTGTGCCGATTTTTTCATCCACCGCCATTGATAACGACTGCCCAAACATACAAAACCCCATCCACTCCCGAGGATTCTCAGGACAAAGCACTTTATCACAGTGAAGTCGACAAGCAATTTTTTTATATTATAGAGAGTCGATAAGATTCTCAGGATCCTTTTCCCATATATCACAGAGACATATCAACATTAAATAATAGCATATTCTCATGCCCAGCAATGGCCGCAGCCTTGCAGAAAATTGACATTAACCCAGCAGCTTTAAACACCCAAGATAGTAGACATTGCGACTGCTGTGATAGAGATTCATGGGGACATCTGAGGCTCTTCATTGGACACAACAACAGCATTAAAATGTTGTACATTATACTATAGAGTTTCTAATCTATTTATAAGTATAGAACAGGTTATGAACTATGTTTATATCATACTTACTTTCACTTTTGTTTGTACCTTACCGCTATTTGATATTGCTCAATTCCTATTTCAGATCTTGTTCCTATTGGTTGGATTATTTGTGGAAAAACAGGCTTACATCTTTTGGTATTTGGTTCTAGGGGTCCATCAGCCCCAAAGTCCTACACATTATGGATATTCACGCCATGGTGAAATGGTATTGAGGTGGGTGAGGGGTCCATAGGGATATATAATTTCTCTGTAAACAATACAGGCATTCTTGATAGAAATGTCCAGCGCCAAGAAGAAAATCATCTTCCACCATTGGTCTTCATCTACCCTCTTATCTAACTGAGTGAAGTAGAATGCATCTGCCTTTGTCATTAAGACTGGAAGCACTACTCAGTGGCAGACCGACTTAGCTCCAAAAGAAATGGCCACCTCTGACATGAGAAACAGACCCTCTTAACATGAAGTACAAACGTTGCTCATTCTGTATCCCTGGATTAGGAGCCTTTGCAGAGTACTATCAGCCGGGCCAGCTGAGCCCAGGTTTTTTAGCAAGCTTGTTATTGCTCCCCCTCCTCCTTTTTTATCCGGGCTTGGGACCGGTAAAGGCGTAGTTTTCCACCATTGGTTAATTTTTGTGGGCAAAGTTATAGGTTGATGCAGTAGTGATGTGCAGGATCAAACTCTCCCCCCATATTTCTCTTGTGTGTTTTGAAACAACTATAGTTCTGAATGTAGTTTCTTGTCCAGCACTCTAGTGAATGGCTGGCTCTCTTGTTGCAGGGTGAGGTTACAGTTCTTTCAACTTTAGACCAGGATTCCATTGCTCCTCTAACCTCCCCTTCTGTAATCTTAACAGGGTCTATCCCACTAGGAAACCCTCTGCCCTGACCGAGTTTGCAATGTTCATTGGCCAGTTCTTCTATGAGGTTCGTGTATGTAAAAAAAAATCTGTAGGTGAAAATGTTAATTTAGATTGAAGGGATTTCTTTTGAGCCTAGAGATAATTGTAAAGTTCTTTGTGTTGCGAAGAGAAGATCGATGGTAACATTCTCACTTGCCTCCTTTCCTAAGTAGAGGATGAAGTAAAACCACAGCACACTTTGTTCCTGGTTTCTGGGCTTATTTGTTTTGATGGCTACACAGTCTATGAGTCCATGAGTGGTTTCACTTAGGGTATTATTTTCACCAGGGGGAAAGTTTTCTAAAAATTTCTATTGTTTTAATAATCCAGGAAGTCCTTAACCTTTTGTTCTTTCATAGTTCCAGATGGTACTACTCCATCTTGGCCAAAATGTGACACAATTGGTTGGATCATTTCTGGACATCACAGATGAGAAGAAAGCCAAATGTTTCCTTTCATGGCTGCTCCAAAATTCATTTATTGCAGGAAAATGCACCAACCCCATGCTTCATTAGCACTCCAGTAAAGGCACCAAACTCTGATGGGATGACATTTCAATTAGTAAATCATGCTACAGTGTTCTGAGATGTTTCTTGAGTTTTTTGAATTGTGAACTCATTGGTGTGCTGTAGTAGTAACGAGTGGTGAAGAAGAGGCGAACATTTTCAAGTGAATTCCATTCAAGCCGGATAGCTTGGTGTTGGAAATGGAGGGTAGTACATTCCTGTGGTATAATTTTCTGGAGTTATTTGATCACACAAACACTGGGGGTATCATTTCTTCACCTTCTTCAGTGCTATGGTCATCAAATAAATCACGGTAGTTAAAACTTTTATTACTTGAAGACTCGGAGTCTGGATGGGCAGGGAGATAGGCAGCAAGTGGGGGGCAGGATATCCCGCCAGCAGCCTCCAAGACAAGACATTCCTGCCAGCGATATATCACCCCCACTATAACGCCATTGTATGTTCGAGAGAAGAAGTCAAACCACCAAGACCC
Source organism: Cordylochernes scorpioides (assembly GCA_030710605.1). Lineage (NCBI taxonomy): Eukaryota > Metazoa > Arthropoda > Arachnida > Pseudoscorpiones > Chernetidae > Cordylochernes > Cordylochernes scorpioides. Next base: position 34,389,278 of record CP092864.1, read on the forward strand.
ATCATTTTCTATCAGCCCCCCCACCGTCTATCTCGAGAATAGGTTTATTTAGTGTATCTCGGGGGTATTTGGCCCACCACGAGGTGAATACAACCTACCACAACAACCCAAGTACAACCAAATAAGCTCTTCTAAAACCACTATTTGGTGTCAGGCACACGACACGTCATAGGGATCAATACGTGTCATTTCCATCTGAAGGTCATTCCATTCGTTATAAAGAATCACCAGAATTCTGGGAGAGAAATACCCTATATACATATAAGTAATATCTCTCTTTCTCAAGAAATAAAAATAGAATGTCAGTTCTCGCGTCAGGCGAAATTTACGAGATGGTAGGCCAGAGCGGAGGTAACAAAGAAAGCCAAGCCCGGTCGACCGACCGAGGATGTAGTCGGCCGAGGTACGGGTACTGCGGCGCCACTTGGCACGGCGCCAACCATCGATTCTCCTCCGTCCGCCATCTTGCCTTCCCGGAAACACGGGCGGTGGCTCATGTCGTGGCTGTTTTCTTGTCCTCGACTCTTATCATCGATTATATATATATATACTGACACGCCACCTGGACCAACTAGCTCTACACAGCCTAGCAAACGTTTTATAGATAAAAACTTATTTATTTTGGGCGTGCTGTTGACGCCGCCACTAGGCACCATTCCTTTATTCATTTACCATTTGAGGGAAACCTCCCGTTCTTTTCAAACGGGTTTACGTTAATTTTGTTGTCGTTGTTGTTGTTCTCGAAAGTGAGAGCGAAGAGGAAGAATAAAAGCAGTTTTCAATTAGGTCTCATATTTCAAACGTGGCAAAAATTTTAGTAACCTTTACCAAGTTTTTTTTTGTGTGTGTGTGTGTGTATATATATATCAAAGTGGTACCTCTCCTAAAAAAAAAAAAACGAATCGTAACAATTTACTTTGGTTTATGCCTCCAGTACAAATGTACTCTCAGAAGATGTTATGAAATGGAAGTTGCCCCTGTACTTATTGATCCAAAGCCCAACACCATGGTATACAAGTTGGTTTTTGTTTGAATTCACCAAAACTTGTATTTTAGCACATTCTTTATTAACATCAACAGGGGTGATAATCCAAAATGCTTTGTTTTATTGCATTTTAAAAAGGGGAGGTGCTATTTTTGGTACCAGAATCATCATCCTCTGGCAACTTTATATTATTTTTTTAAATAGTGCACACATTCCAATTGTAAAAGGCACTATATGGAAAAAAAGGCCAATACTTTTTGGTCCAATTCTGGTTGCTATATCTAGTGGTGTTGTATCTTTGAAGATTGATTTTTGACCTTTGACCTCCAGTACCCTGTACCTAATCCTCCCCCATTAAGTAGACTGAGGGTGTACAATGAGGATTGTACATGATACAATAAGTAAGTTACACCAATAAATAAACTCGCACATATCTCTAACAATAAACATGTTTACCATTAACTCCTTCATGATATTCCCAGTGTCTGATGACATAGTTTATTGTATTTTTTTAATCTGATAAAGCATAATTTGGATTATAGATTAGAAACACAAGACCAAATACAGTTAAACCCGTCTATAGCGCCCCCTCTTGGGACTCACCAAAATAGGGTTCTATAGAGAGGGGGTACTATAAACAGGTTACTTTTAATGTAAATTGCATTGTACTACGTATTTAAAATCAGGCGCTATAGAGAGGGAGGCGCTATTAGAGGGGGCGCTATAGACAGGTTTAACTGTAAATATATAGTGTGTGATCTCTTTCAGTAACAGCGTTGTTACTTTTTCATTCAGTACTTTTTTCTGATGACGGTAACAATGCTGTTACCCAAATGTCAAACACTATTTACTTGGATTTGGTCTTATTACCTCGTGCATTTTTATCTGTTACAGGCACATATGCAATTGTCCCATAGTTTCTACCATTTTCCTGGCAGCTATTTTTTAGATGATTATTTTATTTTTTTCAATCCTGAGAAAAAGTGTGTGTGGACTCAAGGCAAGTTTGGCATTTCATTTTTGGAGGATTCTCAGGTTACCTATTGCATCATCAACATGTGGGTCTATTGTTCTGATGTCATCTCAATTTATCATTGTAACTACACATTGAAGATGGTCTTCACTCATTCGAGATATTTTTGCTACAATTTTACCTTGCATTCTTATTATACCTTATTATTCATCCAGGGTAGCCTAGTGGTCATGGCATCTGCCCGGTAAGCGGAAGGTCGTGGGTTCGATTCCCATCCCTTGACACTTTTTAAATTTTATCCATTCTGACCAAAATCTATCCTTGAACTTCACACAGACAGAATAAGGCAATTATATAAGTAGATTTTCTTGTAAACCTTGCCTTCAGTATTTTTCATGTATGAAGACTTGTGACCAACATCCCAAGCTCTCTCTGTCATTATTGATGATCCCGAGCAACTTCTCTTGTTTGATTTAGTTCAACAAGATATTTTGATATGACCTGACCCTCTTTTCCTATCTTGGGAACTTGGAGGGACAAAGTGCCTTCACTCTTTGTAAAGAGACTGTTTTATATATTCCATTGGTTTGTATTTGGTGATTTATTCAGAAAGATTATATCAATCCACCTCATACTATTTTTTGAGTTCCCCCCCTCTTCTTGTGCAGAGACCAATCAATCCTTTGCAACACTTTCAGAAAAAGTTTCAAATTATTTCAATGTTCTACTTTAATTAGTGCACATCATAATAATAATTTTTTTTGGCACAATTAAAAAATGTGCTTAATTAGTTTCTTAGAGATATAATACAAGAAAATAAGACCTAATCCAATTTTCTTGTATTATCTATATATATAATTGCCTTATTCTGTCTGAAGCTCACGGATAGAATGCGCGCCCATTGGCTGCCGGCGAACACGTGTCCTCCCTGCCCCCCTCTAGACAACCCTGTTATCAATGTGTGATACATACACCTGTCTATAGCGGCCATTCTAGACAACCCTGTTATCAGCAGTGTGTTACATCCACCTGTCTATACAGGCCACCCTGTCTATAGCGGTCACTTTAGGCAACCCTGTTATCATCAGTGTGTTACATTCACCTGTCTATACAGACCACCCTGTCTATAGCGGCCACTCTAGATAACCCTGTTATCAGCTGTGTGATACATACACCTGTCTATACAGACCACCCTGTCTATAGCGACCACCCAAGACAACGTTTTTAAAATATATTCGCACTCGGGTAAAACCCGGGCGTTGCCCGGGTCATTCGTCTAGTAATCTATAATCCAAATTGTGCTTTATCATTTTTGATAGACTTCAATGGACCTAAGAACTTATTCTCTTTGGATTAGGTCTTATTTTCTTGTATTATAATCTATAATCCAAATTGTGCTTAATTAGTTCCTTAGAGATAGAACAAAGGCTCTAATGAGAGAGAGAGAACAGATACCACCAAAATCCTCTCTTATTTGAAACTTTTTCTTGCTTAAGAATGTGGGTTCATTTTGTTACCCTCATTTTTTTTTGTCAGAACAAATGGGTATTGTCTTATTATTTTCCCATGTATTTTTTTTTTACGTATAAATACTCTCTGAGGGTTGGGGGAATTTCAACTGACAAGATCCAGTAGTTTAGAAAAAATAAAAAATCATTAACCTTTTCTGATTCTTGCACAAGTTAAACCCCCAATGATGAGTGCAAGATCCTTGAAAGTGCAAAGTGTCATTCTTCTTTCTACATGTGTACTTATAGTAAAAGGTATTTCCTAACTCCAAAAGAAATGGCTGCCTCTGACATGAGGAACAGACGCCATGTGCAGCTGCTCCTAACATGGAGTACAGACGCTGCTCATCCTGTATCCCTGGATTAGGAGCCCTTACAGTGTACTACCAGCTGGGCCAGCTGAGCCCAGGTTTTTTAGCGAGCTTGTTGCTGTTCCCCCTCCTTTTTCATCCGGGCTTGGGACCGGCAAAGGCAGAGATATCTACTATTCTAATGTAACATTATAGTGAACCATGACTGGTGAACCAAAAGTGTCATTGAGGTTTGTTATAGTGAGGCGCATTAGTAATATCTATCCAGTCATTGGAATTCTTGATTATGAGCTAAGTTTTTGGAGGGAGAGTCTGATGTTGACTGTTGTTTCTCAAGAGCTATGGATCCTCACAGCCTAATATCTTGTTGATGTCATCTTACCACGTTGTTGGTTGGTCTCTCGGTCCCTCCCCACCTAACTAGAGGCTGTATGTGCAGTGGACAGTTTGTAATAGAGTATGTGGGGGAGGTGGTGGATCCCCCGGAGTTCCGCAGGAGGGTGAAGGACTACTCCAAGGAACACCAGTCCCACCACTACTTCATGGCACTCAAGTCCGACGAGATCATCGATGCCACCAACCGCGGCAACCTCTCCCGCTTCATCAACCACAGCTGTGACCCCAACTGTGAGACCCAGAAGGTATTCTTCTTTGTCTCCATCATATCTGACAAATATGCAGTTGTGAGTTTGACATCTATTTATACTACTGCTCCTACTTTGTAAAAGGGGTCTACCTAAAGTCATAGCAGTTTTGAGATGTTTATACTTTTTTAATTATTTGAAAGCTCTGGGATTTTCCTATTCTTATATCCACATCTATATATATAAAAGTCAATGTATGTATGTATATATGTTTGTGTGTGTGTGTGTCGGCTATGCACATCCTCAATACGTATTTAATCTGGCTGAAATTTTAACTGTATGTTAACAGTTGAATCGGAAACTTATTGTCGAGTTTTTTAGGTCCCAATCTTAAAATATCCTTGGAGTTATTTACAAATTTGCCAATTTCACTTGTCACCAGCACCCTACTGCAGCAACTGAGGGAATTATGTCAAGGACTTGACAGTGACCGAAGTCAGAGATAGGTTTCAATTTTGGCAGGAAGCCTGCTGCATGCATTACTACCTTGCGTCTCTCAGGTATTTACTTTATTCAAAAAATAAGTAATTCAAAAATTAGCGATTTATAATTGACATTCTTGAGATTACCAATTTAACATTTAAAAAAAAAATCCATTTTCTTTTCTAATTTTAGATTTTATAAGAAATATATTTTCTCTTAAGTACAGTACTTTATTTTAAAAATATTAATTAACTGTGTAAAACGATATGATTTATACAATATACAATAAACTTGGGGCTGACCCAGCATAAACTTGGATATGACCCAGCATAAACTTGGACATCAACTTGGGGATGACTCACAATCAACTTGGATATGACCCAGCATTAACTTGGGGATGACCCAGCATAAACTTGGGCATCAACTTGGGGCTGACTCAGCATTAACTTGGATATGACCCAGCATAAACTTGGGCATCAACTTGGGGCTGACTCAGCATTAACTTGGATATGACCCAGCATAAACTTGGGCATCAACTTGGGGCTGGCTCACAATCAACTTGGGGCTGACTCAGCATTAACTTGGATATGACCCAGCATAAACTTGGACATCAACTTGGGGATGACTCACAATCAACTTGGGGCTGACTCAGCATCAACTTGGATATGACCCAGCATAAACTTGGGCATCAACTTGGGGCTGACTCAGCATTAACTTGGATATGACCCAGCTTAAACTTGGGCATCAACTTGGGGCTGGCTCACAATCAACTTGGGGCTGACTCAGCATTAACTTGGATATGACCCAGCATAAACTTGGACATCAACTTGGGGATGACTCACAATCAACTTGGATATGACCCAGCATTAACTTGGGGATGACCCAGCATAAACTTGGGCATCAACTTGGGGCTGACTCAGCATTAACTTGGATATGACCCAGCATAAACTTGGGCATCAACTTGGGGCTGGCTCACAATCAACTTGGGGCTGACTCAGCGTTAACTTGGATATGACCCAGCATAAACTTGGGCATCAACTTGGGGCTGGCTCACAATCAACTTGGGGCTGACTCAGCATCAACTTGGATATGACCCAGCTTAAACTTGGGCATCAACTTGGGAATGGCTCACAATCAACTTGGAGCTGACTCAGCATCAACTTGGATATGACCCAGCATAAACTTGGGCATCAACTTGGGAATGACTCACAATCAACTTGGGGATGACCCAGCATCAACTTGGATATGACCCAGCATAAACTTGGGCATCAACTTGGGGCTGGCTCACAATCAACTTGGGGCTGACTCAGCATTAACTTGGATATGACCCAGCATAAACTTGGGCATCAACTTGGGAATGACTCACAATCAACTTGGGGATGACCCAGCATCAACTTGGGGCTGGCTCACAATCAACTTGGGGCTGACTCAGCATCAACTTGGATATGACCCAGCATAAACTTGGGCATCAACTTGGGGATGGCTCACAATCAACTTGGGGATGACCCAGCATAAACTTGGGGATGACCCAACATTAACTTCAGGATGACTTGGCATAAACTTGGGCATCAACTTGGGGATGGCTCACAATCAACTTGGGGATGGCTCACAATCAACTTGGGGATGACCCAGCATAAACTTGGGGATGACCCAGCATAAACTTGGGGATGACCCAACATTAACTTGGGGATGACCCAACATTAACTTCGGGATGACCCAACATTAACTTCGGGATGACCGAACATTAACTTCGGGATGACCCAGCATAAACTTGGGCATCAATATGGGGATGACCCAGCATAAACTTTGGCATCAACTTGGGGATGACCCAGCATAAACTTGGGCATCAACTTGGGGATGACCCAGCATAACTTGGGCATCAACTTGGGGATGACCCAGCATAAACTTGGATATGACCCAGCATTAACTTGGGGATGACCCAGCATAAAAATAAATTAACAAAATACTGAAGTTAAACAAAAATGGCATTTAACCATATAGGTGTCTTGAGTGACTCCCAATATATGAATGGACTTTCCCTGAGTTGAGATAAAGCTGGGGTTGGTGAAGATCTGATTCCATGGGATCAAACAAATGGCTTTTAAAGTGAAGACTGTGTAGCAGAGTAGTGAAGTGATGTTTGGTTTTAGTGGACGGTGAACGGGGAGCTCAGGATAGGTTTCTTCACCACCCGGAGAGTGCCCTCTGGGGAGGAACTCACCTTTGACTACCAGTTCCAGCGCTACGGGTAAATATAGTCTTTATCTTACAGTCTATGGCTGAAAATTATAAATATATTTTACACCACTTTTTAAAATTGATGCATGATATAAAAGCCATTTCTGCAGACCTTATATTGTAATGAATACTCTACATTTTGCTGTTCTTCGTAAGTTTTTATCATTTTATAAAGAAGAAAGCAACTTGATTTTTTCCCCTCCCCTTACTATCCCTATATATATAAATCTTCAATATTATCCGCTCTTTACAAATTGATTGTTAAGCCTATAATAAAACTGGCACCTGCTACAGTAGAACCTCAATGGAAGGATACTCCCGCTAGAGGACACCTCTCTAAAAAGGACAGTTTTAATTTGCAAAATTATCATTTTTACTATTCAGCAAATTTCCAGTAATAGGACACCTCTCTCTAAAGGACACTTTGGCTCTGCAATTAGGTGTTGTCCTTTAGAGGGAGGTTCTACTGTACTTCTTTTCAAAATCAAAGTTTCTCTATATACATTTTTATCCATTTAATATTTTATACTAATGATGGTATATGAGAGTTTTTACATATATATTTTGAGGGGTTATTAATTTAGAAAAAAAAAAAAATCATGAGAACAACAGCATGTTGAAAGATATTCCATATCCCCATTATTTTAATGCTGAATTAATTTTAAAATTGTGTTTTCAATAATAAAAATTGCATGGTTTAAAAATCAAATATAACAGGGTTCAATAGCTTGAGTTTCATCTTAACATAGGTCAAGTTATAAATTACAAAAAAAGGCATAAGACGCCACAAATGCATACTAGATCACCACAGGGGCATATGGTCTTAGTCCTCCCTCCCTCACAAAATCTGAAACTAGGTGTTGTTCCTTTAAGAGAAGAGGTTCTACTCTATAGCAAAAAGCTCTTGCTGATGAGGTTTAGACTGGTTTAAGTCTATACAGTTATGCAAAGTGAGAAATATTGTTCAAGTTTCTGTGCTGGTTGTTAGACCCTGGTGTAGTGCAAGTGTTAGAGAACCTATGCCCAGTGGAACAATTCTTCATAAATGTCAACATCTTTTCTTTGTTCATCACTAGTATTCCAAGATCAGGTGTCCATCTAACAATGAACAAAGAGTTGTGAAGTGTTGAAATCAAGTAGGAAAAGTTAGAGAGGAAGGTGATATTAGCCTCTACACTTATTAATTTAACCAACAAAATTTGCCTCACTTGCCCAAACTTGCCCATTTGCCACTTGCCCACTGGCACCTGCAGCTCCATAACACATTTTGGCTCGCATTAGATGCACTAAACAGGATCTTTGGGAGAAGCCAGCTTATCATAAAACAGCTTGAGAGATGAATTCATGGAATTTTTGTAATCTTTACATAAGGGGATAAGAAACAACAACATCTGTCATTCAGGTCAACTATCATTGGTTGGTAGATGCTGCTATCAATCAGCAGTTTAATAGACTTGAGGTTCTTAACAGGTAGCTACTGAAGATAAATTTGGACTTTGTTCACTTTAGTTGATGAATTAAAAAAAAAGTAACGCTTAAAAGTGACACTAATGTTGCTTATAGTCAAGTTTTGGAATATTGGGGAGAGTTCTTGTACTCTGGGTAGTTCTTAAATAAATTGCTGGTTCTCTTTAAATCTACAAGATCTTGAAACTGCAATAACAATTTTTTTTTACAATAAAATTGGGCTAACTTCAAGCCAACATATCTTCCTTGCTAACCTTGCTAAAACAAACCGGGGGAATATAGCAATCCTTCTCTTATAACAAACCTTAAATATTCCTTAATATATTAGTTGATCTCATGGAGTGTGATGCCATATTTAGCGAAAACCTAAATTCTTGTCCGCACAGATATTTGGAATAATACTTAGATACAAGAAAATAAGACCTAATCCAAATAAATTAACAGTGTGTGTGACATTTCAGTAACAGTGTTTTTACCATTATCAGACAAAAGAATAAATGAGGAAAAATATCACAGCATGACATTTTTCCTCATTTATTCTTTTGGCTGATGATGGTAACAACGCTGTTACCAAAATGTCACACATTATTAATGTATTTAGATCAGGTCTTATTATCTTGTATCTATAATCCAAATTGTGCTTTATCATTGGAGTAATACTGTTTAGTGATTTGTAGAAAGGGTTTAAGTAGAAGTAGAGAGATGGTGTACAGTAGAGTATATCAATTATTTAAACTTCCCTCTGCTTCTTTCAAACCCTTCTCATATCATATATAGGTTTTACCTCCATGAGAGAACACTCACGCTAGAGGACAGCTCTCTACAAAGGACAGTTTTCATTGTCAAAATTACCATTTTTACTATGTAACAACTCTCCAGTAAGAGGACACCTCTCCATAAAAGACACTTTTACTCTGCAACTAGGTGTCCTTTGTTAGAAAAAAAGAAGGAAAATGTTTTAAAATAATAAATCAATGATCTTAAAATACTTTTAGGCTGACAACACTGTAATATAAAGAAAAAGAAGAACGAATGAGTGATATTTTTGTTTATATAATTAGTTTTTTTTTTGCTTATCCCTAGTACACGTGGTACAGGCCATGATAATCATGTTGGGTTGTTAGCGACTGCTTTTTAATGTAAGCGCACCACATGTCTACACATGTGAAAGCAGTTCGACTTTGCACTTACAAATGTGCCAGAGCCCCGTTTGGTTACTTGCACTCGCTGGTGGGGTTAGACTTTTGCAAGAATCGGGGGGTCATTGGAACATTTTTTTTTTTTTAAACATAAAAAGTGTCCAATGCGGGGATCGAACCCGGGTCGTAGTGGTCGAAACCAAACGGTTTAACAAGCCTTCCACCGACCCCCCATATAATTAGTAAGTAAGTGTAATTGTTAAATGTTCTTTTCTCTCTCTCTCTCTCTCTCTCTTTGAAAATAATACATTTAAAATACTTTCTTAAAAGGTAAAATCGCCTAATTCTTTAAAACCATTTCAGCTGTAAGTAAACTTATTATTTATTGTTTCATCGTCTGAACCATAAAAGATTCCCAACATCCTTTACAGAGAGGTTTTACTGTATCTTATATTTTGAATGGAGTAGGGAGGTAAACTATGGCAGGAGAATAAAGAAGTCAGGTGGAAAGGAATCTGGTGGGACTGTGCAGGCGGGAGGCTCAGCGGTGCTTCTGTGAAGCCAGCTGCTGCCGGGGCTACATCGGCCTGGAGAGCCAGGTGGACCTCAAGTCCTACAAGTCTTCTAAGGAACTCAAGAAGAAGAAGGACAAGAAGGATCCAGAAGATCCCATTGTAAGTTGTACCTCTCTCTATCTCTCCTCATGATATTCAATCACCAACTCTTCACAGTACCTTGCCTTGAGAGTGCTACATTTCTTACTGCACTTCGGCCCGATCACCATCGCCACTTTATCTATTTCTTATGTAACATGACATGACAATTTTTTGTTATAACCTTTCGTAATTATCTACTTCTACTAGTGTTTTTATTTGGGAGGATGTGTTACTTTGTTCAATACTGTCATTTTGTAGTCAGCTCTACAGTGAGTGGCGATATGAAAGAAGATTTTGTATTTACTGCTAAACTGTTCATTTTTAACTTTCCACTCTGTATTGCTCTCTTGTACTCATTCCCTTCAAATATAACCCTTTCCACACCGTAAATCGCATCATACTATGTATTTAAAATCAGGTGCTATAGAGAGGAAGGCCCTATTTAGAGGGAGCGCTATAGACAGGTTTAACTGTATTTTACAAAAATTCACTAAGGTCTGATATTTGGGTTTTAAATTGCTAAAATGGAAAAAAAAATTATATATTGTAAACCTCTTCAAAAAAATATATTGACCATTAAATTAGTTCTTCATAAGCACACACATTATAAAAAATATAAATAATCGCATGAAAGGGCCATATATCAAATGTAAAAATCCTGCCGTAGACAGTAGGAAGAGAAAGGGAAGATGTAAGATGCCTATATTTGGTTATTTGGGATGGGAAGCAATCTTTTTCTGACCGTTATGTCATACCCGATAGCAACACAGGTTGTTAGCACAGAACTGTCAAACAAAACGTTTAAAAAAAATATATATTATTTTTTTTTATTATGATATTTTAAGCTTAACCCTTTAAGCTCTAGGGCCCGAATGCTAACTATCACTATCAGGACCACACTAATTAAGCCTAAACTGATGATCAAGTAGTTGTTAAGTAAAAAATGTTATAAATAAATAAATATGATAGATAGAAGTGTTCTGTAAAGTGTAATATAATCCAGACTCCTCTCTCAACACAACACTCTGATTTTATTATACTGGAGTGAGTATTTAATTTTTTAATTGGGGGTTAATCATAATTAATTGAATAATCGACTTGAATTTTTCAAAATAAGGTTTTACAAATATAAAAAGGAATTTTAGATATATACAAGGCTATTTACAAAGCTAACACTTGTGTTTAAAAGCACAGACTGGATGCAAGCCTCTCTTGCACTTTGAACATATGGTTCTAGACCTCCGCTTCAGGCCTTCTTTTGTACACTCCACACATCTACTCTCTCTCTTTTCTGGAAGTTTTTCGAGTACTTCCTGGCTTGTTGAAGGCAGAACTGGAGGTTTCAAGGGATTTTTAACTAATTCATTTATTACTGAATAGTTAAAAGCCCTTCTAGAAAGCTTGGGGTTGTCTTTGGTATGCTGTTCATATAGGATGAAGGAGTTTAGGAAAGCCCTGTGGAAGATGTTGAGGATTACCTTTCTATAAAATTTTCTTCCTTTTCTTTCATCCATATATGTATACAACATTTGATCATTGAGATCTAACCCTCCCATGTAGCTATCATAGCATATTTTCATCTGTGGGTAGTCTCTTTGGTCTGACACCTTCTTTTTGCCAGAAGAAGCATCACAAAATGTTGAGAGAAACTTCACTGGAGGTTTGCTCTTCTTTTCTTTGTAAGCCAGGGCCAGTAGATTATTATTTACCATATAAAGGGATTCATCAACACCTAATTTTGCACTTTTTAAGGTTTTAGGAAGTCCTTTCCTATTAGTTCTTATAGTACCAGTCAAAAAAGTATGACTGTCCAGTAAGTCCTTGGCTAGGTTGATGCTGGTGAAAAAGTTGTCAGTTATCAAATGATAACCTTTTCCAAGTAAACTGGATTCCTGGAGCAGATTCATTGGAACATCATAGGAAAGGGACTTGATAATTGGAGATAATTTCCCTTTATATGGCTTCATTCTCAGACAATAGCCAGTTTTAGATTCACAAAGCATCCACAGTTTGACTCCAAATCGACCATGGTGCTTTTGGGGCATATATTGTCTAAGACGAGTTCGGTTTTTTAGGCACACCAAGCTCTCATCAACTGTAAGATTTTGAGTAGGCTTATAATAATATATAAACTTGTTGTTCACATGCTCTATGAGCTTCTCAAATCTTGCAGTTGGGTTGTAATCAGGATGAGAACTTGGAACCAGTTTGGAGTCATCAATCAGAGAAAAGCAGCTGTAGAGCAACTCAAATCTCCTCTAGACATAACTTTACCAAACCAGGGCGTCTCTAAAAGTTCATTCTTGCTCCAATAGTCCCTGATTTGGTTCTTCTTCACATTGCCCATATTGAAGATGACTCCAATAAAGGCCATCATCTCATCCAAGGTAGTGTCCTTCCAGGCCAGCTTCCTAGAAAATAGAGGCAATTTGTCCCTATTGCTTGCCAATAAAGTTTGGGCACATTTATTGGTAAAAGCCACAATTTCCTTCATCAAATTAATTGTTATAAATAACAAAAAGTATTCAATAGGCCGGATAATAGAGGGGGGAAGGTGCTGTGGGCCACAAACTTCTCCAAAAGTCAACGTTTTAGATGTGGAAAATGGAGTATAAACTCTTACCCAAGGACTTGGCTGGTTTTCATCCACTTCTTCATCAGAAAATTCATCTTCAAAAGTGTCTTCAACACTTTCTTCAAACTCAGAAGACAAAGAATAAACTTCAGTGTCCTCAGAAAATGCAGAGCATTCTGAACCGGAAGCCATTTTTAAAAAATTAAAAATAAAAAAAGGAAATCGCAAGACAAAGGAGATAAAAACACAGCTAACGTGTAGAGACAAGCCCAGAAGTGAGAAGGGAGGTGATAAAAATAGCCAGCCACCACCCCCTCCCCCACGAGGGGCCCTACAAGGAAGTAACGATAGATCGGTACCCCGGCGCTCCTGGTGACGTTATAGGGTAACGATGGATCGTTACCTCGGCGCTTAAAGGGTTAATATATATATGGCTTTGAATTTTCATTCACATTTTCTTATCAGAGCTCATCAAGTTTCACAAAGAGAAAGTGAGAAACAGCTGGGCACATTCCCTACTAGGATTGTAATACAATCCCAGTCCTTCCACTCTTGCCTGGCCTTACACTTTATACAAACACCACTTTCCACCTGGAGTGTATCCTATCCTCTCTAGCGTTAAAGCTATATTTATTCATACTTGCCCTTTAGTCTATTTTTAGGATAACCTTGATGCACAATGAGAAAAAAAGAAGGTATTTGGCAGCTGGGGGGTAGACTTACATTAAAAACAGCCACAAACCACTATGTTTATCAAGACATGTGCCATGTGTGCTTGAAATAGAATAACAACACATTTTGGCAAGTGTTCGGCATTCTACAAGATTTTCTGTCGTAATAATCAAGCTGAGAAAGGATTATACTGATTTCCCTAGTGTGACTCTCGACAAAGCTGTTCTCTTGACAAAAGAGGAGTTTTTGATAGTTAACATTATTGTTAGAAGGTTCTTTTATATTGAGAGATGTCTGGCTTCACACAGATGTTGAAGTGTTGTTGTTTGTTGTTGTTCCCCTTGTGTAAAGATATTACAAAAATTCTGTGAGTTCATGCTCCTCAAGCTCTGATGGTGAAAGCCAATGTATATTTGAATGCTGCTTTTTTTTGCTTTTACAAACATGAGCTCTTAATATCTTTTATTTCTTTTTAAAATGCAAAGCCACTCTATATTCTTTATACAATAATATCTGATGTCAGAACTTATTGCATGTATAGCGTTCTATTAAATCTATTTATTTATTTATGAAGACTTAAAATTGTTGAGATTTGTTAATAACAAGTATCTCTCCTCACCCTTTCAAAAATTAATTGTTCAGAGGCATTGGATAAAGTGTTTTCAAGTTATAAACTTTGCCGCTTGTTCATTTTTGAAAATCTTCAGAGTTATTCAATAAGAGTTTTTTTTTTTTGTTTCTCAGTGTATATCCTTTCTTTTGTAAGGCTACTTGATGTCTTTCAGAAGAAAAAATGATATGGCAAAGAGGCTGTGCATGTTCTCCAATATATAATTTGAACTGGACTTTAGTACTACCTATTTTAAACACATCCATCCACACTCAGCCTTTATCTATTTCACATTGCTGAATCTTTGTTATGAAATTGTCTTTGCATCTGCTTCTAATGAGACTGCTTTCTTGGTGGTTTGATTAATTCCCATAAGCTGTGTGTGCTGAATATTCTTTAAAAAATATGATTGATTCTTTATTTACACTCATAGACAAAACTTAAGGAAGTTGTACCTTTCGGCATGTATATTGGGATTCAGACAATAACTCTGAAAGATATTTTATACACAGTGATCTTTATTGAAGACATACAAGATAACCAAGTGTGAACAAAATTGTCTCCTTCAAAAAAATAAAATATATATATAGACGACCCGCGACATCACTTTCCACTTTCTTTAGTTTTGTTTATGTTAGTGTATATATATAAAATCTGAGTTAGATATGTTATTGTCACAGCTTTTTTGCTTTGGAAAAAAACTAGGTTGCATTTTTAAAATATAAATTCCACAAAATGTGAAATTTGATAGGCAAAATACACTTTGATTTTTCATTGAATGTTGTTTGAGGATTCTGGGAGTTTCTCTCAGTGAATAGTGCTGCCAACAAACTTGATTCCTCAACTATTGATGAATTTTCACCCTGTATCACACACTATATTTATTCATTAGATGCACTAAACAGGGCCTTTGGGAGAGGCCGCTACTTATCATAAAACAGCTCGAGGAGCATGAACTTATGGAATTTGTGTAACCTTTACACAAGGGGATAAGAAACAACAACACACTATATCCTAAACTGATTATTTAATTACACTCATAGACAAAACTAAAGGAAGTTGTACCTTATAGCATATATATATCGGGATTCAGAAAATAACTCTGAGAGATATTTTCTGAATCCCGATATATATATGCTATAAGGTACAACTTCCTTTAGTTTTGTCTATCAGTGTTATCAGGCTAGTGTATGACTTACTACAATGTAATCTGTAGTCTTCATTGGGACAAGAGCTGATTGTATGTATGAAACCTACTTGTTGGTTTGGGCCATGTCTTTGAGTCTTCTTTGGATAGATGGCATTCTTGATGACTAGCATAGGTTTAAGCCTTTTATACAGGTATAGCCTACTCACATGGGGCTGTAAAACTGCATTTGATAAACTCATTAATGAAATGAAGAGATTCTGTAATTAAGTATGTATATGAAGAGGTTTGTGTGGTAGGAATGTCTATATTTTAATATAATAAAATTGTGGATGTATTAGAGGCTATACCTCCCCTTGTTGCCACATAGCTGCTACCATACTTAGATGTAGCTGCCAAGATGATGGAGATAATTGGAGAGACAAAATACTGAAGACATTCATTAATCAGATTCCTCACTATAAACCATAAGTAGCCGAAATTGACCTTTTTTTGTTGTTTCAATGAATATTTGTAGGATTAAGAATATTTTAAACTCTAGATGAATACCCGTTTTGCACACCAATCAAGAATGACAGCCAGTCTTAAGCCTTATTAAAGTAGTACCTTTATATATATATATATATATATATATATATATATATATATATATATTAGTATTATATTCTATTGGTATCATTACAGCATCATCCTCATTTTTCTCACTACTAATATCTTCATTATTGTCATTTTTGTCTGATGATTGTAATATTTTACTGTTATTGAAACTTCACAAATATTTCATTCATTTGGATTTGGTCTGGTTACCTTATGTTTATAAATAACATTGTCTATATTTAGTTATCATCTTTACAAAGATGAGAATGGCCTGGTTTCACACCCCAGGATTTGTTTGTTTGAGTGTTTTGATGTTTGTTCAACCAAGCTTGTTTCAACTTATTATATTTCACTCTCAAAACTGGTTTTTACAGTATATATATTAGATACCCATTTGTTAACTGGGACTTACTTTCTCAGTGAGTTCCAATAAAAGACTGTAATTGTGAAGGGAAATCCAGTAACCGTATAAACCAATAAACCAACTTTATAATGGCCAAGTAATGATTTAGGTTTATATACTGATTGTGTCATTTATATATAATAGCACAAGGACCACCTTCTTATCTGTTGTTGTTGTTGTCGTGTCCAAAGAAGAGTCTCAGATGTCTCCATGCATCTCAATCACAGCAGCAGCAATATCCACTATCTTGGGTGTGTAAAGCTGCTGCTCTGGGTCTAAGTCAATTTTCTGCAAGGCTGTGGCCATTGCTGGGCATGAGAATATGTGAGTAGGTGTTAGTTCCACACCAGGACAGTTGTTGCATGTCCTATAGGTTCTTGTGCCATCTGGATGTATTGTCATTCCTTTATAGTGTTTTGTTCTAAGTCTTCTTATCTACTTTTCTAATATACATTTTCCCCTCCTACTGCAAAGTGATCATATTCTCTAGGAACTTTTGGCAGTTGTCTTCCTGGGATACAGTGGAATCTAGTTAAGGTTTCTTTTTTTTAACAGCTACTCTGTTATAATGCCAGCACAGTTCTAGTAACATAAAATGTTGGTCCCAAATGATGCTGATGAGGTTTGAGTGTGGAGGAAGTGACTGATGCCACCAGAGTTGTCATTGGAGCTCTGTCGCAATCTCTGCCCCTATAGAGTATCCTCTTTCTTGTCTGCCACATTCCTCCTCCTCCTCACACCTGCTGTAGCTATGTGTACAGTTGGGGTGACCTCTCTTATATTGGTAGATTGATTGATCTATACATTGATTACATGTAGAAGGTGAATTGGTAGATACCTCAATTTATTTTTTAAAGAAGGAATACTTTAGGCTTCTCCTAAACTTTCAGTTTTAGTACCATTTACCTTTCTATAAAGTATATGATAGTATTTGTAAAGTAAAGTATTAGTAGTGTATTAGTAAAGTATTTGATATAGAATGTTACACAGAGCTAAATATATATTTAAAAAAGGCAGATAAAATTTAAAATTTATATTAAAAAAAAAAAGTCTTTCCTCTTTTTGTAATTTCTGGTAAAACTCTTTAAGATTGGTTAGTTTTGTATTTTTATGGCTAGATATACTAAAACTTTCGCATTATTATTGTAAACTATGGTTTTAACAATGGACTTTTATTAACAGAGATTTTCAATGTGAAATCCTTTTTTTTTTGTTTCTAAATAACTTTGTGACAAAATAATAGTATCCCCATGCCCCCAAGGCTGTTGGAAATTCATCTTATTTAATCAACAGACTTTTGTGTGACGTATTATAGATGCAATACAAGGTCACCTTGAAAAAGTTTGCTCTTTTTGGAAAAATACCATGTAACCCCTTTTAAAATATACAGTAGAACATCCCTTTAGCAGACACCTCTCTTAGAAAGGACAGTTTTCATTTGCAAAATTACCATTTTTACAATTTAGCAACTCTCCAATAAGAGGACACCTCTCACTAAAGGACACTTTTGGCTCTGCAATTAGATGTCCTTTACAGGGAGGTTCTACTGTATATATTTTTTCAACGCTCACTCTAGAATTAAACCATTTTAAAAATCTCCACTGAAATATATACTCTAATTTAACAGACTTTAATTTAATAGGAATATCGCCTGGGTTTTTGAATTAAAGAACTTTGTGTATTGCTGTTAATAAAAGGACATCTTTGATTCTAAGATATAGACTGTTATTGGTTTATAATACAGTAGAACCTCCATGAGAGGGCACTTCCGCTTAGAAGACACCTCTCTACAAAAGACAGCTTTCATCGTCAAAATCACCATTTTGCCAATTAGCTGTTCTCTGGTAAGAGGATACCTCTCTCTCTAAAGGGCACTTAGTAGCTAGGTGTTGTCCTTTAGAGAGAATGGTCCTCTACTGTATATAATGGATTGTGCTCTCCTTATATACAGAGAATATAATTAGGTGGGGGAGTGAGACCCATACTTCCTTTGGGGCCTAGTTAAGAGTGTTTTTTAATTTTTTTTTTTTCCTTCTCTCGCCCAGCCCCTAATAGAGGCCCTTTCTTTCAGCTCTCCGAGCCCCGGGGGTCGTCCGAGCTTCGGTCACTTTGAAGTTGGGAAAATGAACTGAAGAGAAATCACCGCTGTGTATGCCGCCTCCACTTCCTTCCCTACCTTGCTGTGATGCCATTGGACCTTGTTGTGCCTTTCTGGACTCTTTGATATTTTATAATTGATTGCTCTCTTGGTGTTTTCCCCCCTATTTGATTTGATTATTTCTCCCCCTTGGAGAGATTTAAGCTCCTCTTTAAATCCTTTTATTTACAAGGCCAGTATGCAAATAGAGAAAACTTGGCACTTCTACTTTTGGACGTTATATTCTTTCATATTAAGCCCAGCGTTTAACCTTTTTTTTGTTCGTTATTTCACTCACAAGGCAAAATTATTGTTGTTGTTTAATCTGTAAAATTAATTTAATCTTTTAATCCCTCCTATATGGATAGTTAGTAGTGAATAGAAGTTGCATAGAGATTGTTATTAAAGTGGCAGACTTTTGAGCATTAACTTGAAATTATTGGCGTCGAGGAACTATTCTGTGAGAGAAGTGTATATTAATTCTTCTAATTCATTTTTTTAAATGTTTGCCAATTAAAAAAATCTTTTTTTTTTCTGAAAAGGATGACTTGAGAATAATGCAAAAGATTAAATGGGCTGATTAGAAAAAAAGGTCAAATAAAGCACAAAGAGGAGGAAAGGAATTTACCATTAAAAAAAGAGCTTTCTTTAAAAATAAAGAATATCAATCAGAAAGATTATAATGTCAGAAAGGCTTTAGTGAAAAATAGTAGTAAAGTACTGAGATCAGGTGGATAAATTAAGAGAAAGACATCTGATTGTGAAACAAAAAATTGCTGATGGCCTGCTACATTTATTCCAACAGATGATGCAGGCCATAGTAACTTTTAGTTGAACCATAAAGAGATGCCTTTCTCTTTAGAGGCTTGAAAGTTTTTTTTTGCTTATCCCTAGTACACGTGGTACAGGCCATGATAATCATGGTGGGTAGTTAGCGACTGCTTTTACTGTAAGCGCACCACATGTCTACACATGTGAAAGCAGTTCGACTTTGCACTTACAAATGTGCCAGAGCCCCATTTGGTTACTTGCACTCGCTGGTGGGGTTGGAGGCTTGAAAGTGTCAGGAATAAAATAGAAGGGCATTACCAAGGAAGATTGGGTCTCAAAATATCATCCTTTACATTTATGTTTGATCTTTTATCACTTCTCAAGTTGATGAATTGTTGCATATTGTCAATTTGCATATTAGAGAGCTGAGTTGCTATGTTAGGGGACCAGAGGAGAAGTCCTGAAAGGGAGAGGTGGCAATGAGAGATCTTGTTATATGGAACAATAGATATCAAGATGAACATTTTGCTAGGGGATATTGATCTATAATAAGAAAGGTTCACCTCTCCCATTAAAATGACACAAAGACTATGCATAATCTATTCACAGTCTCTGTAAACTCAGCACAGATTCAGGTTGGTGGCAAAGCATTTGGCAAATTCAGAATGCCCACTTAGACCATGGTTTTGGATTTATAGCCCAGGGTGAGCTTGGATTTAATGAGATCAACAAGGGAGGGCCTCATGGAAATCTAGCAAAGATAGGTTTAGCTAGCTATATAGTTATGCTGCAAATATAGAAGGACTTATGAAAGGTCATCTCTTTCCCATTAAAATAGGCATAAACACTACGCACCATCTATAGATCTATAGTTTTTTCACTAGGGTGATGCACAATTAAAGGGAGAGGTGTCTCTTTTAGGTCATGATTATCATTCCCCCACAACTTTATGTTGTATTATTCTAGCCTGAAAATTGGCCCTTGCCACCAGCTTAAACACCTGTTTGCTAAATTTGACCGATTTCATCATAACCCCCCCTCATAGGATGTTATGAAATCAACTGATGAGGGTACTGATGAGGGCCAAACCCCGTTACCATGGTATACAGGTTGTTGGCTTTTTGTCTGAATTTTCCAAAACTGGTGTTATGGCATTATCACTAGTAAGGTTTGTTTTTTTACTAGGGTGATGATTTTTTTTTTTTGCTTATCCCTAGTACACGTGGTACAGGCCATGATAATCATGGTGGGTAGAAGTAGGCGACTGCTTTTACTGTAAGTGCACCACATGTCTACACATGTGAAAAGCAGTTCGACTTTGCACTTACAAATGTGCCAGAGCCCCGTTTGGTTACTTGCACTCGCTGGTGGGGTTGGACTTTTGCAAGAATCGGGGGGCCATTGGAGCATTTTTTTTTTTTAAACATAAAAAGTGTCCAATGCGGGAATCGAACCCGGGTCGTAGTGGTCGAAAACCAAACGGTTTAACCAGCCTTCCACCGACCCCCCACTTCACCATCTTAAACACCTGTTTGCTAAATTTGCTCGATTTCATAACCCCCCTCATAGGATGTTATGAAGCCACCCCTGTACTGATGAGGGCCAAAGCCCTAAACCAGGGTATACAGGTTGTTGGCTTTTTGTCAGAATTTTCCAAAACTGGTGTTGTGGCATTATCACTAGTGATGTTTGTTTTACTAGGGTGATGAATAGTTCTGATGTATAATTAAAGGGAGATGGATCTATTCAAACTATATACAGTGGTACCTCGACATACGAGTTTAATTCGTTCCGCAACCTTGCTCGTATCTTGAATTACTCGTATCTCGAAGCAAATTTCCCCATACAGAATTCCCATTTAAAATCACAGATTAATATCTTCAACACTACCGAACCGAACTCTCGTATCTCGAATTTCGCTCGTAACTCAAAGCAAAAAATCACTTGCTCGTCGGCTCGTATCTCTAAAAACTCGTATGTTGGGGCGCTCGTATGTCGAGGTACCACTGTATTGGGGATCTCTGTACATTTTAAAATTATACTTTGTTAGTTTGTGATGGGAAGCTTTCAAGTGGATGGCATTGGAAGGCAGATATTCATTCCAGTGGTGGAAGGGATTCAAAGTATTTCAAATAAAGTTGATATTCAAACTAGAGTGGTTAGATGGGGAATTGAGGAATCTTTATTTGTGTTGAGCTAGAATAAAAAGAAATTTCTATTTATTTATGTTGGACAGGGTATCTCCTTTATATATACAGCTAAACCTGTCTATAGCGTCCCCTCTAAATAGCGCCTCCCTCTCTATAACGCCCGATTTTAAATACTTAGTACGATGTAATTTACATTAAAAGTGACCTGTCTATAGCATCCCTTCTCTATAGCACCCTATTTTGGTGAGTCCCAAGAGGGGGCGTTATAGACAAGTGTTTAACTGTATATTTTTTCTATCTTGTTCACATATTCCAGCCTACTCTTAAAATTTTATCTTAAATACCCAATTCTTGATTTAAAAAAAAATATATATTATTCAAGAAGCCTCTTTGATGGCCAACTTGGTTGTTAAAGTGCATGCACCCTAAACCATGCTGATAGTAGGCTAGCAGTCTGAAACATAGATATGGTTGTTTGGCATTCCTCAATTTAGTTGGATATAAGGATTTTGCCAATAGTATGGAATAAAAATCAACATTTTGTTGATGTTTAGTCTAATAAAAGATGCTTTGTTATTTTAAAAAACGTTCCTCTGGGCTGTCAGGATATGGCTATTCAGTCAAGGTATTTCTTATTAACTGGCTAAGGTCTTAGATATAGGGTGATGATGTATCTAACTTTGGGGTTTTATTCACACTGAGTCTATAGGATGGAAAGCTCCCTTAGGAATTTGTGTAGAAATTGTATTCAATTATAAATAAAAGATGTCAATATATATATACGGGTATTAAAATTTTAACAAAGGAATATCTAAATTCGAAACTATTATAGACACGTATGATTCTTTTTAAAAATAAACAATTTCTACCATCCTTACTGCAATAAATAGTGTGTGATGTTTCTGTAACAGCATTTTTATCAAAATGTCACACACTATATTTTATTAGGATTTGGTCTTATCACTTTTTATTTGGAATCTATAATCCAAATTATACATTATCATAATTGATTAAAATAAAAAAAATAAGGGGGGGGGGGGTAATTATTTCCAAAAAGAGCAAATATTATTGCAATATTTTTTCCTTACTGTGTATCAAAAAGCTTGTATCTCTAAGTGTACCTTTACTAAGAAATCCTCCGGTTTGAAAGCTATACATGTGTAGAGCATCCCAATTCAATAGGAGAGCAGTATGGTAGATTAAACTGGCCAAACTGCTGGGAGGGTTTACCACCAATCAGCTACACCAAATATTTCTCTCATTGCACTAGGAAAATATTTTATTTATAAACACAAGGTAATAAGACAGCAATAAAAATTCAAATAAATAGTGTGTGATGTTCCCGTAACAGAATGGCTACCACCAACAGACCAAAGTACTAAATGGTGATTGTAACAACGCTGTTACTGAAACGTCATATACTATTTATTTATTTGGATTTAGTCTGATTACCTTGTGTTTCTAATCTATAATTCAAATTGTGCTTTATTATTTTATTTATAAAAACATTTTTTGATAGTTTTTATTTCCAAATTAATAAGCAAAAAATTCCTGCTGCTATATCTATCAGAATAGGTGAAACTATACTATAACATCACACCTATCTCTGCTCGAGTAGCATGAACTCATGGAGAATTCGTGTAATCTTTACACAAGGGGATAAGAAACAACAACATTTTTGAGGGATCTTGGCTGAAAAGCTTACTCTCTTTAAATACAATCAAAAGGTAACAAGACCAAAAATACAAATTATTGAAATAGTACTTTGGTGATGGAAACAACACTGCGTGAAACACTGAAATATGTGTACCCCTCATAAATTTTACTATACAGTGAAGCCTTGTTAAAACTACAGCTTTGTTATAACATCCTATATCCAAAGTTTTAAATCCCAATTATTTTTTTCCTGGTTATACATTTTTTTTTAAAAGTTCAAACATGTGAACCAGAAACTATTCATAAATACAATATAATGATGACTCCAAATATTGTTCTGTATTCAGTAATAAAGTACAATGGAACCTTGTTATAACATGGTTATAGCACATCCTAAATCTAATGTCCCGCATGTTTCAAGTCCTCTTATTGTGTTTCAACCATGGTTCTAACAACAATGAGGGTAATAAAAATAGTTTTGTCTCAAGCAATGTTGTTTATTGAGGTTTGAGACTGTATGTTTGTACATGTTACAACTTCCATAGACAACACTGAGGAATCAAATCATAAAGAGTTTTATATTAAACAAACTTTAGATTAAAAAAAGACATATATATATATATATAAAATATGAATTTGTAGCTATTTTTGACATATATGTTTCTTTTTGAAATAAAATAATTTTCTACTGCTCTTTCTGCAATAATAAAATGATGGAAAGGCCTGGCTCATCAGTGGTGATGAGCCTTTTACCGTTGGATACACTAGCGTGTGTTGTTGGCCAGTGATGATACTGTAGAAGTAGACTTACAATTAACACAGTTTATTCAACATGGCCAACTAAGTAACAATGTTTACACTCTATTCATGATTCAAGATAAAATTGTTAAAAACTACAAATATTTTCTCACAATGTGTTTCTGCACATCCACGCTGCGCACATATATTTGTAAATATTTCTGTTAAAAAGAAATAGTAAATTGTTTTAATAATAATAATAATAATAAAAAAAAAAAAAAGCCTGTTGAAGAGCGATTATTGCTTGAAAGCATTTTAAAAAGAAACTCATTGGTGGGAAAATATTTGTAGTTTTTATAAATCACCTATATATACATCATATTATCTACTATCAAATACAGTTTCAATGTTGATTGAACCAGTAGAATAGATGTAGAGAGAGGACTTAGATTGTATTATCTGTCTGTGTTCCTCTAACATTGGGGTGTCTGTGCAGCTGGAAGAAGAGATAGAAAGGTTGTCTGGTGGCCTGCGGACTAGAGAGCAGACCTTGACACTAGCACGGCTGATGGTCCGTGCGGAGGAGGATGAGATTCGGCGGCGACTGCTAGACATCCTACGGAACACCCCGGAACCAGCCTGTCTACGGTTTGTTCCTGGACTACCACGGGCTAAGCTTGCTGTGGAGCTGGATGGTGGCGGGTTGCCCCGGGCTGGAGCTGAGGGCCAAGCTGCTGGAGATCCTCAAGATCCTCCCGGTGCCCCACAAGACCATGCTGATTGACAGCCGGGTGATGGACGTAGTGCAGCGCTGGGCCCGGCCCTCCCCCTCTGACCTGCCCCCTGACTGCCCTTCCTCCCGCATTGACGACATTGCAGCCACTGCCTCCAGTCTGCTAGCCTCCTGGGTGGACCTCAAGGTGGGTGTAAACATCACTTGGGGCAGTTGATATACACTCATTGTGACCTCCATACCTTCAGCATCCTTATGCCATTGACCTAATAGGAGGTTCATCTGCCTTTAGATGCTGTAAATTGTTTATTCTGTGGCTGAAGATCCCTTGTATTGTGGGATCACTTCTTGCTCTGGACTCTCCTAAAGGAACTTACAGCCACTTGCAATGTAGTCACTTCTCAAATGTTTTTATTTTTTGAGGGATTTTATTTATTCTTCCAGAACTCTGTTGATAAATTTATTGAGTAAAGCTCTCTTCATGAAAGAATAATGATTATTCCAGAGTTCTAAATTGATTCCGAATTTAAAAAAATAAAAAAATTGCTAACAATCTTTATAATATAACTTTGCTGTCAATCCCAACATCTATAATTCAAATGTACAGATGTACCTGCCATGAAATTAGACACAAAAGCTGTGCAGTTTTCTCTGTTCCTTCACAATAGAAACTAGTAGGTTGAGCTTGGAACTGCTTATAGAAATAAGAAATGTTTGTTTTCCTCCCCTGCAGGAGATATTCCGGATCCCACGGCTGGAGAAGCAGAAGAGGAGGGAAGAAGAGAAAGAGCTGGACCGTAGAACCAGAGAGTACAACCGTAAACGGAGGTCTCACTCTCGTGAGAGGGACAGGGACCGGCGACGCAGCTATAGCCCTATGGTACATGACAGCAGGTACCGGAGGGACAGGAGAGACTACGACCACCGTGGCGAGTACAGTGAATGGAGGTCCTCCTCCCCACGCAAACACAAGCCTTCCTCAGGCAGCTCGGGCTACAAGAGATCACGGGACAGCCGCCTCGATGACGAGGAAGTCTCCATTCCTAAAAAGTGAGAAGTTATTTATACCTGCTACATTGTGCCCCTTCCTCAATTGTTCATTGCAACAGGCCACATGATGTGTACTGACCTTTCTGCACATATATAAATACTGCTAGATAGAATATATATCGTTAAGTTGACCAATTTTAAACATATAAAGTTTCAGTATATTCTTTTACAAGAAACTTTCAATAATTATTTTTTTACAACACTAAATCCTCTCAAATTACTCTAAACTATACTTCTAACTAAAACTAAACTACTTCCCTTCCTAAGCGAACACTTTGTTAAAACTCAAGATGACCTATTTCTTTTGAGAATAAAGATACTTCGGCCAGTAAATCTTTTTATTACCTCGACGTTTCGACAAAAATCTATTCAGAAAGATTTTTAACGCCTTGCTAAATGTTTAATTTTTGTTTGCTCCTGACGAGGACAAAAGATTTTTGTCGAAACGTCGAGGTAATAAAAAGATTTACTGGCCGAAGTATCTTTATTCTCAAGAAATATGAATGCCGGCCAGGCAGCCTCAACATTTACAATAATCCAGATGACCTGTCCTAATTTCTTCCAACCCCTGACCAGGAGCAGCCATGGAGCATCTAGTGCTTGTGTTGTCCCTGGAACGAGTTGTACCTCTTACTAGCTTGATAGCACAGTGGACAAGTATAGCAGTTAAGGACATAATGACATTTCCCCTCCTAGGTATCAAATACCCACAAATGAATATCACTTAATAATGTAAAGAGAGATTACCAGTCCCAAATGGGGAATTATTTAAATGCCCCCATCTCTCTCTGTAATGGAGGTAAATGTTGTTTTTACTTCTCAAATACAGTGTCTAATACACTTAACTTTCTTATAACAACATAGAATATTGATAAAGTAGAACCTCCATAAGCCTCTACAAAGGGCAGTTTGTATAACCAAAATTATCATTTTTTACCAATTAGTTGTTCTCTGGTAAGAAGACACATTTTCTTTAAAGGAAACACTTTGGCTCTGCAACTAGATGTTGCTTTATAACAAGGTTCTAATGTACCAAGTGATGTTATAGTGAGGTTTGACTACTTACTATTACTTTAAAAAAGACACTTGGTATTAAATGAGGCCATCATCACTTGGATGTAACTGTGGCAGGGAGTGCAGGAAGTCTGTGGAGCCCCAGCTCAGCAAGGAGGAGCGCAGACACAGGTTTGCCATGGAGGTGCAGCAGAAGGACGAGGAGGAGGCAGCCCTCCGTAAGAACAAGGAGGAGTTCCCTCAGCCGGACTTCGCCCCACCCCCCACCTTCCAGCAACAGCAGCAACAACAACAGCCGGGGATGTTGCCAGTCCCCCAGCAAGATCAGCAGCCTCTGTTCCCATTCCCTCCTCCCCTATTCGACCCCACCATGCCCCCACCAGTGCCCCCTGGTCAGTACCTGCCCCCCCAGGTGGAAAACCAGGCCTCCATTCCACTGGTCCCTCCGCCCACAGTGCCCCCCACCAACATGCCCCCTCCTACCTTCTCTGTGCCTCCACCTTTCATGGAGCCTCGGCCCCCAGGAGGGGTGTTCTTCTCACAGCCCCCCACTGCCCCGCCAACTCTGCCCCCGCCTCCACAGGTAGGTCATCCAGTGTACCAGCAACCACCACACTCTCAATGATGGAACAGCAGGTGCAGCAAGTCTCCACCCTCATGCCTTCTCCAGTTCCCCCGCAGAGCCCCTATCCCTCCCCCTCCCCATCCCCCTTCCCGGGCCAGTCCTCCTACTACCTGATCCCCCCCACCCCCGAGCTGAGGCTCTCGGTGCCCTACACTGGCAAACTGCCACCCCACTGGAAGAGAGCCAAGGATGACGAAGGCAACACCTACTACTACCACACCCTGACCAGACAGGCCCAGTGGGAGGTGCCAGAGTGGGATCCTGACGATATCTCCGCTGTGGATGAACCGAGGGTGAGCAGACACACACGTTTTTTGGAAATATCACATTCTTTTAATTTTGTAAGATATGTTTTGTGTGGAATGACTCGCGTTTATTGAAATAATGAAATGCACTTGTAGCCTTGCAAGAGCCTGTTAAATAACATTTGTTATCTCTCAAGTTAAAATGGAAAGGATGTATGACTATAGTTATAAAAAAATAATTCTATGACCTTGACCTAATTTAAAGTCTCATCGCCACACTTTAATCTTAATGGCTCTAATGATGACTTGATGACCCCAATTGTGTTCCCAGTCTTATCACTAGCTGTAAACCTTGGATTGTTTGACCAGAAAAGGTATTTTAGTACCAAAAAAAGTGTATTTTTAAGAAGAAAACTTGAAACAAAAACTTTATTCTTCAAAATATATCATTGCATTTTGTAAAAAACATTTCTGTACCTAACTAGGTAGTTTATCTAAAATGATTGAGCGGAGTCTTCTTTCTTATCTCTAACTACAAGAAAATAAGACCTAATCCAAATAATTTAATAGTGTGTGACGTTTCGGCAACAGCATTGTCACCATCAGACAAAAGAATAAAAAATAAAACATTTTTAAAAAATTCTTTCGTCTGATGATGGTGACAATGCTGTTACCGAAACGTCACACACTATTAAATTATTTGGATTAGGTCTTATTTTCTTGTATTATAATCTATAATCCAATTTGTGCTTTATCACTAATCTCTAACTGGTAGTTAGCGACTGCTTTTACTGCAGTGCACCACATGTCTCGAGGAGCATGAACTCATGGAATTCGTGTAATCTTTACACAAGGGGATAAGAAACAACAACAACATGTCTACCCATGTGGAAAGCCGTTTTGGCTTTTGCACTTACAAGTGTTTCAGAGCCCCATTTGATTACTTGCACTCACTGGTGGGGCTGGACTTTTAAAAGAGTGGGGGGTCATTGAAGCAATTTTTTCTTTGGAAAAAAGTGTCCAATGCAGGATTCAATCCTAGCTCATGGCTGTTGAAAATTGACAGTTTTTCCACTCCTTCAATAATAAAGCACAGTGATGTCCCCGAAGTGAATGAAGAAGACTGCTGTAGTCTCTACAATTGCCAGTGTATTTAAGCTGCCTTAGTGAACCCACTAGAATTGCTGACTCTACTTGTAATGGTGGTGTGCCATGCTTTCTTGTCCCTCAGTTGGAGGAGGAACCGAGCTCCGTGAGTGTTTGCCCCCCACCCCTGTCTGTCCCCCTTGTCTGTCTCTCCCTCCCACTGACCAGGCTGTCTGTCCTGTGCAGCCCTCCTCCCGCAAGCAGCGCAGCACCACCACCGCAGCAGCTGACACCTCCAGCGAGGTGGCCAAGAAGATCAAGGAACTGTTCCGCACCAAGATGTCTTCCCATATTGTCCAGTGTCTCAACCCATTCAGGAAGCTGGACTGTAAGGTGGGGAGGATCACCTCCACTGATGACTTCAAGCATCTGGCCAGGAAGGTATGTATACTTCCCCACATTCCTGGATAGTTTTACTACCTGTGTTCCACAAGAATCATATTGTTTTCCCTAGTATACATGTGGATGATAATAAATGTTTAGACTTGTGGACAAAACTTAAGGAAGTGGAAAGTCTGAGGTTGTCTGTCATCTTTTTTTTTTTATGATACGAAGCAATTTTGTTCACACTTGGTTATCTTGTGTGTCTTCAATAAAGCTCACTGTAATATCTTTCAGAGTTATTGTCTGAATCCAGATATACATGCTAAAAGGTACAACTTACTTAAGTTTTGTCCATGAGAGTGTATATAATTCCTCTTTAGATCTCTAACCGATGTGTGTTGCAGCTGACCCACTTTGTAATGGCCAAGGAGCTGAAGCACTGCAAGGCAGTAGAAGACCTGGAGTGCAATGACAATGTGAAACACAAGGCCAAGGACTTTGTCCATAAATACATGGCCAAGTACGGGACAGTGTACCGTAAGGAGAAGTCGCCGCCGCAAGACGACTAAATACAGTCTCATTTTGTACATAGATTTCGAACACTTTTTTTCAATTGTCAAACTCCCCCCCTCCCCTCTTCTTCTTCTCTAAAGAAAAAAATATAAATATACCTACAAGAGAAGAACTTAGAAATATAATTTTTTTATTTTTTACAAAGTAAAAGGGAGAAGAAAACCAAGTCATC
Source organism: Cordylochernes scorpioides (assembly GCA_030710605.1). Taxonomy (NCBI): domain Eukaryota; kingdom Metazoa; phylum Arthropoda; class Arachnida; order Pseudoscorpiones; family Chernetidae; genus Cordylochernes; species Cordylochernes scorpioides. The sequence continues at coordinate 34,418,960 of CP092864.1, forward strand.
ATCACCATGTACCATTTTGTAAATAAGCAGAAAATGTTTTTTTTTTTCTTCCTTTTTTTTATAAACCAAACGTTTTGTGTAGACTATTTATTGTTTGATCTACCACTGCCATCTCCTTTTTCCTTCATTTTTTTTGTCTCTTTTTTTTTTTTTTAACTTCTAAATCATGATGAGAATTATATTTTATGAGAGATTTCAAAAAAAAAAAAAAATTAAAATAATTGTTTTTTAAAAATTTCTTCTTTGATTGGTTTTCAAACACAGAATCAACTTTGGATTAATGTATAGTGGTGTCTTATCTCAGCCTTGTACAGTCCCATTAAAGTGTTTGTTTATTTGTTTCAACACAGAACTCAAAAAAATTATAATACCTGTTAATATTAATGGAAGAAAAAATGTCATCACATACTTCTTTGAATTGCTAGGATTAGTGTATGGAGTCATTGGATAAGCATAGATTATAAAACCAAGTTAATAAGACCAAATCCAAATAAATAAATAGTGTGCGACGTTTCGGTAACAACGCTGTTACCTAAACGTCGCACACTATTTATTTATTTGGATTTGGTCTTATTACCTTGGTTTTGCAATGATAAAAGTTATTGAATGAGAGGGTTTGGGAAGGGTTCACTACTAATGAACCAAACCCTCTCATACAATAACTTTTACCATTTCAGTAAGATCTGTAGAGATATGATGTATGTAGTGTAAAAAGAAAATCATTGCCAAAATAATTTATTACAAATTTTAATAACTTCTCTTATCATGGACCTATCTGTTGCAATACTTCTTTTGTTGTTTCTTATCCCCTTGTGTAAAGATTACACGAATTCCATGAGTTTATGCTCATCGAGCTGTCTTATGATAAGCAGTGGCCTCTCAAAGGTCCTGTTTAGTATATCTAATGCAAGCCAAAATGTGTTCTGGAGCTGTAGGTGCCAAGCTACATTTTGGGCAAGTGGTGTAGATTTTGTTAAACTTCTTTTGTAAAAATTATAAATGATTCAAATATGGAACTAACCTCCAATAAGAGACCAGAATAATTCCCTGGGATTTTAGGCTACACTATCTCGCAGGAGTTTCTACATTGTATGGACAGTTTCTAAGACAACTCTTGCTGGAATAACAAAGGATACCTAACAAGAAAAGGAATCACCAGACATCATCTTGAAGAAGGAAACACAGTTTACAGCGACAAGTTTCTTTTATTTGTGCTGTATAATCGGCAAGCTTTCAGACTATGACGTCCTTCAACAGACAACAGTTGCCTATTTTTAAACTTTAAAATGATCATATACAACAAATTATTAATATATTAGAATAGGGGCATATTTTGGATAAAAATATTTATTAAATTTCAATATTTCCACGAATGTTCGCCTATCTTCTCAGAAAAATTCAAAACCTTGTAAGCTTATTATCCGTGTGTTGCACGCACGAGAAGTGTTGTTTTCTATAGCATATGTTGGTGTGACAAGACCCCCCCCCCCCAGATACCCTATTCTAATTATCAAAAATGGATTGCTCTATATTTTTTTTCAACAACATGCTTACCCCTCTGTAACTGGCCTGTGGTGCAGTGGACATTGTTGGGAGGTACAGTAAACCCTCTACACGATCGTATCAAGTCTTGTTCTGGTAGACTTGATGCTGCAACCAGGAGGGACACTCCCTCTTTAAAAATCCTGAGTTCAACTGACCCAGTTGATGGACCTCAGCAATGGTCCCACTCCAGGAATACGGAGGAGCTGTGTCTGTACTCATGTTAGAGTCAGCAGCAAAGGCTTCCATGTTAGGAACGGCCTCAAATTACAGGCAAAGTCAGACTTTCACCAAAGTGTGCCTGGATCATGGTGCCATGATCAACGAAAGCTGCACCCCTATACCCCATTCTATGAGATCATGAACTCATGGAATTCGTGTAATCTTTACACAGGGGATAAACAACAACAACATATTAATATATATATATATGGTGATTTGACCTAGCTACACAGGCAGTAACCTAACTCCTTATTGGCTGCCTGTAGGCCGGCCTTGTGTTGGCCATTACTTCTTCTTTCTTATCTCCACTCAATCATATTAGGGTATCAAGCTTGTAAAGCTTGAGACTTTTGATGGTGTCTACCGGGGAAGAGTAGGCCATTACTGCTTCAGGACATGGATAACTGTTGTGGTTTCTACATTGTCCAGCCCCACCAGCGAGTGCAAGTAACTAAACGGGGCTCTGGCACATTTGTAAGTGCAAAGTCGAACTGCTTTTCACATGTGTAGACATGTGGTGCACTTACAGTAAAAGCAGTCGTCAACTTCTTCCCACCATGATTATCATGGCCTGTACCACGTGTACTAGAGATAAGCAAAAAAAAAAAAAAGATGTTTCTCAAATTTAATCTTAAATAAGGTACAATTTGGATTATAGATTATAAATACAAGATAATAAGATCAAATCCAAATAAAAATAATGTGTGTGATATTTCAGTAACAGCATTGTTACCATCATTATACAAAATATTGAATGCATTTCAACACTTACTGAAACATCACACACTATTCATTTATTTGGATTTAGTCTTGATACCTTGGGTTTCTTAAATACAGTAGAACCTCCCTGTAAAGAAAAACACCTAATTGAAGAGCCAAAGTGTTCTTTAGGGAGAGCTGTTCTCTTACCGGAGAGTTGCTAAATAGTAAAAATGGTAATTTTACTAATGAAAACTGTTCTTTGTAGAGAGGGATTCTCTAGTGAGAGTGTGCTCTCGTGGAGGTCCTACTGTATATCCTTGTTCTGTGCATTGTCCCAGGTGATGTTTGAACTTTTATTGAATTGATAAGTAGGATGTGTTTTTGAAGGAGTTTATCCAATAGTCATCTATGGCCATGGAGTACCAAAGCCACGGAGAAGGGAATTAAATAGACAATTTACATAGAACACTTTATGTGTTGAAGATGAAACCATTCAACAATATTTTAAAATAATGGACAATTTCTACATGTGAACTGAATATGAAAAATAATTGAAAAAGTTTGGTTCATCGGTGGTGAACCTACCTGGTTATTTTGCCTATTTAATTAATCAGATTTCTAAAATTAGGGTAATGTTCATTCTGCTCTCTATAGTGTGTGGCACTTGAAAGTTTGCTCTTGGTGTTGAATGAAACTATGGAAAGATGATTTGGTGTATCCACTCATGGAAAAATTAAGGAAGCGAAAAGTCTTTGATGTCGCCAGTTATTTGTTTTTTGATGGAAACAGACAATTTTGTTCACACTTGGTTATCTCGTGTGTTTTCAATTAAGATCACTGTGTATCAAATATCTGTCAGTTATTGTCTGAATCCCAATATACATGCTAAAAGGTGTCTTTGTCCATAAGTGTAGTTATAGACATTTTCCCTATATTTAGCTTTGAGAATAGCTCTTTCTCTTTAAAGACAAGGCATCAAATATAAGAACCTGTATGCAAAATACTTTTGCAATGTTTTGTTTGAAAGTACAGTGTATTCACAGGGTCTTATGGACTTGAAGGAAAACCAACGCTAGTATAAGATGAGCTAAAGTTTCAGAAAAGACTTGATTTTGCAGAACATTGAAGGTTTAATTCTGAGATACTATGGCAACAAATGATGTAGGTTGAATGCCTGGTGAAAAACATCCTTGAGGCAGAGGAAGACCTAAAAGAAGATTGACTGAACTAAGCTGGCTGGATGTAGGCTGAACAAGAGTTTTATCTGGGAGAACTTCCAGTACTAGAAGAATAAAGAAACTAATTGTTAAACTATGGTATACCTACAATGATGAACAAAACTTAAGGAAGTGGAAGTCTTTGATTTTGCCCGTCATCTGTTATTTTTTGAAGGAAACTGCCAATTTTGTTCACGCTTGGTTATCTCGTGTCTTCAATAAAGGTCAGCATGTATAAAATATCTTTGTTTTATCTGAATGCTGATATACATGCTAAAAGGTACTAAAACGTTCTTAAGTTTTGTCCATGAGTGTATATAGGGTCAACAAGAACATTTATTGATAACCACACTATTCTCTACCCCTATAGACCTATTGTTGGAAGAGAGGAGTGAGAGAACCTCCAAAATCTCTGGGAACAAGACGACGCTGACCTCCAAGACAGCAGATGTTGCCCCAGGTCTCCAGAGATAACAAAAGTTGCCCACAACCATGTTATCTGTTGAGACCTGGGGTAACAGCCGTTGTCTTGGGGGCTTGCATAATCATTCTTTCACATGATTTCAAGCAGCCTTCCTGTGTCATGGAGTTCTGTGAAGTCCTCTGGAAGTGTTGGTTATCACTGTTGAGGCTGTTTTGAGTGATCCCTGTGGAGGTTCAGGGTGTACCTATAGAAACTCCGACCTCCATAAATAAATATAGTGTGATGAAGTTCACCTATACCATATATCCACTGACACCCAAGGGACCGCCTTATTCCCATCTCTTGAGGGAATTTACAGGGATAAAGAAGCCATGTGGAGTTTAGCTAGAGGGTAGTCGTACCAATGATCTGACATACAAGATGTAGGTACAGATATAATGAGGGAACAGTGCTCAGTAAAGAGGGAAGGAGGGTTTAGTAGAGAAAGAAACTAGGACAACGGATGGAAGGAAGCTATTGAGGACAAATGAGGGAACAGTTCTCAGCTGTGACATTAGAAGCCATTGATGCATGCTGTTCCACAACAAAATATATTTTCTCCTTAAAATAATTAAATTTTGATATAGTTTTATTCCAATATACACTTTTTTTTTCATTCAATATACTTGTAACATTATTTATCAATAAACAAAAAATCACATCTCCCATAATCATTGGTGTTTGTCACTGACCCGATACTTCTAGTTAATAGAGACAGTCAATATAGATGGTGTATAGTTTCTGTGTATACTTTGATGGGAGAGGTGATCCTTCATTTTATATATCAACATCATTCTGGGAAAATTTTCATCGATTTAGTTAATTAATCATTTAATTAATACTATGAAAAACAATAGAAAAAATAAAAGATAAGTGGGTCAGGTGTTGATATTAAAAATAAAAAAGGCATCTCCTGACCACGAGCACATGGGCTTTTTTAGATGGCAGAGCCATTTTCTGATTTCTCAAGAAGCCATTGGGACCAAAAATCTTTTTTGGCCGCAGTGGTTACAGCCTTCTCCACGCTGACGAGCGCCAACAGCGCGAAACGCGTTCGTGGATGGCTTTTCTTGATAAATCAAGAAATTGGGTTGGCCAAATATCACGGAGCAAGCTAAATAAACGTTTAGTTTATTTTTGCTCCTCTAGATGGTGCTCTGCCATCTAAAAAAGCACATGTGCTCGTGGTCAGGAGATGCCTTTTTTATTTTTAATTAATACTATATTTAGAGATTTTTCTCAATCTAACACTGCTGTTATATGTTATGCCCATTAATACCTTTCATTATTTTCACTTTGTAAGTGCAAAGTTGAACTGCTTTTCACATGTGTAGACATGTGGTGCACTTACAGTAAAAACAGTCGCCTACTTCTACCCACCATAATTATCATGACCTGTACCACGTGTACTAGGGATAAGCAGAAGAAAAATTATTTTCACTCGTGGACAAAACTTAAGGAAGTGGAAAGTCTTTGATGTTGCCGGTCGTCTATATATATTTTTTAAAGGAGACAGAGGCAATTTTGTTCACACTTGGTTATCTCCTGTCTTCACTAAAGGTAACTGTGTATCAAATATATTTCATGTATATATTTCATATATACATGATAAACTATCTTAAGTTTTGTCCACGAGTGTATAAGACTAACAAAATAGTTTCATGACGAGTGCTAATTTCTTAGAACTAATTGGCAATAACTATAATCTAAATAGCATTTTCTTTAAGAGCGATTGAATAAAAATACACAGAACTTTGTGAAACAGTCTCTTGCTAAGATTCTATTAAAAGATCAACGTGCATTAAATTGTTGTTTTTTTTTTTTTAATCGCTCTCAAGTTAAAGTTATTACATTTTCAGCGAAACTGCCAAGAGCCTCATTTGTTTCTCTTCCACGAGTTGAATGCAACCAAGACACTTTTAAAAAATCTCTATAAACAATATGCTAAGTCGTATTTAACTAGGTTATTTAACGTCACTACAAATGTTTATGAGAATGAAATGCATTCACTTCTCTTTATAAAAATCTTATTTTAAACAACTTTTAAGAATAATTATTGATTCTGATGAAGGTATGGGACTCTTGAAGAGGTGATTTAAAGACAGGATGTTGATTGAATAAAATTTCGGACTCTAATAAATATACTTAAAAGTAACCATTTAAGCATGAATGCTTCTTTTTCGCATAAATCAAACTTCTACTGTCCTTACTGCGATGAAAAAATATTGGGAGGGCTTGGCTCATGAGTGACAATTGACAATTAGAACACTTTTATTGACTTCATAGTCAATATTTACAATAAAAAGATCAAGAGAATTATATACAATCAGCCAGGTCCCCACCGTGATAGTGTCCTCCTCCAGGTGATGACGGGGTCCTCAATGGCCTGGGCCAGTCGTGAATGGTAAACCCCAGATGAGCTAAGCCCTCCCAGTATTTTTTCATAGGACAATAGAGAAGTTTGATTTATGCGAAAAAGAAGCATTCATGCTTAAATGGTTTCTTTGTCTTATATATAGATGGCGCGTGTTATTGCTTTATATTAATTAATACTTAAATGTATTGCTCTTACTTGATTCTTTTAAACAGAAAGCCAATGCTATTTATATCACGTGTGATCTCTTAACTATATTTAACTATTTAAAATTATAAAAGATTTATACGGGCGAAAATGTTTCTTTTTGGTAAATGAACAATTCCCTATTGTCCTTACTGCAATGATAGAGTATAGGGAGGGCCTGATTATAGGTAACTATAAAGTGAAGCAAACGGATAGAAAATGTGCTTACTTGTTACCTATTCTTGTCGCAGCAGCCCCCGTTATGATCGCTTTTATCGCATTTGATCGATCTTGATAAATCTCCATCGCACATGATCAATATTCATCGCACTTGATCAATCTTCATCGCACTTGATCAATCTTCATTGCACTTGATCAATCTTCATCGCACTTGATCAATCTTCATCACAATTGATCGATCTTGATCAATCTTCATCGTACTTGATCAATCTTTATGGCACTTTTGATCAATCTTCATAGCATTTGAGCGATCTTGATCAATCTTTATCGCACTTGATCAATCTTTATCATCCTTGATCAATCTTCATCGCACTTGATCAATCTTCATTGCACTTGATCAATCTTCATCGCACTTGATCAATCTTCATTGCACTTGATCGATCTTGATCAATCTTCATCGCACTTGATCAATCTTCATCACAATTGATCGATCTTGATCAATCTTCATCGTACTTGATCAATCTTTATGGCACTTTTGATCAATCTTCATAGCATTTGAGCGATCTTGATCAATCTTTATCGCACTTGATCAATCTTTATCATCCTTGATCAATCTTCATCGCACTTGATCAATCTTTATCATCCTTGATCAATCTTCATAGCATTTGATCGATCTTGATCAATTTCTATCGCACTTGATCGATCTTGATCAATCTTCATCGCACTTTTGATCAAGCTTCATAGCATTTGAGAGATCTTGATCAATTTTCATCGCCCTTGATCGATCCTTATCACTCTTGATCAATCTTCACAGAATTTGATCGATCTTAATCAATCTCTATCGCACTTGAGCGATCTTGATCAATCTTCATCATATTTGATCGATCTTGATCAATCTTCATCGCACTTGATCGTACTTGATCAATCTTCATCGCACTTGATCGTACTTGATCAATCTTCATCGTACTTGATCAATCTTTATCGCACTTGATGGTACTTGATATTTTTTAAAGCATTGACTAGCAGTCAATAAAGTTTTTTAAATTGCCAATTGTCTTGATAAATCTTTTTATCGCTCTCGATCAACATGATCGCTTTTGATTAATCTTTATCGTATTTGATCAATCTTGATTGCTTCTATCTCACTTGATCGCTTTGGTCGCTCATATAGCTTAATCGCTCAGGTCGCCTTGCCTGCTAATCCCACTAGTAGCTCGGTTCCTAAGGTCCATTGTTGTGGCGGCCTGTTGTGAATCTCTACGACTCTGCACGTGCCATCAAGAAAGGCTCATGCCTTGGAAATGCAGAACCTGCTGTTTTAATTAAGAGAAACCATCCAGTGATGCAGAAGTCTAAAAGGGAAGACAATGTTCCAGATCATCTTCAACAAGTCTGGGAGGAAACAATGAAAGAACTTCAACCTGGACAGCAGAAAGAACTGGCAACACTCCTTGCTACCTACGGCAACATATTTGCCAAGTCATCAGAAGACTATGGAAGAACAGATTTGACAAAGCATAGAATCAACACTGGTGAATCAAACCCAATTAAACAAGCACCCCATCGGATACCCCTTGCTCGACGTCAAGAAGCGGAAACCTTGGTAAAAGAGATGCTTGATCAAAACATTATTGAACCATCTTCAAGTCCCTGGGTTTCTCCAGTTGTCTTGGTGAAAAAGAAAGATGAATCTACAAGATTTTGTGTCGACTATAGGAAGTTGAATGATATCACCAAGAAGGACTATTATCCTTTTCCTCGCATTGATGCAACTCTAGATACAATGGCTGAATCCCAATGGTTTTCAACACTGGATTTGAAAAGTGGATACTGGCAAGTAGAAATGCATCCTGATGACAAAGAAAAGACTGCATTTACAACTGGATCCGGATTGTGGCAGTTCAATGTAATGCCTTTCGGACTCTGCAACGCGCTAGCAACCTTTGAACGTCTAATGGAAGCTGTTCTGCAAGGACTGGCTACCGAAACATGTATGGTTTATTTGGATGACATCATTGTACTTGGAAAGAACTTTGAAGAGCATCTCTCGAACATTGAGAAGGTGTTTAAACGTTTAGAAGCTGCCAATTTAAAATTGAGTCCAAAGAAGTGCAAACTATTTAAAAAGGAAGTAGCCTACCTGGGGCATATAATTTCTGCCGAAGGTGTTCAAACTGATCCAGAAAAGACAGAAACTGTAAGGATGTGGCCTACTCCTAAAGATTTGACACAACTGAGAAGCTTTCTGGGATTATGCACTTACTACCGAAGGTTCATCCCGGGGTTCTCCAATATTGCAAGACCTCTACATCGTTTGACTGAAAGTGGAAGACCGTTTGTTTGGACTCCCGATTGTCAGCGAGCCATGGAAAAACTGAAAGAGATGCTGGTGGCTGCTCCTATTCTGGCCTACCCTAGACCTGGAGACTCTTTCATCCTGGACACAGACGCAAGTAATACAGGAATTGGTGGCGTCCTCTCACAAGTGCAGGAAGGCTCCGAAAGAGTAATTGCTTATTTTAGTAAGACTCTATCTAAGCCTAAACGAAACTACTGTGTTACTAGAAAAGAGTTGTTGGCTATCGTCAAGTCTATTGAACATTTCCATCACTACCTATATGGACAGGAATTTATTCTCAGAAGTGATCACGCTTCCTTACAATGGCTTTTAAATTTCAAGAACCCAGAAGGACAGCTAGCCAGATGGATTCAAAGACTTCAGGAATACCAAGTTAAAATTCAACATCGTCCTGGAAAACGCCACCAGAATGCTGATGCGCTTTCAAGAAGGCCATGTGTTCCACAATGTGGACATTGTGCTCGTGCTGAAGACAAATATGGCGTAAGGCAAGTTACAGTGCAAGAAAGCGATGAAGTAGAAGAGCAACATTGGACTGGACAAGCTTTAAGAAAATCTCAACGTGAAGACCGAGATCTCTTGCCAATGATAAATTGGAAGGAATCAGATGAAAGACCATCCTGGGAAGATGTGGCCCCGTACAGTCCTAAAACCAAAAGTCTCTGGTCCCTCTGGAATTCTTTGACCCTGCGAGATGGTGTCTTATATAGGAAATGGGAGAGCGAGGATGGAAAGCATGAATCCTGGAAGTTGGTGTTACCCAGATCTCATGTACCTTTGTCTCTCCAGGAGATGCATAGCAGTCCCACGGGAGGTCACTTCGGCATCAGAAAAACATTGGCCAAAGCTAGAGAAAGATTTTTTTGGCCAGAAAGTCGAGCTGATGTCGAAAAATGGTGCAGAAACTGTACGCAATGTTCAGCGAGAAAGGGACCCACAACAAGATCCAAAGGAAAGTTGAAGATCTACAATGTAGGTGCCCCATTTGAACGGATTGCAATTGATGTTGCGGGGCCCTTTCCAAAAAGCGACCTAGGAAATAAGTACATCCTGGTAATAATGGATTACTTCACTAAATGGCCTGTCGCAGTCCCTATTCCAGACCAAGAGGCTTCAACTGTATCCGAGGCGCTACTGCAAGATTGGGTCTGCCTTTTTGGTGTGCCAAGAATTCTGCATTCCGACCAAGGAAGAAATTTTGAATCAAATATTTTCCAAGAACTGTGTAGACGACTGGGCATTGAGAAAACAAGAACTACACCTTTGCATCCTCAATCTGATGGAATGGTTGAACGCTTCAACAGGACTCTTACACAACACCTGACCATGTTTGTTAACAAGAATCAAAGAGACTGGGATCAACATCTTCCCATGCTCCTGATGGCCTATCGATCAGCTGAGCATGAATCGACTGGCTATAGTCCTGCCCGAATGCTATTTGGCCATGAACTCCGAATGCCTTGTGATGTTCTCCTTGGTCGTCCAGAAGAAACCTTCGAAAACACTAATGAGTACATCTCTCACCTGGAAGAAAGAATGCTGTCCATTCATAAGTGGGCAAGAGAGAAGCTTCACTTTTCCAGTGAGAAAATGAAAGACAGGTACAACGTCAAGACTTCCCACAAGACTTTCAAAGATGGTGAAATGGTTTGGCTCTACAATCCTCAACGGAAGAAAGGACTTTCTCCTAAACTTCAGTATCAGTGGGAAGGACCCTACAAGATCATCAAGTGCCTCAATGATGTCATCTATCGAATTCAGAAGACCCGGACTACTAAACCCAAAGTTGTGCACTACAACCGATTAGCACCTTTCAGAGGTTCTGTTCCAGAACAATGGACTGTTCGAGACGATCAGTCCTAAGGAGGGGGCAGTGTTACGTAAAAACGAAAAATGACGCATTCCAGAAGAGAATGTTTTAGAACGTTCTAGAAAAATGTAGAAAAATCGGAGAACAACGGATTGGCCAATCAGTAACGATTGCGCAATGCTCAAGCCTGGCGGCTTTGTGATTGGCTAACCAACCATGACTGTTCTGGAAAGATCTACTCCGGTATATATAGGGATGAGGAACTCATGCAAGGTGTGGAAGAACGAAGCTACGTGGTGTACTCCAAGCAAGCTGCTGTCTCAAGAGGTCGGACTGCTGCTTTACCGCCGACGCCGGTGTACTTCTTGGAAGACTCTAGAAGGTTCTACGAACTTCTGTCTCCTGTTCTGCTCCTGCTTTCCCTCACCGTGCTGAAGTTGGTGAGTTTGTAACAACTGTTTTCTTTATTGTTGTTTTATTTTTGCGCTCTTCTGTAATTATTTTATTGATTAGGCTTAAATAAAGTCCTAAAGATCCTTTGTACTCACGGAAGTTATTCTTTGCTAACCAACAACGCAACAATATAAATAGCATTTTCTTTAAGAACGATTGAATAAAAATACACAGAACTTTGTGAAACAGCCTCTTACTAAGATTCTATTAAAAGATTAACGCGCATTAAATTGTTTTCTTTAACGTTATCAAGTTATTACATTTTCAGCAAAACTGCAACGAGCCTCATCCTCCAAAAGCTGAATGTAACCAAGACACTTCTTAAAAAAACCTTATAAAAATATTCTAAGTTAGACAAAAAACATGGTGAAGGAAGACGAGTTTCTTTTATTGATGCATAGGTGCAAGCTTTCGGGTAAAAACCCTTCAACAGGCGAGCAATGAAGCGCGACTTATAAGAACTATGGTACAAATGGTAGGAAGGGGCATATATATATATAAAAAGGAAAGTTTTTAAACTATTTATATGTTAATCCTAACAGAAGACCGATTTTTGAGAAAAGTATTTAGTCGTATTTAGGTTATTTAACGTCACTACGAATGTTTATGAAGGATTTGCCAAGAGAGAGGGAAATGTATTCACTTCTCTTTATAAAAATCTTATTTTAAACAACTTTTAAGAATAATTATTGATTCTGATGAAGGTATGGGACTATATCTTGAAGAGGTGATTCAAAGCCAGGATGTTGATTGAATAAATTTTCGGACTCTAATAAATATACTTAAAAGTAACCATTTATGCATGAAGGCTTCTTTTTCGCATAAATTAAACTTCTATTGTCCTTACTACAATGAAAAAATATTGGGAGGGCTTGGCTCATGAGTGACAATTGACAATTAGAACACTTTTAGTGACTTCTTAGTCAATATTTACAATAAAAAGATCAAGAGAATTATATACAATCAACCAGGTCCCCACCGTGATAGTGTCCTCCTCCAGGTGATGACGGGGTCCTCGATGGCCTGGGCCAGTTGTGAGTGGTGAACCCCAGATGAGCCAAGCCCTCCCAGTATTTTTTCATCGCAGTAAGGACAGTAGAAGTTTGATTTATGCGAAAAAGAAGCATTCATGCATAAAAATGGTTTCATATCTTTTATATACACTGCGTGACATTGAAAATGGAACACCAAGAAATAGTGGCCAGAAAATTATGCAAATTTCAGCGTAGACGCGCCTAACCGAGTTATGCAAATGATGTAAAATGCGCAGCTCTCGTGCGCACATGGAGTAAGATATAAGGGAAGGAACTTGCAAAAAGGACAGTATTCGTGTCGTTATTTCTTCAAGGAAAATCATTGTAGAAATTTTGTTCTTGTGTCAAAAGACACGTGTAATAACAGAGAATGCCAGGTCATCGTAAACGGAGGCAGTTCAAGCAGACAGACGCTTTTACGAGGGGCATGGTGATCGGACTGAAAAGGGCAGGTTGGTCCCTACGTCAAATCGCAGCTGATACACACCGTGCTGCGTCCACGGTGCACCGACTGTGGAGAAGATGGTTGGAACAAGGAAATGTGGCAATTTATAGGAATGTCGGTGCAACCAGAGTGACGTCAGCACGTGTGGATCGGCGTATCCTTCGACAAGCAGTGGCGGCCCCACAAGCCACTTGTACCGCCATCCTGCAACATGTGCAAGACACCCTAGATCATTCCATCTCGACCAGAACCATTTCCTGTCGATTGGTTGCTAATGGCTTGCACTCATGCCGTCCGCTAAGAAGACTGCCATTGATCCCACCGAATAGGCGCCAACGTTTGGAATGGTGCCGGGCTAGATCGACGTGGATGACGGAATGGCACAGGGTCGTGTTCTCAGATGAGTCGCGTTTCTGCTTGTCCAGTGATAGTCGCCGTGTACGCGTGTGGCGTCGACGTGGAGAAAGGTCCAATCCGGCAGCAATTGTGGAACGCCCCACCGTGCGACAACGTGGAATCATGGTTTGGGGCGCAATCGCGTATGATTCCAGGTCACCTTTACTTCGTATTCAGGGCACTATGACGGCCCAACGATACGTTGATGATGTGTAGCGACCGGTGACACTCCCCTACCTTCAGTGGGTACCCAATGCCCTTTATCAGCAGGATAACGCCCGACCGCACACTGCTCGCATTAGCCAACAAGCTCTGCAAGATGTACAGATGCTTCCCTGGCCACCGTACTCTCCTGATCTCTCACCAATAGAGCACGTCTGGGACATCATTGGACGCCGTTTGCATGCCTTGCCACAGCCGCGTTCAGAAGACGAACTGTGGCAAATGGTTGAGAGGGAATGGAGAGCCATCCCTCAGGACGCCATCCGTACTCTGATTGACTCTCTACCTAGACGTGTTGCTGCGTGCATCGCCGTCTGCGGTGGTCCTACTTGCTACTAAGCCGACGACGTTCTCGCTCTGTATTATGACTATCATTTCGAAATAAAGATCACTTATTGTTCGTCCCTGTCTCTCTCTGTCTGCCGAGTTTCATCACTTTCTGGCCACTATTTCTTGGTGTTCCATTTTCAATGTCACGCAGTGTAGATGACGCGTTATTGCTTTATATTAATTAATACTTAAAAGTATTGCTCTTAATTGGTTCTTTTAAACAGAAAGCCAATGCTATTTATATCACGTGTGATCTCTTAACTATATTTAACTACTAGCGGATGTACCCGGCTTCGCCCGGGTTTTACTCGAGTAAAGGTTTGTCTATCGAACATTTGTTAAAACAATTATCTATAAACTTATATAAAAAAAATAATAGATATAGTTTGATAATTTGAAACTCGTAAATTTGAATCTCTCGATAAAGTGAACACTTTTTCCCGGTCCATGTTGCCGTGTCATCCTGAATTTTGTCTTTCCTAATTTTCTACATTACAAAATCATCGTTTTATCTAGTGAACATTTTTCCCGGTCCCTTGAAAAATACTCGATAAGTTGAATAAAATCAATATATTAATTGGTTCCCTCGGTAATTGGAAGTTAAAGGAATAGTATCTTTGCCTTGGAATTGTATCATTCTTGTCTCAAATAAATTGCCGTGTCATCCTGAATTTTGTCTTTCCTAATTTTCTACATTACAAAATCATCGTTTTATCTAGTGAACATTTTTACCCCGTCCCTTGAAAAATACTCGGTAAGTTGAATAAAATCAATATTAATTGGTTCCCTCGGTAATTGGAAGTTAAAAGAATAGTATCTTTGCCTTGGAATTGTATCATTATTCTTGTCTCAAATAAATTCGTGTCATCCTGAATTTTGTCTTTCCTAATTTTCTACATTACAAAATCATCCTTTTATCTATTCTCCCAATATATATGTTGTAGATAAATGATAAAACTAACTTTGACTTGGGCGCAAAATTCCCACGCTCTACGGGCGGAGATCAGAGCTTGGTTAAGTGGATTCGTCAGTGTAGAGGACAAAACGTTCCGTCGGCGGTTTCATGTTCAAGTCTTTCGCGCAGTCTTTTGGGATTAAAGGATTTGCTTCAAGCGAGGGGTGGCTCTCAAATTATATTTAAAAAAAAAAAAACGACACGGGATACCATTTTAAAAATCTGCGGAGAGGGCGCTAGCGTGAATATTTCCATTTGTTCGCAAAGGATTGACGACCTAAACCAACTTTTGAATGGCTATGACCTATGGTTATCGTCTGATTTCAATTAATTCAAAAAGGAATAGAGGTTCGTATCAAGCAAAGTCAAAGGGAAAACAGGAAACTTTTATCAAGTTGGTATGCTTACAGGACGAAACTATGCAAAAGCTTCTATATAAGTTATTTAATTTTTAGTATCGCATTTATATTTATTCGAATTTTATATTTAAACGATACTCATTATTTCTTTTGATTTTTATATATTGTATATATCGTCTTTTGCACAATTATTTAAACTTTTTGAAATAAGGTACAATACTTAAAATAAAATATGTTTCTTTTACAATCTAAAATTAGAAAATAAACTTTTAAATCGGTAACCTCAAGGAGATAGCCATTATAAAGCACTAATATTTGAATTAGTTTTGCCTAATATATTGGCCCTGAAAGACCCAAGGTCATCAGGCGTGGAGCAGACTTCCTGCCTAAGCCTATCTCCGTCGCAATGGTGGCGCTGCTTGCGAGTTAAATATACAAATCTGCAAATAACTCTAAGGATATTCAAGATATTCAAGAAATTATTTTTCTGAAACCTTCCCAGTACTATACTAAATAACTTCCCAAAGTTTCATGGCGTTCCAATGAGTGGTTTGGTCAGGCATAAAGGACACGCACACACATACATTCATTTATATATATACTAGACGCCGACCCGGGCTTCGCCCCGGGATTGACCCGTGTGCATATCTACCCGAGTGATATATATTTAGATAAGATTTTTTTTTAAATAATTGTTTTTACTCAAGGGAATGTTTGTAGTCTAGTACGTTGATATAATCAATCTATCTGAATATTAGGAAAGGTCAGGTAATTTTTTTGTAGGGTGATGCTCTGAAAAAGAACGCTATACCACTTTATCACTAAACAAATTGGCGAGTCAAAAATAAGCAACCTAAACAATCCATTAGCTTTGCAAGATAAGAACAGAAATAGAGAAATGCATGCAAAATTTTCAACACAAATCAAAATCTTCAATCCTCATTATTTTTTTATTTTTTTTTTTTTGCTTATCCCTAGTACACGTGGTACAGGCCATGATAAGCATGGTGGGTAGTTAGCGACTTCTTTTTACTGTAAGCGCACCACATGTCTACACATGTGAAAGCAGTTCCACTTTGCACTTACAAATGTGCCAGAGCCCCGTTTGATTACTTGCACTCGCTGGTGGGGTTGGACTTTTGCAAGAATCGGGGGGGCCATTGGAGCATTTTTTTTTTTAACAGAAAAAAAGTGTCCAATGCGGGGATCGAACCCGGGACGTAGTGGTCGTATTTTGTTTCTATTACATTACATGGAATAGTTTTTTTTTTTCTAATAAAATTTACTGACCTCTTTGTTCACTGAAACCGAAACAATTTGATGAAACTATTGATATAATCAATCTATCTGAATATTAGGAAAGGTCAAGTAATTTTTTTGTAGGGTGATGCTCTGAAAAAGAACGCTATACCACTTTATCACTAAACAAATTGGCGAGTCAAAAATAAGCAACCTAAACAATCCATTAGCTTTGCAAGATAAGAACAGAAATAGAGAAATGCATGCAAAATTTTCAACACAAATCAAAATCTTCAATCCTCATTATTTTTTTATTTTTTTTTTTTTTGCTTATCCCTAGTACACGTGGTACAGGCCATGATAAGCATGGTGGGTAGTTAGCGACTTCTTTTTACTGTAAGCGCACCACATGTCTACACATGTGAAAGCAGTTCGACTTTGCACTTACAAATGTGCCAGAGCCCCGTTTGGTTACTTGCACTCGCTGGTGGGGTTGGACTTTTGCAAGAATCGGGGGGGCCATTGGAGCATTTTTTTTTTAACAGAAAAAAGTGTCCAATGCGGGGATCGAACCCGGGACGTAGTGGTCGTATTTTGTTTCTATTACATTACATGGAATAGTTTTTTTTTTTCTAATAAAATTTACTGACCTCTTTGTTCACTGAAACCGAAACAATTTGATGAAACTATTGATATAATCAATCTATCTGAATATTAGGAAAGGTCAGGTAATTTTTTTGTAGGGTGATGCTCTGAAAAAGAACGCTATACCACTTTATCACTAAACAAATTGGCGAGTCAAAAATAAGCAACCTAAACAATCCATTAGCTTTGCAAGATAAGAACAGAAATAGAGAAATGCATGCAAAATTTTCAACACAAATCAAAATCTTTAATCCTCATTATTTTTTTTTTTTTGCTTACCCCTAGTACACGTGGTACAGGCCATGATAAGCATGGTGGGTAGTTAGCGACTGCTTTTTACTGTAAGCGCACCACATGTCTACACATGTGAAAGCAGTTCGACTTTGCACTTACAAATGTGCCAGAGCCCCGTTTGGTTACTTGCACTCGCTCGGTGGGGTTGGACTTTTGCAAGAATCGGGGGGGCCATTGGAGCATTTTTTTTTTAAACAGAAAAAAGTGTCCAATGCGGGGATCGAACCCGGGTCGTAGTGGTCGTATTTTGTTTCTATTACATTACATGGAATAGTTTTTTTTTTTCTAATAAAATTTACTGACCTCTTTGTTCACTGAAACCGAAACAATGTGTATGTTAGACCACTCTTTGTTCAACCTTACACATTGTTTAGGTCTCTTATTAGGTGCAAGATGTATACTTATGCTAAAATGGTAATTTGGGTAAACATAGGAAAATTCATGTTGGGCAGTATTGTTCAGCAAGCCAACACAGATATAACATTACGGTATGAAGCAAGTTGTGCTAAAACTAATATTTCCAATCAAATTATCAAAAAATAACACATACTATGTAATATAAACACATGTATGTAAAATAAACACAATAAAATAACCAATAATTAAAAACCATAAATTTTTCTAACACAGTATACTTCTTAAGTAAGAATACCTTACCATGAAGGTTGAAAACCCTACACATTGAAACATGTGAAAAATGTAGCATGTGTGGTGTATGATGGGCTTGAAGAGAAAATATTTAAAAAAGATATTTATTGAAACTTTTGTAATACCACACAAAATATGCATATTTACAGTTACAACTTGTCTAGCACCAAAAGATGTCATTTGGAATATAGAGTTATATCTACGGATATGCAGCAAGAAGGACTTCGATAGAGGATGTAGGCCAGAGAGCAAAGAGAAAATAGGTTCTGGAGGGGACTCAATAGTAAGTAGAGAAACTCTACCTTGTTTACAACAGAGGCCAAAGGGTTCATCTCTAAATCTCAAAGCAGAGCAAAACTGGCATACCCGAGACATTTGGCCTATATCGACAGATGAATCAGCTGTATAATCAATATGGGTATTATACTGCAAACCTGAAAACGGCTTATGAGTCCAAAGCTGAATACGCTGAACAGGAACTTGCATAGTTTTTGCAGCTGCGACGCGGGCTTCAGAATACCTAAGACGGCGAAGCGCACGACGCGTCTCACTTTGAAGTGGTGTCTCAATAGCTATAGCATTCCTATATCTCCTGGAAGCAGCCGTATTCCTACCAATTAAAGGTCGGCTGCGGCGAGGCATATTCTGAAAAAAAATATTGAGATTAATAACAAAAGCTTAAAAACCAGCAATTTATAAACAAAGCATAAAAAATACCTGTCTTTTTGAGGTAAAAATCAAAATTCCTAAAATTTTTCTTCAAAATAACCTTCCAGATATGTTAAAAAGATTATAAAAAACTAAAAGCATAATATTGAAGCTAAAAAATTAATGTACAAAACCATTTATCATTAAAAAGCCTCAAAAATAGACCAACCGCAGGACACGGCAATGAAAAAGCATGCTTTTTTGAGGAAAAAAATAGAAATAAGAAAAATAACAAATAAGAAAAAAGCATGCTTTTTCTTCAAAATAACCTTCCAGATATGTTAAAAAGATTATAAAAAACTCAAAGCATAATATTAAAAAGCAAAAAAATTAATGTACAAAACCAGTTATCATTAAAAAGCCTCAAAAATAGACCAACCGCAGGACACGGCAATGAAAAAGCATGCTTTTTTGAGGAAAAAAATAGAAATAATTTTCTAAAATACAAAATACAACCCCTATATGTTAAAAAAAAACTATAAATAATCTAAATATAAAACACTTAATCAAATAAATTAAAATATCTTAAAATGATAAAGCACAATTTGGATTATAGATTATAATAAAAGAAAAATTATTTGGATTAGGTCTTGTTTTCTTTTATTAAAATATCTTAAATAAAATTTTGAAAAAGGACCTCAAAAAGACAAATAAATGAATCTGTTAAAGAAATCCCTCGCTTATTTAAAAATATAAATAACCTATTTTTTTAGATACAACCCATATATGTAGAAAATAAAATAAATAAACTGTATTTAAAAGATAAAAGCAATAATTAAAAAACTCCATAAGAAAATTTAAAAAAGGACTTCAATAAATAAATACCAAATATTTCGAATTAGAGCAGTTATTTTAAACGGCGAATTAGATCAGTTAAATCTAAAAATGAAAATATATATATAAATAAATAAAACATACAAAATATTTCAAGAGCAGTTATTAAGCTACGCTTGGCATCATAATGTTCGCATGTAAAGCTATTTCAGTCCTTACATATTTCTAACAACCTTTTTGAAATAGGTTTTTGAAACATGGAAATGAAAATATATATATAAATAAATAAAACATACAAAATATTTCAAGAGCAGTTATTAAGCTACGCTTGGCATCATAATGTTCGCATGTAAAGCTATTTCAGGCCTTACATATTTCTAACAACCTTTTTGAAATAGGTTTTTTAAACATGGAAATTATAATACTTCAAATAAATAGAAATAGAGTGAACACAAATAAAACATACCAAATATTTCGAATTAGAGCAATTATTTTAAACGGCGAAGTAGCGGAAAGTAGCGGAAAGTAAACACTTTTGAAAGTATAAATACTTTTACTCTGTTGAATTTTTTTGTATTTTATCGATAACAGCAAAGTTATGTATTTTAAAGTTAGGAAAAATATTTTGATGTTAAGCAAAACCTGCTCCATCTCGTTTTACATAAATGTTGAAAATTTGGTTGAAATTGATGCATTGTAACGAAAGTTTATAGTGATGTACTCTTATGAAATTTGCATTTTATTAATATAGATTTAAAATTATAAACGATTTATACTGGCGAAAATGTTTCTTTTTGGTAAATGAACAATTCCCTATTGTCCTTACTGCAATGATAGAGTATAAGGAGGGCCTGATTATAGGTAACTATAAAGTGAAGCAAACGGATAGAAAATGTGCTTACTTGTTACCTCTTCTTGTCGCAGCAGCCCCCGTTATGATCGCTTTTATCGCATTTGATCGATCTTGATAAATCTCCATCGCACATGATCAATATTCATCGCATTCGCTCGATCTTGATAAATCTTTATCGCACTTGATCAATCTTTATCGAACTTGATCAATCTTCATAGCATATGATCGATCTTGATCAATTTCTATCGCCCTTGAGCGATCTTGATCAATCTTTATCGCATTTGATCGATCTTGATCAATCTTTATCACTCTTGATCAATCTTTATCATTCTTGATCAATCCTCATAGAATTTGATCAATCTTGATCAATCTTCATCGCACTTGATCGATCTTGATTGATCTTCATCGCACTTGATCCATCTTTATCATTCTTGATCATCTTCATAGCATATGATCGATCTTGAACAATTTCTATCGCCCTTGAGCGATCTTGATCAATCTTTATCGCATTTGATCGATCTTGATCAATCTTTATCACTCTGATCAATCCTCATAGAATTTGATCAATCTTGATCAATCTTCATCGCACTTGATCGATCTTGATTGATCTTCATCCCACTTGATCAATCTTTATCATTCTTGATCAATCTTCATAGCATTTGATCGATCTTGATCAATTTCTATCGCCCTTGAGCGATCTTGATCAATCTTCATCGCACTTAATCGTACTTGATAAATATCGCACGTGATCTAGTTTGATATATTTTTTAAAGCATTGACTAGGTGTCAATAAAGTTTTTAAAATCGCCAATTGTCTTGATAAATATTTTGATCGTTCTCGATCAACTTGATCGCTCTTGAATAATCTTTATCGCATTTGATCAATCTTGTTTGCTTCTATCTCACTTGATTGCTTTGGTCGCCCATATAGCTTAATCGCTCAGGTCGCCTTGCCTGCTACTCCCAATAGTAGCTCGGTTGCTAAGGTCCATTCTTGTGGCTGCCTGGATGGTAGTCCGACATGAAGGACGAAGGTTGGACTTGAAGAATGTAAATTGAACACTTCCGCAAATCTATCGTTATTTAGTAAATATGAGGTATAAATTTAATGAAGACATTGGCTTGAATTAGCAGAAAGATAAAATATATACAGTAGAAACTCTCTCCATGAAAGGACACTCCCACTAGAAGATGCCTCTTTAAAAAGGACAGATTTCATTGTCAAAATTATTTTTTCACTTTAAGGAACTCTACGGCAATAGGACATACAGTTAAACCTGTCTATAGCACCCCCTCTAAATAACGCCTCCCTCTCTATAGCGCCCGATTTTAAATACGTAATAAGATGCGATTTACATTAAAAATGACCTGTCTATAGCACTCCCTCTCTATAGCACCCTATTTTGGTGAGTCCAAAGAGGGGGCGCTATAGACAGGTTTAACTGTATCTCTCTAAAGAACACTTTGGCATTGCAATTTGGTGTTGTTCTTTACAGGAAGGTTTTAGTATTGTAAGATTGTCAAATTTAAAGGCGATATACTCAATATACCCACCCATGAAATTGAGAAAAAAATACAAAGAACTTGGATTATCGTGAGACTAACCTTAAGCTCACCAATACGCCACGTTTAAAAAAAAAAAGAAGAGAGAATTTGGATGAATTTGATCAATTCACAAGAACTGCTTGCACTAAACCTGTCTTAATAAGAGACATAGTGGACCTAGAAATATTGTGTGGTTTCCGTTTACCGCAGGTTTAAGTATAGGTACTAGAAGTAACCTCACTAGAGGCCACGTAGTTTGAGTTGTGTACAAAAGGTTTCGCTCAAGACAGGTGTTTTACTGTAGTTTAATTCATATGGAAGTGTAGGAAACTTTAATAAATATTTGGATGACGCAAGTCTCGGCTAGGTCCAACCAGTTCTCTGATTTTGTCTTAATGGAGAAATGACATTTCAATCATCCTGCTCCAGTTTGAAACCGCGACACTAGAATCTCTTGTTTTTCTCACAATAAATTCATATAAATTAGGCAATACCAAAGGAGATGAAGACTGAAGCTTCCGTTTATCGCGGAATGCTCCGAAGGAATATCAATTTGAAGAACTAGCTGTCAAAAATAACGGAATAGTTTGTAAGCTGGAATAGAGAGTGGAAGCACAACCTAACTAAATTTCTTCCCGACGTTAAGCCGGACTCGAGGCAGGTGTGGAAAGTAGCACTGACCTTGGCGATGTTGACCTTGTCTAATTGTGTCATTACAGAGTAAGCCACATATGGAATGGTGTGGTGGGGAGCTTTATTGACTTCTCTCCCAGCAACCTTCCATACCTAGTGATCGAGGAGGCTTCAGTCCGGAGAGTTAGGGGGCCAAATATCGAGAATCTAGTGGCTGGGGATATCTAGTGTCAGTCTTCTTTGCCTTGTGGCTGGAGAAGACATAATTACTTCCTGCGGATCCATTGGATAGTGGGCTACCTAGACCGAATGGCCATCCTTCATAGCAGTCTCCAGGATTAATTATAAGCCAATAATGCGTCATACAAACATAAGAAATGAAAGCATTAAACCACGAATGGTTCTTTTACGCATAAAACAAACTTCTACAAACATTATCATCGCAGTAAAAGGATAGAAGAAGTTTGTTTATATGAAAAAGAAACATCCATGCTTTAATGATATCATTTCTTATGTATAAATGACGCGTTATTGCTTTATAATTAATTTATACCTAACTGGCCATTTTCTTATTGTTTGCGGAAGAAAATTACTCGATGCAAATATTTATATGTAATTCTACTGTCCTAAAAGCTTATTTTCAATGTTTTCTTGAACACATTTAAGATTTCGCCCTTCAGTGTAGCATATATAAGCAGAATCGTCCAATTCAGTATTAGAGCTCCAGAATGTTGGCGTCATCCTGAGGTCCTGCTCAAAGAATTGGAGGGTCACGGTATAACCTTCAATTCTGATTATGCCAAGTACCATTAAAGAATAGAAAACCTTGTGTGCATCACGAAAGGCACCTTGCAGAATATAAAGTCAGCACAATTACATAAAAGTAGATATTACAAATAATGATTGGCAATATGTAAACGGAATATGTCATTTCTACAGGATTAAGCATGGAAACCTTTTAGAAGAAAACACCTTTTAATGAAACATATAAGTAAGGGCTGATGTTAAACAGTAGAATAGCGATAGAAAGGAAGATGTGTTCGGACAGTGGTCTAGATATTTCCAGCTCCAGTGGTCGGGTCCAACTCCAGCTCAGGCTCCTTGGACCTGTAGGGATCCAGGAACTTGGGATCAGCTTCCAACTTCTTTAGCAGCCTCTCCAGTCGTCGCAAGCCTGCACATCCACTCAATTCACATCCATCTACTTCTCTCTCAGAGTACAAATTAACATCGAGTATGGCTGTGCCCCAAAATAAGATAGTTCTATATCTTACCGATATAAGTTGTGTTCTAAGACATCCATGTCAACAATAGTACTAACCAGGTATTTGTTTGTTAGTCCCCATTCCATCATGGCCGAGTGCTAACCGTATGGTTTGCGAGTCTGAGGATATTCCATATCTTTCAATAGCGAAAATATTCTTAGGAGCCAAAATTTGATGACGCTCAAATTGTTTTATTCTCATCAAAATTTCCAAAGCATTGCGTGAGGAGGCACAGTTTTTAAGTGAACATGAACATGCTCGGTGTAATTCAATTACTTTTGACTCTAGTGTCTTGTATATTTATAGGTTTTATCACATTTTAAATATTCACGCAAAAAATATTTCTGTATTTCATCTTCAAAATTTATAAAGAACATTTATTACGATTATCTGGGACAGAGCTGATCAATTAAATGTATTTTATTTTCCCAAAAAGGGAGATAAGTCCTCTTTTAAATTTATTTATATGAAAAATAGACACTTCGGCCAGTTGAAGTTTTATATTTTCTCAACGTTTCGACAAAAATCTTTTGTCATCGTCAGGAGAAGTCTCTTTTAAAGACCAAAAAATTATGTATATTCTAATTTTTTTAATTAAGAAGTTTTATTAGTAAGAAAAGTTGCAGTGTGTATCACACCTACTTCTTTCGCCAATTGTCAAAAACTTGCAAACCTCATGATCCAGAATATTCCAATGCATCCAATTTCCCGTGTTTTCCAATCCACAAAGAGGTATATGAACACCAATGGACAAAATTTAAGGAAGTTATGCCTTTCAGCATCTATATCGGGATTCAGACAATAACTCTGAAAGATATCTGTTACACAGTGGTCTTTATTGAAGACACGAGATAACCAAATGTGAACAAAATTGCCTCTCTTAAAATAAAAAATAAACAAAATAGATGACCGGCGACATTAAAGACTTTCTATTTCCATAAGTTTTGTCCATGAGTGTATGTCGAGAGATATTTGACAAAAACACGTAAAAGAACTTAATTTCTTAAAATTATTTTTTCACACAATAAGCGTAAGCTTTCGACCACCAGGTTCTTCATCAGTCATTACTAACACCTCTACCTATCACACAGAGATAGGTCCCACAGAGAGAAGAATACCAACCTTCCTCCACATGCGGACTGCTCAGTGCGAAGACGAGACGTATCCAGCCAGGCTCAGTGTTGTAAAAGATGCGGCCGGGCACCACGAAGAGTTTCTGATCTTCCAGCAGCGCGCGGAAGAGAGCCGTCTCATCACCGAAGTTGTGCACGAACTGTTCAGGCAGTTAGCCACGGCCCTGACAAACGCTAGGACCTCTCTCACCCGAGTAAAGTCCGTCCAACAGAACACTCCTGCTTGGGGATCCACCATGCTGAGTCCCATCGCCTCCAGACGTTTTTTGAAGTCCGAGGCTCGGGCCACCAGCCTTTCCTGATTAGTCTTCAGGTAGCTCTCGCACCACGCTGGGATACCACATGGTTTATACAGAGCTCTGGGAAACATTCTAGTTGTATTGATAAATAGAATCCAAAAATCAAATTCACCACAACGATCACAAAGTAGACCTAAATGATGATAAAATAGAATTATCATCAGACAATACCATCCTCGATACAGAGGCTCTATATCATTGAACTCATTCTCAAGTACGACAACTATTTTAAAAAACTCATCAACAAAAATTCCTATAGCGGTATATGTTTCATTATTTGAATACAAACGGCAGCATTTTCGACCTAAAACGTTCTTCTACAGGCCCTCTGGTGTAAAATATAAACTACAGAACTGATTTTCATTTATTAATGAAAGGGGATAATGTAAAAAGTAGAAAATCGTGAGGCATAGCGTTTCTTGTAAGTTTTTTTTAGAGCCAAGCTTTCCAGTATTTCTGTCCTTCTACAGAAGCTAAAAAAAGCTCAAAAGCTCGGCTAAATAATAATAATAATAATAAAAACTTACAAGAAAATCTTCGCTTCAAAAGTTTCTACTTTTTACAATACACTGATCCAGACGATTATCTAAAAAAAAAAAAAGAAAACTTATAGAGGATAATAATAATAGTGTAGTAATATTATTACTGCTCTTTTCATTCTATGGACAATTTACTTTGTGGGAAATGATTTAGAAGTGAAGTAGACCTATAACACAGCCACTCACAGACTCTGTTTACAACCTATTTAATCCTACCATCTAGACAAAACACATTTAGAAGCCTGTGAGTTCCTGTTATAGGTCTGCTATATCCCACGAAGGAGGTTGTACAGAGAATGAAAAAAAGAGTGCCGTAATAACTATCACAATATTATTATAATCCTCTTTCATTAATAAATGAAAGGCAGAGTGTCTTGTAGTTTATATTTTACACCAAAGTGTTCTTGTAGAAGAGCGGTGTTGTTCGTCCGTTTGTATGCAAATAATGAAATACATATCGTTATAGAAAAATTTGGTGATCTCTTAAATTTACATAAGCCATTCTCTTTTAATGAATAATAAAACTAGCACTGAGGGGCGGCATAGAGGCGGGTACTGTATAAGGAAACCTATATTCAATACAGGTTTGTTATCGAAATAGTCTTTTTTAGATGAAATGATGGTCAAGGCTACTTTTGAAGTTGAAAATTGAAGCGTATAGCAAGAGTAGAAGAACAGAAAGTCTAATTTTTAAGAACAGTGATAAAAATAAGAAGTAATAAATCGTTAAAATAGGACTTTCTGTTGGTAGCCTACCAATTCTACCAAAGAGGTATAAAATAGCTGGTAATAAATATGAATTATGATACAACTAGACTAAATAATAATAAAAAAAAAGACATTTAAACCAGAATCTTTTACGACCAAAGCCTTAATGCTTGTCTATTTGACGTGTAAAAACATGCCAGATGGTTATAAGAATTAGCTGCACCTTGATCTTGGAGCATGCGTGAGCAGGCTTCCGTCACGGGATGTGCTGTGACGTGGAACATGGCAAGTTCAGACATGGCTCGAACCAGTTCTGTGTTCCGGGAGTGAAGGACCCCTACCCGGAACCCGCCGATTCCAAAGTCCTGTACAACAAAATCATTTACTCTATGACTGTTTTATATATTGGTCTTTCAAATATCATCATCAACTTAAATGTCGCCTAACAAATTTATTTGGGATTTTGTACAAAATCCTTGCTCGATTCATTAAATATTTAATTTAGGTATATATTTATACAGTCCTCTAGAATCACATGTTCATAGTTCTCTTAAAACACTCATATACTGTATTTTATAACAAATGCAGGGTATATAAATAATTCAGTCTAATACAATAACAAAAAGTCGGTGGACGAGTGGGTAACACCCCCGATTCCCGACAGTCATGAACCGGGATTGAATCCCGCGTTATCCTTTTGTTTAATATGTGAATAACCTTCACATATTATTCATTGTTTCGATTATCATAAAATAGGTTGCTCTTGTTGAGCGGTACCTAATAAAGTGATTTTGGAACCGAAGTCTAATACAATAGTAAAAGTGTCTGGAGATTAAACTGGCGAAACCGTTGATGAGCCTTGCCCTTTCTCTTTTAAACTTTATTCATTTAAAAGTATAAGGCTTGTAGAAATAGCCTTTAATAATTAAAGGAATTGCATTATTTCTATTTTGCTGTTTGTATACAGTAAAGCGCAATTTATCGTAATAAATGACAACTTAACGTTATGTCTCAGGTTTGTTCCAATCTTTTGGCCAGTCCATTTTCTTGTTAAACAAGAAAAGTATTTTATGGCTCTACAGCATGGCGCATTCTGTGTCTCAACAACCACCAAAGTGGTCAAAGACGCTTTTGAGAAAGCAAGAAAAAAAAAAAGTTTAATTTCCTTTTCATTTTCCCTTCTCTCCTTTGTTTATGCCCCCCCCCCCCTTTCTTCATGAAAATGATGTATGGCGAGTCCTTACAGGACGGAAATGTCCTAATAAAGCAGTTGTTGTTGTTTGTTGTTGTTGAAATGGATATTTAAGGCCAAATTTGTCAAAGTTCGCTAAAATATTCGTAAAAGAAAAGTAAGTAAGTGGTTAGACAGGAAAGTGACTAATTAGGTATATCTAGACATTTTGATATATTTTATAATTTGATAATCTATCGCTTAATTGTTCCTTTGTTGTTCAGTTCTATGTTCATGTGTTGTAATGGTGTGAAAGCGATCTCGACGCAGCGGGCGCCAACTAGTTCCTGCCGTCACCACGAGGAGGAGCTCCTGTCAGCCCTAGAGCGGCCGCTGTGTTGTACATAATAATCATCCTTGTATTTAGTTCTTATTATCTTTATTTATCCATTTAAACCTTTGTTATTCAATCTTCAATGCTTGATTATTTTAT
Organism: Cordylochernes scorpioides; assembly: GCA_030710605.1. Lineage (NCBI taxonomy): Eukaryota > Metazoa > Arthropoda > Arachnida > Pseudoscorpiones > Chernetidae > Cordylochernes > Cordylochernes scorpioides. Next base: position 34,447,156 of record CP092864.1, read on the forward strand.
ATATTCCAAATAATGTAATCTCTGAGTGAGATACCTACCAACGTCTTCCTAATGTGTATTGCTTCTCTCTCTACTGACTTAGCTTTCTCACAGATTCATAAGATAATGGATGTAAATATAGATGTTTAATTTAAATTTTGGTTTAATAAAAAAACTTCATAATCAATTACTTCTTTATTTTACACTCATGAACAAAAATTAAGGAAGTGTAAGTTCTTTGATGTCGCCGGTCGTCTGTTTTTTTGTTTTGTTGTTTTTTGAAGGAGACGGAAGAAATTTTCTTCACACTTGTTTATCTTGGGTAACTTCAATAAAGGTCACTGTGTGTCAAATAACTTTCAGAGCTGTCTGAATCCCGATATAAATGCTAAAAGGTACAACTTCCTTAAGTTTTGAGTGAAGTCCTAACGTTCCTATAACTTTGTTACATTGTCAAAAGATTTTCAAACATCACTGACACTCTCTACACACCTTATTGGACGTTGGCGTAAGTAGAGAAACGAGAAACCTTTGGGCAGCTGTGTGTGTTGTGTGTGATAAACGAAATAAATAAACTTAATTAAAGGTAATTGCTCTATTATTCACTTATTTGAGGATTTGTTTGATGATGGAAAATATTCGCTCGGGAAATTTTATGGCATGAATAAGGGGAAAAGTAAAGTTGACTAACCCGCCAAACCTGGTGTGACAATTACAAACTTATATTTTCTTGCTCCATACTCTTCTAACATGGTGTTACTGGCGACACGATCTCTCTTTATAATCAAAAGAAGAACAAAATCACGAGGAGAAAAGTTTATTACAAGAAACTCTTCGACTCATGATTTTGTTCCTTCTTTGATCATATACTGCTTCAGGTAATTATTCTCTTTATAATCTTTAAAATACTATCGAAGTCCATCTATGATCCAAATTTGAAATTGATTAGATACTTCTTGCATTGTCTTCGTAGCATTTCGGATGAACAGCAGTGAGTTTCTATAACGAGACAACAATGGAAAATTCACCACAATGACTTGCGAAACTCGGTAATAATACGGTAACTGTTAAAACTATTTTACCGAGCATTACTTTTGTACATAGAATGAAAGACTTAGGTGAAGGGAGACGAGGGGCAAGAAATCTACATGGTCGGGGAAACTCCCAGCTGGAACCGATCAGGACAAAGGTCGGTCGATGCCCGGGGAGGCAGAGTCAAGTGGACGTGTGGAATTTGTTTGGTTGTTCTGCAAGCCCCGGGACGGGGGCCATGTGGCGTCATCTTTTTTTTTCTTAGTTAGAAGCAGCGGACCAGGCGGAGCAGACGCGCCTGAGAAATATCCTACAAGCAGCGTCTTGTGGAAGGAAAGGCGTCTGAGAAGTATCCTACAAGCAGCGTCTTGTGGACGGAAAGGACGCCTTGGAGTATCCCACAAGCAGAGTCTCGTGGACGGAAAGGACGCCTTGGAGTATCCCTCAAGCGGCAACTTGAGGACGGAAAGGACGCCTTGGACATCGCACGAGCCGCGACAAGAGGAAGCCAAGCGAGCGACGGTGCTGCCACCCGAGGTACTGTGTGAACACAAAACTCGACACCCCCCCTGTCACTTATTTTTATCTCCCTTCCCTAAGTTTAGTTAATTTTACCTTTTTTTTGCTTAACCTTGTTTCTTGTTTTTTTATGCATAATTCTTTATATATAAGTATAATTTTGCTTAACCTTTTTCTTGTTTTTCATGCATAATTCTTTATATATATAAGTATAATAGTTTTTAGCCCTTTTTAATTTTTAAATAAAACCCTTTATTTATACTGTGTAAGTGTGCATTTATTTCCCCCATTGTTTTTCCTTTCAATCGATCACCCTTTATTTTTTTTTAAACGAACACGAACAGTAACCTATGCACGGTGGATTCTGTGGCCACTGGACATGTGCCAGACCTGGAGGCTGTTGGGCTCTGCGCTACCTGGAGTATAGGAACTCCATATATGCTTCCTTCCTGTAGTGAATCTGTATAAGACCGGTAGTCTTAATAAAGCTGTATGTGTGTGGCTTGTGAAACTCGGGGCTAGAATATAGTTACAGGAGGGTTTGAATAGATATAGAGTGTGGGCAGTTGTATTTACCGGTGTTACTCCGTCGACGTACCTTGCTGAGGCCGTAGAGGCAATGGATTCGCTGAGGGTCAGGGCACGGTAGTGCTAGGACACTGAAGAAGTCGGTTCCGGGATATACCGAGTTGCCATACACCTCATCTACCAGGAGATGGAGCTTGTGTCTACACAGTCACGATGTCTACACCCCACAGGCCTGTAGAAACTACAGGTACATACTGGTTACAGAATGAGACCACTCCCTGTAGCTCATCTCGGGTCATCACACCGCCCAGGGGGTTGGAAGGGTTGAGGACGATCAGTCCGCGTACTGTCTTCCCCTGGTACAGGTTCAGTCCAGGGAAACATAGTAGAAACAATAGATACAAATACCTTTGTACTTAAACGATAACATCATGAGCCATAATCGTAAGTGGATTATGTTTATACGTATATTATATGCGTGATTATATATTGCATATTAAGAATGTCATTAAGAGAGAGAGAGAGAAACAAAAAGATCATGCCGTTTGGTGTCTTGAATGCTGTAGGTCTATAGAAACATAAAAATTAATAGGCTGTAATTAGATGTTACTATATATAATTTCAACTCGTTTTCTATAGTATAAATACGATTAGATATATTCCACCTTATAATATGTAAATAATTGACTTTTATAAATTATAGATTTATTCAAATTAATAGTATTTGCTT
>CP092864.1:34450043-34612867 GCA_030710605.1 Cordylochernes scorpioides
CTCAAAAATTCAAAAATTCCACAGGATTGTTTAATTTTTTTTTTCAAAATTTCCAAAGTATTGTGTTCGAGGCACAGTTCTTAAGTAAGCATGTACATGCTCGGTGTAATTCAATTACTTTTACACCCTAGTCTTGTATATTTATAGGTTTTCCCACATTTTAAATGTTCACGAACAATATTTTTGCATTTTATTGTCAAAATTTAGAAAGAAAGTGCTTTACGCTTATCTGAGACAGATATGATCAAATAGAGACCTAATATTATTTTAGTTTTCCAAAAAGGGAGATAGGTACTATTTTAATGACAAAAATTATGTTTATTCTAAAATTTTAATTAGGAAGTTTTATCAGTAAGAAAAGTTGCGGTGTGGTGTTACATCTACTTCTTTCGTCAATTGTCAAAAAATCGCAAACCTCATGATACTGAATATTCCAATGCCTCCAATTTCCCGTGTTTCCAATCCACAAAGAGGTATATGTACACCAATGGACAAAATCTAAGGAATGTGTACCTTTTAACATGTACATCGGGATTCAGACAATAAGTCTGAAAGGTATTTGATACACAGTGGCCTTTAATGAAGACACACAAGATAACCAAAAGTGTGAACAAAAGACGACCGGCGATATTAAAGACTTTATATTTCCTTAAGTTTTGTCCATGAGTGTATGTCGAGAGGCATTTAACAAAAACACGTAAAAGAACTTAATTTTAAAAAATATTTTTTTCACACAAAAACGTAAGCTTTCGACTACCAGGCTCTTCATCAATCGTCACTAACACCGCTACCTATCAGAAAGAGATGATAGAGCGGAGAGAAGAATACCAACCTTCCTCCACATGCGGACTGCTCAGTGCAAAGACGAGACGTATCCAGCCAGGCTCAGTGTTGTAAAAAATGCGGCCGGGCACCACGAAGAGTTTCTGATCTTCCAGCAGCGCGCGGAAGAGAGCCGTCTCATCACCGAAGTTGTGCACGAACTGTTCAGGTAGTTAGCCACGGCCCTGACAAACGTTAGGACCTCGCTCACCCGAGTAAAGTCCGTCCAACAGAACACTCCTGCTTGGGGATCCACCATGCTGAGTCCCATCGCCTCCAGACGTTTTTTGAAGTCCGAGGCTCGGGCCACCAGCCTTTCCTGATTAGTCTTCAGGTAGCTCTCGCACCACGCTGGAGCACCACATGGTTTATACAGAGCTCTGGGAAACATTATAGTTGCGTTGCTAAATAGAATACAAAATCAAATTAACCACAACGATCATAAGGAGGACCTAAATGATGATAAAATAAGATTATCATCAGACAATACCATCCTCAATACAGAGGCCCTATATAGTTGAACTCATTCTCAAGTACGACAACTATTTCAAAAAACTCATCAACAAAAATTCCTATAGCAGTATATGTTTCATTATTTGAATACAAACGGCAGCATTTTCGAGCTAAAACGTTCTTCTACAGGCCCTCTGGTGTAAAATATAAACTACAGAACTGATTTTCATTTATTAATGAAAGGGGATAATGTAAAAAGAAGAAAATCGTGAGGCATAGCGTTTCTTGTGAGGTTTTTTTAAGGCCAAGCTTTCGAGTATTTCTGTCCTTCTACAGAAGCTAAAAAAATCTCAAAAGCTCGGCTAAATAATAATAATAATAATAAAAAAAAAACTTACAAGAAAATCTTCGCTTCAAAAGTTTCAACTTTTTACAATACACTGATCCAGACGATTATCTAAAAAAAAGAAAACTTATAGAGGATAATAATAAGTGTTAGTAATTATTACTCCTATTTTCATTCTCTTGACAATCTCCTTCGTGGGAAATGATTTACAGGTAAAGCAGACCTATAACACAGCTACTCACAGACTCTGTTTACAACCTATTCAATCCTACCATCTAGACAAAACACATTTAGAAGCCTGTGAGTTCCTGTTATAGGTCTGCTACGAGCTCGTATATCCCACGAAGGAGGTTGTACAGAGAATTAAAAGAGAATGTAGTAATAACTATCATAATACTATTATAATCCTATTTCATTAATAAATGAAAGGCAGAGTGTCTTGTAGTTTATATTTTACACCAAAGTGTTCTTGTAGAAGAGCGGTGTTGTTCGGAAATTCGTCCGTTTGTATCCAAATAATGAAATACATATCGTTATAGAAATTTGGTAATCTCTTTAATTTACATAAGCCATTCTCTTTTAATGAATAATAAAACTAGCACTGAGGGGTGGCATAGAGGCGGGTACTGTATAAGGAAACCTAGAATCAATACAGGTTTGTTATCGAAATAGTCTTTTTTAGATGAAATGATGGTCAAGGCTACTTTTGAAGTTGAAAATTGAAGCGTATAGCAAGATTAGAAGAACAGAATGTCTAAAATTTAAGAACAGTGATAAAAATAAGAAGTAATAAACCGTTAAAATAGGACTTTTGGTTGACAGCCTACCAATTCTACCAAAGAGGTATAAAATAGCTGGTAATAAATATGAATTATGATACAACTAGACTAAATAATAATAAAAAAAAAGACATTTAAACCAGAATCTTTTACGACCAAAGCCTTAATGCTTGTCTATTTGACGTGTAAAAACATGCCAGATGGTTATAAGAATTAGCTGCACCTTGGTCTTGGAGCATGCGTGAGCAGGCTTCCATCACGGGATGTGCTGTGACGTGGAACATGGCAAGTTCAGACATGGCCCGAACCAGTTCTGTGTTCCGGGAGTGAAGGACCCCTACCCGGAACCCGCCGATTCCAAAGTCCTGAACAACAAAATCAGACACTCTATGACTGTTTTATATATTGATGTTTCAAATATCATCATCAACTTAAATGTTGCCTAAAAAATTATTTGGGATTTTTTGCGGTAAAGACTTGATCGATACATTAAATCTTTAATTTAGATATATATTTCTACAGTTCTCTAGAATCACATATTCATAGTTCTCTTAAAACACACATTTCTGTATTTTATAACAAATATAGTTTAATTTTATAAAGAAATATAGTTTAATACAATGGCAGAGAGGAGTCTGCAGATTAAACTGGCGAAACCGTTGATGTGTCTTTCCCTCCCTCTTTCAAACTTTATTCATTGCAATATAAGGCCTGTAGAAATAGCCTTTAATTAGCATTACATTATTTATATATTGGTGTTTGTATATAGTAAAGTGCCATTTATCGTGATAAATGCCAACCTAACGTTGCGTTTTTAGGTTTATTTCACTCTATTGGCCAGCCCATTTTCTTGATTAGGAAAAAAAAAAAAAAAGCAAAACATATGCGCGTTTCGAGCTTTTAGCTCTCTCCAGCATGGTGCATACTGTCTCAACAACCACCAAGAGGGTCAAAGATGCTTTTTTATAAATCAATAAGTGGATTTTAAGGCAAAATTTTTCAAAGTTCGCTAAAATATTCGTTATGGAAAAAAGTAAATGGTTAGGGGCAGTAAACGACTAAAAAAAAAAAAAAAAAAAATATATATATATATATATATATATATTTATATTTATATATATAAAAGTATATATCTCGACACATAATTTAGTATATAATTCACTAATCCATCGCTTAATTGTACCTTTTGTTGTTCAGTTCTATGTTGATGTGTTGTAATGGTGTGAAAGCGATCTCGACGCAGCGGGCGCCAACTAGTTCCTGCCGTCACCACGATGAGGAGTTACTGTCCGCCCTAGAGCAGCCGTTGTGTTTTACTTAATAATCTTTCTTACCTTCAATTTATTTTATCTTTATTTCTCCAATTAAACCCTTGTTAATCAATCATATTGCTTGATTATTTAGTATATCCTAAATAATGTAACCATCACTGACACTCTCTACATACCTTATTGGACGTTGGCGTGGATAGATTGCGAGACGTGACCAACGAGAAACCTTTGGACAGCTGTGTGCAAGAACATAAATAAACTTAATTAAAGGTAATTACTTTATTATTTACTTATTTGTGGATTTGTTTGATGATAGAAATGAGAGACATAGCAATGTCTTCGTACTATGTATATTATCTATACTCTGTCATAGCTTTCTCACAGATTCATAAGATAAGGGATGTAAATAACACATTTTTATAGAGAGGGTCATCATTGATGGTTAAATGTTGGTTTGATAAAAGAACTTCACAAAAAATCAATTATTTATTTATTTTACACTTATGGACAAACTTAAGGAAGTGGAAAGTCTATGATGTCGCCACTCGTCTGTTTTTTTTTTTTGAAGGAGACAAAGGCAATTTTGTTCACACCTGGTTATCTCGGGTGATTTCAATGAAGGTCACTGTATGTCAAATAACTTTCAGAGTTATTGTCTGAATTCCGAGATACATGTTAAAAGGTACAATTTTGTTCATGAATGTAGGTCCCAACGTTCTGTTACATTGTCAAAAGATTTTCAAACACTCTCTATTCTACTCTCTGCGCACCTTATTGGACGCGCGAGTAGATTGGCAGAGGTGACCAACTAGAAACTTTTGGACAGCTGCGTGCAAGGAAATAAATAAACTTAATTAAAGGTAATTACTTTATTTACTTATTTCAATTTGTATGGTGATGGAAAATACTCGCTCGGGAAATTTCATGGCATGAATAAGGGGGAAAGTAAAGTTGACTAACCCGCCATACCTAAACCTGGTGTAATAAATGCAAACCTATGTTCTCTTGTTCCATAGCTAGTCTAGATGGTGTTACTGTCAACACGATCTCTCTTTCTAATAAAAAGAAGAACAAACTCTCATGAGGAGAAGAGGTTACTACAAGAAATTCTTCGACTCATGATTTTATTCTTCCTTTGATAAGAAACTGCTCCATGTGATTATTATCTTTATAATTTCTAAAATACCATCGAAGTACACATATGTTCCAAATTTGAAATTGATACTTCTTGCATTGTCTTCGTGGCATTTCGGATGACCAGCAGTGAGTTTCTATGACGAGACAATAATGGAACATCCACCACAATGGTTTGTAAAACTCTGTAATAATACGTTAACCTATGCACGGTGGATTCTGTGGCCACTGGACATGTGTCGGACCTGGAGGCTGTTGGGCTCTGCGCTGCCTGGAGTATAGGAGTTCCATCTATGCTTCTTCCTGTAGTGAATCTGTATAAGACCGGTGTTCTTAATAAAACTGTATGTGTGTGGCTTGTGAAACTCGGGGATAGAATATGGTTATAGGAATGTTTGAATAGATTTAGAGTGTGGGCAGTTGTATTTATCGGTGTTACTCCGTCGACGTACCTTGCTGAGGCCGTAAAGGCAATGTATACGCTGAGGGTCAGGGCATGGCAGAGCTAGGACGCTGCAGAAGTCGGTTCCGGGATATACTGAGTTGCCATACACCTCATCTACCAGTAGATGGAGCTTGTGTCTACACAGTCACGATGTCTACACCCCACAGGCCTGCAAACACTACAGGTACATACCGGTTACAGAATGAGACCACTCCCTGTAGCTCATCTCGGGTCATCACACCGCCCAGGGGGTTGGAAGGGTTGAGGACGATCAGTCCACGTACTGTCTTCCCCTAGCACAGGTTCAGTCCAGGGGGGAACAGAGTAGATATAATACCTTTAGATTTTTAAAAATGATAACATCAAGAACCATAATCGTAAGTGGCTTATGTTTATACGCATATAATATGCGAGATTATAGATTGTATATTAAGAATTGTATTAAGAAACACAAAAATATCATGCTTTTTGGTCTTAAATGCTGTAGGTATAGAAATACAAAGAGAATCGAGAATAGACTATAATTAGGTGTAACTAATTTCAACTCGCTTTCTATTGTGTAAATACGATTTACATATATATTCAACCATCTAATATGTAAATTATTGATATATAGATATATTCAAATTAATAGTGTTTGCTTGTCAGTTGATAAGAGAGGAACAACATATATTTTTTTCATCGCAGTAAGGGCAGTAGAAGTTTGTATTATGTATAAAAGAAACATCCGGGTTTTAAATCCTTTCATTTTATATGTATAGATGGCGCGTTATTGCTTTGTGTTAATAATAATAGTGGTCCGATATTAAGTTTTGGGATTTTTGTACAGGATCATTCCGAAGAATGGTGTTGGTGTACTTACGGCTTTGACTGCCAGGTCGTAAGCATCTTCCAGCCTTCGGACGCTAAGTTCGTAAGGCCGGCTCTCACCATCCTCCATCTGTAGAGCACCACGTCAGGTTGGGCTGATATTTTACCAGAAAATTACTGGCCAATCTTGGTGTACTATAATTTATTTAAAATTCAATGTAAAATCGAAATACACTTTTCCAGGTACAAAAGACGCATAAAAAGCGGATGATCTTTGTGAATGTTGGGAACTTGCCACTTTTAAAATAATAGGTTTCTGGAGATTTTGAAGCCACGAAATAATAAAAAGCCTAACAGTTCAATAATGACAATACATTAACCAAATTTTATAAAGCAGAATGTCAATATTATAATATATAATATGTATATTAGAATTATAATCCTCTGTATTAATTAGATTAATCACAAATATAAATCTCCGAGGATAAGTTTTTTTTTATTACACTTTTAACAAGTTTACAAGATTTCGGGTTTTGAACTCGTTAATAGTGAAAATAAAATAAACTTATCCTCGGAGATTTATATTTGATTAATATAAGGTGTATATAATGCAATAGCCTTCACCATTTATATTTTAATCTGGGGGGTCGGTGGAAGGCTGGTTAAACCGTTTGGTTTACGACCACTACGACCCTGGTTCGATCCCCGCATTGGACACTTTTTCTGTTTAAAGAAAAAAAAAATGCTCCAATGGCCCCCCGATTCTTGCAAAAGTCCAACCCCACCAGCGAGTGCAAGTAACCAAACGGGGCTCTGGCACATTTGTAAGTGCAAAGTCGAACTGCTTTCACATGTGTAGACATGTGGTGCGCTTACAGTAAAAAAGCAGTCGCTAACTACCCACCATGATTATCATGGCCTGTACCACGTGTACTAGGGATAAGCAAAAAATATATAAAAATATATAATGATTTCAACCAGCTTTGGTTCCAGCGCTCTTTGTCTTGCAAGAAAATTGGAAAATCACCATCTCTCTTTGAACAGTTGGAAAGAACATCTGCACTTCAATCACCGATGTCTCTCAAATGGAATCATCCCGCCTTCTCTGATTTTGAGAGATCCTGTGGGAACAAATTTTTCCCGTAGGATCCTGCTTCAAACAGGAAAAAAACTATTAAATGCTCGAATTAGAAACTGTCATTTCCGAATAAACGAATTGCAATCAAACATCAATAGAGTTACCCCAAATTTGCAACAACTGATCAGCGATGAATATTTTAATGAGTTAAACGGATATCTAGAAAGAAAATGCAAAAATAAGAGAGTTTCTCTACAACAAAAACATTCAAAGAAGCTACAGAATTGGTCGAATAAATCTACACGGCAAACAGATCAATGCACTGTAATTAACCTTTCAAGTCACACATTCGATCCAGAAACAACAAACCTCCTATCAAAAGGCCTAAACTTTGTACCTTCCCAAAAGATCAACACTCCTAAGACTTTAGCCGCAATAGAAAATGCAATAAAAAAACTCCCAGACGACCAAAAGACAAGAATTAGAACAGAAATAACCCCGATCATTAAGAAATTGGAAACGCAAAACAAGACAAATTTAAATAGAGATGAAAGAAACACCATAAAGTCTTTAAAAGAAAACAAACAAATCATCATAACTCCTTCAGATAAAGGCAGAAATACCGTAATCATGGACGTAATAGAATACAACAACAAAATCGAACAGTTACTTCAGAATCAGGAAATATATCAACCACTGACCAAAAACCCTCTACCCAACTTCATAAAAGATTTCAATAGACATTTCAACAGAATAAAACGGCAATACAAACTAGATAGTAAAACCTTTGAAGCCTTCAAAGCAACAAACCAGAATCTTCCGAATTTATATGGTCTACCAAAAATCCACAAAGCTAATACCCCATTGCGTCCCATAATATCATACTCAGGCTCTCCCTTATACCCTATCGCGAAATATTTGTCGTCAATCATCTCACCATTCCAGAAAAAACTCCCTTACACAGTCCCCAATCCAGTAGCAGCTATTGAAACCATCAATAATATTCCAATTCCACATGACAGCTATATGGTATCCTTTGATATAGAATCTCTTTATACATCAATTCCGCATGATGAAGCTATCCTGGCACTTCAAGAATTCTTACACAACCATCCGGAAATCATCCTTCCTATCCCTAAAGAAGCCCTTATAGATCTGATTGAACTTTGTCTAGCATTTAATTATTTTGGATATAAAGACAGATATTTCAAACAAGAAAAAGGTTTACCAATGGGGAATCCTGTTTCATCAGCATTAGCTAACATCTACATGGACAAAATTGATAAAATAATTGCAGACACAGCACAACTACAAGTAATAATCTGGAAACGCTATATTGATGATATACTATGCATCACAAAAGTTGATCTTTCCACCATTCTGAATTTTTTTAATAATCTCAAACCCTTTCTAAAATTCACCTTTGAAATAGAAGAAAATAACTCCCTACCGTTTCTAGACATACAACTAACCAGAAACCAAGATAGAATTGAAACTGGAATATACCGAAAACCAACCCATACTGGAAGCTATCTGAACTTCAATTCATTTGGCCCCATTCACCATAAAATTTCCGTGGTAAAAACTCTTTCAAAAAGACTAATCACACACTTTTCAACAAACAATAACGACACAAAAAAAGAAAGAACCAAGATATTTCAAGAACTGCTCAGCAATAATTACCCTAAACCGTTTATCAAAAAGCATTTCTACAGACCGAGAATATCACCCACAAACAATAGACAGACTTCATCCCAAAACATTTTTTGCTCCCTACCATACAGCTATGGCTGTGAAAGAATAGCTAGAAAACTAAAATACTACAATATCACAACAAGATTCCAATCTACCTCGAATCTTAACAACATCCTCCGCCATCCTGATACAAAAAAGAATACTGAACCAAACAATAGAACCAATGTCATATACAAAATACCATGCAAGTCTTGCCAAGCCGTCTACATAGGAGAAACCGGTAAACAATTAATAGAAAGAATCAACCAGCACAAATCAGCCCTAAAACACCATAACCCGACCTCCTTACTAGTAGATCATGCTCTCATCAATAGCCACATTCCAGACTTTGAACAAACATCAATAATATACCAAGATATAAAAGAAAAGCACAGCAGGCTATTCTTGGAGAGTTGGAGTTCTTTGGAAGACAGAAATAGTATAAACCGAAAGATCGATATACCGGACATGTACACACAATTTAGATGCTCCTAGAATAGGAACCTTTATGTATATATGAACCTCAGTGGAATGTCTTCATTCATAATGCAATAGCCGAATATTTATTTTGTATATATAGATATTTGCTTTTCACTCTATTTATTAATTTATTTTAATTAGTGTTATACGATATTTATTTGCATACATTACTTTTTCATTTGGATGATTTTCGCCTGAGAGATTGTGAGACGCCCGTGTCTCAAGTGTAACGCGCGGCTTGCCGCGAAAAAGGATGAGATCCTAGAAAAAGATGGTCGTTTAGCCCATCGAAATATCGGAAATAAAAAGATTATTTATTGAATCCAAGATGTGCCCTTTATAAACATATATATATATATATTTTAATCTTTTTATCTTAGAATCTCACATGAGAATCTTATATAACACAATACCATCATCCACAGTTGCCCACAAGATTTCATAGGACAAAGTGGGCTGGAGGAACATCATTCATATCAACCACAGATCTCGAGAAATTTGTAGAATTTTATTTAGTCTCCTTATTTTAGACATTGTTTTGTGTGATTAATAAGATAGAAATGAAGTGACGAATGTTTGTATAGAAAGCCAAACCTTTCTGGAGAGTTTCACGGGCCAGACTTGGACCAAGGCTCGGGCGCCTACGTCGTCGATGATGCGACTGTAGACGGGAATGGGAGTCAGGAAGACCTCTAGAACATGCACATGGACTCACCAGAATGTACAGAGAACATTGATGCTATCCGTGGTTTCTCACATAGACGAGGGGAAGGCACATGGACTTATCAGAATGTACAGACACTAATAAAGAAACGCCGCAAATACTTTTATATTTATTTAATTCAATTATAATATTATTACATCTATATTTAAAGAATGTACAGAGTAGATAAATGTTATGGGTAATTTCTCACATAGACGGGGAGAAGGCACATGGACTCATCAGAATGTACAGAGTAGAGATCAATGTTATGGATGATTTCTCACATAGGAAGGGGGAAGGGACACGAGAGATGTGGCCTGTCAATTGATGAAGGAGAACTGACAATGATATAGGGGAATACAGATGAAAATCCATAAATAGAAGTCCACGACTCCCTTAAAATATCTATATAAAATAATGACAATTCAAAATGTAGGTTTAATGTTGTGTTTGTGTTCCTATAATTAGATCTCAAATATTAAAGATGAAATACAAATGTGAAAATATTGAAGATTTACAAAGCCATTACTTTTTTTTGAAAATCATTTTCTTTCCATTTCTTACTACACAAGGGATTCTAAAAAAAATAATCTCCCCATTTCACTAAGTAAAAAGCTATTTGGGGAGGGGATTAGATTGTTCACTCAATTTTTGACACCAGTATACATTCAGATGTTCATACAACAAAACAATATAGATGGAAAATTTGCCGGGAGGAAATAGATCCATAGAAGCATAGGGCGCTTCTCCCGTCATAATAAACGTCAAAACTTGACGCCATCTATTGACCGTCGCCGCAACTAGCGGGCTTGGGTCGGTGACAAAGCCACAACACCAGCTTTGGCAAACTGAGAAGTGTCCACCTAGAGACCATGGTTTCGGGCTAATGGCCCTCGTCAGTCTAGGGTGGATTCTGTGCTCTCACTGCGGAAAAAAATAAAAGAATAAAATTAAATCAAAACACCGAAAATATATCAAATTTTGAGTAAGCTGAGCGTTTTAAAATAAATCAGTTCATCATTTCGATAATTTCTTTTCCCCTTCCTTTCTGACGAAGCTTGTAGAGCAAAGCGGTGGGTTTGAAATTCCCTTTAAAATATTTTTCAAATTACCTCCGGGTTCTGCGAGACAAAATGCAATTGCATCCAGGACCGATGTCAGTCCGTTCATGAAGACCAGCTGCAAACGCCCCACACAACTTTGTTTAAGCGCACAAGCATTAATTCGATATATTAAAAATATTAAAAAGTCACATAGGGGGTTCTTAGCTCGCTTGTTATTGAAATTAGATAAGACTTTGTGCGGTGATCAAGTAAGCTTAGTACCCTGCCCCTCGAACTTTTACATGTCTTACTCACGATTTTTACAAGTATTAATTGAAATAATAATGTTCTAATCTATTTTTAATGGTAAATATAATGTTAATATTTGTTGTTTTATGCAAAATCTCTATGTTCATAATGATGCGTCGTATCGTTAATTCGTCCAGATATAAAAGAGAGGGATTTGGTGTAGTTATTAAGTTTAGGAACATCATGGACAATAGAGAACAATTTACATTTTATCAAATATTTATCATAATATATGTATCACAGGTAGAAATGCATATTGTAGAATTATTTTTAAAAAGAAAATCTGTTTGGAAGTATAAGAGAGGGAAAAGAAAGTTGGCTATTCAGATCGACCCTAGTCGACCACATGTCCTGCCTTCTTAAAATTGACATTTCGGGAACTTACCCGCCTTCCCCTTTTGCGCGGTCACTATTTCAGCCTACTGAGAATAGTTTAAAAACATCTTTATTTGATGATCTGAGGACATTTCTTCTGAGATCGTCTACACGCCAGTTGTTCCCAGGGTGGTTCTCGAACCTTCTATTTCCTCTCCGATCTATTCCTCACGGGCGTTTGCTTCTGGATTCTGCCACCTGAGTGCGTCCTTACCACTTGCCACACAATCCACGATTGTTTCGCAATCACCACATGTATATAATCGCCTTTAACAGTAGTACATGTCTTCCATTGTCTGAGGGTAGAACCTTAATTCCGACATTAAGGAAAAATCTTGGCCATGAATGTAGTCAACACCATAGACCTCCTTCATCCGTCCCATTGCGCGATTTGGATAGCTCACTCGCATGTTTCTATTTAACGGCCCGGTGGTCACATCAACCTAAATCGTAGTTGTAAGGCTATTGCTGCAATAGACAGTATTCTAGGAATCTCCGTTGGGGTTGACATTTTTCTTTCCATAAAAACTGCCTGAATACTTTCTGTGGTTAGGACGGATTAACGATATTCCCTTAATTTTGAACGAAGTGATTTAGAGCTTAATACAACTATCATTAGCACAACATATTATACGTCTATAGAAATAAATACAAATTATTTTCTAATTCCGTTCCATGTACGTGTGTATCATGCGGTGTCTCGAGGGGCGAACTATTACACTTACTTATGGCCGCACCAAGTGGGTACTTTTTTTTTGCTTATCCCTAGTACAAGTGGTACAGATAACCATGGTGAGTAGAAGTAGGCGACTGTTTTTACTGTAAGTGCACCACATGTCTACACATGTGAAAAGCAGTTCGACTTTGCACTTAAGAATGTGCCAGAGTCCTGTTTAGTTGCTTGCATTCGCTGGTGGGGTTGAACTTTTGTAAGAATCGGGGGCGATTGGAGCTTTTTTTTTTTAAATAAGAAAAAGTGCCCAATTAGGGAATCGAACCCGGATCTTAGCGGTCAAAAACCAACTGTTTAGACAATCCTCCCACCGACCCCCATGTAGATAGTAAAAGTTGAAGTAAACATTATTCACAAAGATGTTTAGGATATTTGTAGATAATTAGGAATAGAGAAAGTTTCTCTACCCCCACAGGTTTTTAAAACATATCAAAAGAAAGAACACGTAGTGATATTTCGAGAAATCTAGATAAGAGGGTTGAATAAACTTGTCATGTGTCACATATAAAGAAACACTTTTATGATTAGACCTCGGTACATGTGGGAATGCTGGTTTAACCTCAGCGATCGGGTTCGAACCCTGGATTGAAGCAGTTCTAAAAATTAATTGCTTCAATAGGTCCCCGACCTACCCAAATCAATCTCGCCAATGAGTGCAAGTAACAAAACGGGGCTCTGAAACTTTGTTGCATATCGGTATAAGCATCCACAAACCTCTACTTATCATGGTTACCATGGCCATCTTTATAGGGATATAAAGCAGAATAGCAGACCTATATCCCTATACATAGGAAATACTTTTGCTGGGACTTACTTCGTCAGTCAGAACCGGCTCTAGAGGGCGGAAGTTGGTGTTGAGGAACTTCGCCATTGCAGTCTTGAGCCTGCGCATCAGCCTGTTGTACCGCTACTGTATCCTGCGAGGCTTACCTTGGATTTCCGTGGGCCACAGGGTACATCTGGAGCTCTTCTGTGATGGTCCACATCCCAGGGGAGTTGAGCTGGGAACAGTTACATACTTGACAGGTCTCAAGTCTCCGAAATTTGAATGAGTCTGTATATGCTTGTTTGACAGTAATACATATAGAAAATTGGCATGGTACATCCATAAGAATGAGACCTCACAAAATCTAAAAGAGGTCCAATTACCAAAGATACTTGGCATTCTTCATAGTGATTACTTATTTAACTAAACTCGAATATACTTAATCATTTTGAACATTAATTTGCGAAATCGTAACTGCACCTCTTAATCAATGCCTATAACAGAGTCAATAACTTTTGTTTACGAATAAGCTCTTCCAAAATTTAAAAAGATGATTCTTTGAAATGCCCATTGATCTGAATCTTCACGGAATTTTCAGAGAAGTGGAATTAGGTTTGGATATTCAGAAACTGCCTCTGTTGTGCAGATGACGAGACGTAGCAAAAGCCTCGTGTAAGCTGATATGACAAGAGAACTTCCAAACAAAGAAGCACAAAAGTAATTTCTACTAAATTCAAATTTTGGGAATGAAACATTTCGAGAGAAAGAGAGATTACATCTGACTAGAAGGTCGGTCATTAGACTTTACTGAACAATGCCGGGATGAGTCAGGCGTCCTCGGCATCAGCAGCAATTCGCTCAAGGATTATTGAAGAAGATAATTGTACGGCTTTTCAACCTGTTCCTCACACCCTTAGTCGTCGCAATCAAGAGCTTAGAGCATTCTTCTGAGAACCTCTAATCATAAAACACACCAGCTAATTATAGAATTGCGCTAACACCAGCGTTTGAAGCCGAAAATGAGGCTTAATATGATAAATGAAAATGATAATACAATTAATTCTCAAGGAAAAACTTTGTTCGCTGTTATTCTGCACAGGCTTCCATCTATACAAGTTCTTCCTGACGCGCTTGAGGCGAGGGGAGATAACGAAAGTCCCCTGATCATCTGGAGGAGGACTCTTCGGCGTTGGAGAAGCCTCCTCGCGAGAATATATATATATGGTGGCCTATAGGTCCCGAACACTTTAGTTTTTCAAATTAAAAATTAAAAGGCAACCTAGACAATTGACAATTAAAATAATTTTTATTGACATCTTGTCAATACATGCAAAATACACAGTCTGAACTATTAAAAAAAAAGGATAATTATATATGCATCATACTATGTACAAAGAACATGGCGCCTCTGCCAGCGCTGCTAGGGCCAGCGCTCCTCTAGAATGAAAATCTATAACTATATTATTCTATTAATAATTTGCCTTTTATAACTTTTATTTAAAAAATAATAAAATTCGAGACTTATGGGCCACACTGTATATATATTAGTAAATGTGGTCGTCTGTGTATAGTTCCCCCCCTTAACATACACTCATGGACAAAACTTAAAACGTTGTAACTTTTACCAGGTATATCGGGATTCAGAAAATAACTCTGAAAGATATTTGATATACAGTGACACTTTATTGAAGACATACGAGATAACCAAGTCTGAACAAAATTGTCTCTGTCTTCTTAAAAAAATAGACGACTGGCGATATCAAAGACTTTTCACACTTACGTTTTGTCAACAAGTGTATGAATCTTAACTTCATGTGTATTATTTACCATTGACGGATGCCAATAAAATTGTGTTGAAATATAAAATAACCTAGAAATTGGAGTTGACAACACACCTATTGTACTGACTATGCTACACCATTCTGTAGGAAATATCAACGGTCAGAGTAAGCCGTCCTATTAGATATATTGAGACTGAAGATATAAGTCTCTCTCAATTGGATTCAAATGATAAGTCAACAATTTGAAGTTATAAGAAATGTGAATTATTTTCGACACGTATGATTCTTTTTGATTTAAAACAATTTTCTACTACTCTTACTGCAATGATAAAATAAGGGATGGGCTTGACTCATCAGTAGTGAACCCTCCCAGCGGTTTCGACAGTTTAATCTACCAAACCGCTGTAAGATTGCCTTTTGCTGTTTTCCTTTTATACAGATATTGAAGCTCATGGAAAGGGTATTTTAAATGAAATATGGCCATAAGCTTTGAGGACAGTAGAAATACATACAATTATAAATATATAATAGGCTTCGAGTATATTTATCTTCCGCAAATTGCAAGTAATAGAAATTGTTTAAAATCATAAAGAATCTCAAGCGTCGAAAATTGTTTACATTTCTTACAATGATGGCGCACTAATGCATCATATTAATTTGAAGTCAGACTGATTAAACTGTGAGGGGGATATGCAATAAAAAAATGTCATTTTTTTAGGAAAAAACAAAATAGGGAGACATTTATGTTACCTTTAAAAAGCAATAAAATGTCACAAAGTTAGGATATGTTAGCAGTGAGTTTCAGCAAAGTTTAATATATGTAGGGTGCTACAGAACTTACCTTAGCAGAAAGTAGGTCGTTGCATACAGCGTTGGTAGAGTTACCCCAGTTGACATAGCCCTGGTATCACAGCTATATGTCATTGTCATATCGTGATTGACATTAATGTATACATTTATTGCCATCTATATATATACTTTTAAAGAGACAATGGTCGCCTCTCCCGTCAAAATAGACGTCTAAAACCAGACGCCATCTATTGATCCTCGCCGCAAACTAGCGGCCTCGGGTGGCTAGTTTGCGGCGAGGGTCAATAGATGGCGTCTGGTTTTAGACGTCTCTTTTGACGGGAGAGGCGACCCGTGTCTCTTTGGATCAATTTCCTCCAGGCAAAAATTTCCATATATACTTTGTAACAAATAAAACAGTAGAACCTCCCTTTAGCGGACACCTCTCTACAAAGAACAGTTTTCATTTGCAATTACAATTTAGCAACTTTCCGGTGAGAGGGTACCTCTTCCTAAAGGACACTTTGGCTCTGCAATTAAATGTTGTCCTTTACAGGGAGGATATACTGTATTTTAAATAAGAAAATCAGATTTTGGTCAAATAATTTCTTTTTATTTGAGGTGTTGTAATCTTTCGAGAAATATTGTTTGCTCTTCAACGGGCAAATAAACATACAGTGGACCCTCGGTTTACGAGCACCTTGGAGTACGAGCTTTTCGCAGTACGAGCAAAATTTTTTGAAAAATTTTACCTCGGATTACGAGTGAAATTTCGCATTACGAGCAACTCGTGATGGTTCCCCGTAATCGTGATGGATGAAAATTCACTGGGATCCCTCCCTTCAGATCAGATTCGGGAAATATGTAAAATGTGGGAAACTGTGCAATTGTTCGTAGCAAGAAGAATTGCCCGAGTTTCAATTAATAAAAATAAGAAATTAGTTTCGCACTACGAGCGTTTTGGAGTACGAGCATGGCTCTGGAACGGATTATGCTCGCAAACCGAGGGTCCACTGTATATAGGACAAAAAATAATATTTTTAAAATTAATATTTTGGCAATTTGTTTCTTTTTTTTGGTACAGATATCAGCAAATATTATCTCTACAGAAATTGCTACACAATGATAAAAGTTATTGAATGAGAGAGATTGGGTTATCAGTGGTGAACCCTCTTAGCGGTTTCGTCAACTTAATCTCCAGACCGCTCTACTATTGTATTGGATTGTTTTTGTTATATACCCTGCATTTACTAAGGAAGACATCTTTAAAATAAATGTTTGTGTGATTTTACAAATATATATTAATTATCAGAACGCCATCCTTTATCAATGTACAACAAAGAATTTATTGTATGGGCCCAGTTTAGATTGCGTTGTTACCTTGATAGAAGTTACATTCTGACAATTGAAATATCACAAAATAAGCAAGTTTTACTATCTCCCATATACTTCTGATAGACCTAAGGGCTGTCTGACATAGAGATCTAGATCCAACATGTCCTCACTGCCGGGAAGAGTCATATACTGTGGACCACCTCCTCTTCTCCTGTCCAGCTTTTATGCTACACAGGCTACAGACAGCTTGGAGTACAATACTTCAGCCCTGTCTCTACTTCCTGACTCTCTGCCGGCCTGGAACTACCTGGTTACCTGGTTCACCGCAGTTCTCCCCATAACTAGACTTCTCTTCTAGACTGTGACTGTACAGCCCGGGTAGTTGGTGATTTATGTTCCAGGAGTCCGGGTTATCTCTATTTTCTCTCCCTCTCTCTAGACCTAATATTTTTTTATAAACATTTATTTAGGGATTAAAACAACGAATTACATACTTCCTAATATGTTTTGTTAAAAAATTATTAAAATCTTATTAAAATTTATTATAATTATGAATTTTGAGAGAATTTTTTATGTAGACAACATGTATACATATGGATAGGTGTAGAGTATCCTATTATCATATTGTAATAGAGAGAGAGAGAGATTGAGATTGAAACTACTTTATTTCAATGTCCATATGAGATTATATAAGGTTAAATACAGAATAAATATGAATATGAATACACATAATTATATAATGATAAATATATGAATAAATAGATATAAATAGATAAAAATAATTGATAAATATACATATATATGTGATAATTTGTATATAGCAATATGTAATCCCATCACAATCTATGCAATGTATCGTCAAAAGATTTAAATAAAAGTTAGGCTTCGCGAAAAAGAGAACAGCAATTACCAGGATTGCATCATCCAGGAAGTAAAGGTCACTGCCCAGGACCCATAAAACTAAAGTTCAAAGACCTTCTTCTTCCTGGAAGATTGCAATCATGGCGACAATGGAGGTGCTAAGCCAATCACAGTTAAGCATGAACAACTAATAGCCAATCAGAGGTAACCACGTAGAACGATCTCAACCAATGAGAAGCCGACGTAGTTAATGACGATTATCTCGGACAGAAAGTTAGGCAGAATGTAGGAGATCGGGCTAGAAGCAAGGTGTGCTCAACTCAGGCTCCAACCAAGGTAAAATTATCTTCGATCATGTGAAAGGTGAGGTACCTCCTCCAGTCACAACTCTCTCCCTTTTCGCGAAGTCTAGGTTCTATCCCACCCAGGTTTTGCCACGTTATTTCCCCTGTGGAAACCCACCATTCGACCAACGACTGCACCATCAATCACCAACCTCCACAATTCACCACAAGTCACTAATCCCACAGTAAGTTGACAGAAGTCAACAGAATCTTACACAGGATCAACATCGAAATATTATATATATAAAATATATACAGTCTTTATTGGTGGGGCCCACCGCGGGAAAGACTCCGCCACCGAGGGTCGATAAGATGGCTGGCATTACCCAACTCAAGACCAAGATGATACTTGTAGATGGTAGCCTTCGCCACACTTGTGATATTTATTGCCTCGGGAAGGAGGCCGACGCGAGAGAGAGAGAGAGTAAACCTACTATATGAACAAGGGAATTAGCAATATAGTGATTAAACAAGACCTTGAGTTTGCAAGAGAGACTGCAGTGAATACTAAACATTACTACTATCGCAAACAAACATGATCCAACGTTGTTATGTCAGAAGCCACATGTCAAATAAGGATCTTTACGACTTCAAAATATTAAAAAAGAAAGAAATAAAGATGGAGAGATACGATGGTTTTAAATATAGCTAGACGAACGGTGAGAGGGATTCCAAGGACAAGCCGTTCCTTTGGAGAAGTTCTATTCTAAAATTTGATAATACTTTCGATGGCATTATTGTGACAGCCAGTATCTGGTGTAGGATTCTAGTTTCAGCGATTGTACTTATAAAAGCATAGGGCACCTCTCCCGTCAAAATATTCGTCAGAACTAGACGCCATCTATTGACCGTCGCCGCAACTAGCGGCCTCGAGTCGGTGACAAAGCCACAACACCAGCTTTGGCAAACTGAGAAGCGTCCACCTAGAGACCATGGTTTTGGGCTAATGGCTCTCGCCAGTCTAGGGCGAACTTTATTCCATGAGATCCACACGGGATCTAATAAAATCTTCACAATCCGCCAAAGAGATGTTTAGTTGGCAGAGTGGCTGGGCCAAATCTAAGGCCAAAATATAGATGGAAATTTTGCCCGGGGAGAAATTGATCTATAAAATAATACGGCACCTCTCCCGTCAAAATAAACGTCAGAAATAGATGGCGATTAGTTCTGACGTCTATTTTGACAGGAGAGGCGCCCTATGCTTTTATAGATCTATTTCCTCTCGGCAAAATTTCCATCATTATATATATTATTATATTATTCCGCGCAAGGACTACTCGCGGTAAAATAAAATAAAAATCGAAGATCCATCCGAGGAGATAAGTTTCTTTAATAGTTCTTATTACTTGAATTTCCTGCCCAGAAGTCCAAATCTTCTCTACGTGGCGGGCGGGTGAATCAGCACAAGTAAGGTACTGCCCTGTAGGGCGAAGTAAGGTGTGAGCCCCGAGCCGCTACGGTAACCGTGAACAGGGAACTCCGAAATGTGGCTGACTAACGGGGCAATGGCACCCCCATTTCCATGGAGCAACAAAATAAAAGCACCTCAGTTGGCCGGTATCGTAATCAGGGTACACGGACCGATCTGCTCCATGGACAAGACACCACCACCAATATTTGAACTTAAGCTTTCGGACTTATCAGCCCTTCGATCGGAGTAACACAATAACTAACTAAACGTCGCGACGTGTAGGATAAATATATAAAATATTATTAAGATAAGTTCAAACTATAAATATTTGTTAGCTAATTTATAACATAAGAGGTTTGTTTTCAATATACAGTTAAACCTGTCTAAAGCGCGACCCTCTAAATAGCGCCTTCCTTTCTATAGCGCCCGATTTTAAATACGTAGTACGATGCGATTTACAATAAAAGTGACCTGTCTATAACACCTCCTCTCTATAGCACCCTATTTTGGTGAGTCTCAAGAGGGGGCGCTATAGACAAGTTTAACTGTATATGTAACAAATAATTGGATAAAACAAAACAGAGGAAAAAACTTCAGCGGAGCTTCGTCCGTTACGCGTCATAGGCTGGGTAGAAAAAGAAATAAGCGAAGAGATAGGTTTATTAAAAAAGAGGAAAGACAGAACCATGATAATATTTTACAATAAATAAATACAAGCTAAGATGAAGAAAGAAAAGCATTTTCTCTCTTCTTTCTTGAAGAGAGTTGATAAAGTTTTGTTAAATCTTTTTAAATATGAATTTTGTGATTTTAAAACTTATACGAATGAGCATCTAGTGTACAATGGAAGGATACAATATAAGATATTGTATTAATAAAATGAACCGTAAATAGCCCCATGTCATTTCTTCCTCTTTCCAAAACTTAAATTAACGTTAAAAGGGAGGTGCTTTTCATCGTCATCAGAAGTAATTGAAAATGCGACGGTGGAGCTAAACAAGCTTAGAAAATTTGACTTTGAACTAGCATTTCAACAGCTTTTTTCACGCTGGAAAAAATGTGTAGATAACCCAGGCTCCTATTTTGAAAAAAAAAAAATTGAAGTTTAAATTACTATACTATGAATAAATAATTAATTTTAAAAAAAGTTCGGAAACTTTTTGATCCTACCTTGTATATACTACATTTAGATATCCAATCAAGTGTAATTAACAAAAAATATAATTTTTGAAAAAACTCTAGCATTTAGTAATAATATACATTGCGAATTTGTAATGTTAGTCAAATGTTGAATATAAACTTCACTTAATTAAATAAGATCTTGTTTTTTGACAATCAAATTTTGAGATTCACAAAAATATAATATACTAGCCGAATGACCCGGGCAACGCCCGGGTTTTACCCGATTAAATGTTTTTATTCAAATAATATTCGTTACAATTATAAATTGGCACCGTGGATGTCACTTTTGTGCAACGTCCCGCTCCAAACTTTGTGTCTGAGAAGCGATATTTTTATAGAAAGATGATCTGGCTTTTGTTTTCTGCTCGAATGAATGTTTTTCTGTTAGAATTTTGTTCCTGCGTACAAAATAATGAAATGGTTTCACCCGTGGTCTCTGCTTTTTGGAATTTTTCCCGATATAATTATGTATCTAATAATCAAACATGATACAGCAATATCGTCATCATCATTTTCTGACTAAAATATATAGTTTTAATAATTGATTTATATATTTTTTAAAATAGCCTATCGTCTTCCCCGTATTTTTTACCTATGTATGGAAATTTTGGTTTGAATTAGTGAACTACTGCGAATTTGTATACCGGACATACAAACCAACAAACAGACAGACAAACATACAAACATTCATTTTTATATATATAGAGATATAAAATATTGTCAGTGTTAATAAATAATTCAATAATAAATTTTATTACTGATTAATGAAATTAATCTGCCACTGAATTGATTTGGCATCAGTACTGTTTATGCTGATAATTATTATTGTAAATACCTTTTCGCGATGATATTTTACGGATAGAAGAAGTATTAAATTTGAGTCTAGGTATGATGAAATAGCGATGTCGTTAGTATATCATATGCTCTCCCTCAAGGTATATATGTATTTTATATATACACTAGCCGAATGACCCGGGCAACGCCCGTGTTTTACCCGATTGAATGTTTTGATTCAAATACTATTTGTTACAATTATAAATTGTGGTCATGTGGCCTAGTGGTCATGGCATCTTTCCGGTAAGCGGAAGGTCGTTTTTTATTTTATCCATTCTGACCAAAATCTATCCGTGAACTTCACACAGTGAACTTCACACAGACAGAATAAGGCAATTATATAAGTAGATATATCTATGAATTTTATATTTTACTTTTATTAATTTATATTTAATCTTATTTTTTCATATTATATTTATCTGTATTTAACCTTATATACCTTAAATGAACATTGAAATAAAGTAGTATCAATCTCAATCCCTCTCAAGGTTTTCTTATTAGAACTATCGAATCATAATGCCTACATTAAATTTTACCCGCAAAGCTTTGTTTAGCAATTGTATAGCTAGGCTTGATATTTTGAGATTTATATAAAAATACTGATAACGACATTAAAACAAACCTAGCTCTCTCTCATATGGATCGAACATATCTAATTGGTTATTAATATTTCATCTTTTTCACCACTAATTACAGAAATTTTACGATACATACATACACCTTTTTATTTGGGTCGTAAGTCTTAAACAGGATTTTCCAGGGTTGGACAGAACAAAAAAAAAAAAAAAAAAAAGGCAAAAAAGAGAAGAAAGAATAAAAAGAGAGGGTATATATTTAAAATTTTTAATTTAGCAGTTTTATAAAAATTATATACATTCTCATGGCAAAGAATTTATTTCCTATCAACTTTGTTAAAAGAGTATAGAGTTAGAATCATGAGCATCCTATTCTAAAAAAAGACAAAGGAATCCCAATTGTCTAAGAAAGCTGTGCGTATAAATGAACATGTAATGGGAATGTGGGAATGAACATGTAATTCAGATTTAATCATACGACGAAAGATGTTTTGACTATGATAAAATAGAAAATATGCCAAAGAACTCTTAAGTGAGATTTTCTAATTAGGATTGGATCTCTTGTTACCTATCAGACTCAATTTGTAATCAAAATAGTGACGTTTAATAAATCTATACATACATTCGTCGTCTTTAAAGAGCTCGCGGGCTTTTCTCGAGACGCCCAAATAGGAATGGTCTTAAGGTGAAAATACCAAGCCTCCAGGGATAGGTTTCTGTTTAAAATTTTAATTCACAAATCTCTTAGCTTTCGGGCACAGAAGCCCTTCTGCGGGAGAAAAACATGATACAAATAAAGTCTTATATATAACAAATGAAAAAATTTAGAAGCGAATGTTTCTTTTCACAAATAAATCAAACTTTTCTACTGTCCTTACTGCGATGAAAAAATATTGGGAGGGCTTGGCTCATTAGTAGTGAACATTCCCAGCGGTTTCGCCAATTTAATCTACCAGACCGCTTCTTTAGACTCTAATACTGTAAGGATCATTCTGCTTATATTTGCTACACTGAAGGGTAGAATCTTAGAAATTTTATTTAAGAAAACTATGGACATAAGTGTTTAGGACAGTAGAATCACATTTAAATACAGTAGAACCTCCCTTTAGCGGACACCCCGCTAATGGACACCTCTCCACAAAGGACAGTTTGCAATTTCCAAATTACAATTTTTTACAATTTAGAAACTCTCCGGTACACTTCTACCTTAAGGACACTTTGACTCTGCAATTAGGCGTCCTTTAAAGGTAGGTTCTACTGTATTTGCATCGAGCAATGTTCTTCCGCAAACAATAAGGACAAGGCCAGCTAGGCATAAATAATATTCAATATTTGAATGTAATTCTACTTTCCTATAAGCTTATGTCCATAGTTTTCTTGAAAACCATTTCTGAGATTCCTCCCTTCAGTGCTGCGTATATAAGCAGAATCGTCCAATACAGTATTAGAGCTCCGAGAAGCGGTCTGGTGGATTAAATTGGCGAAACCGCTGGGAGATTTCACCACTGATGAGCCAAGTCCTCCCAATACATATTTTTTCCATTGCAGTAAGGGCAGTAGAAGTTGTATTATGTATAAAAGAAACATTCGTGCTTTTAAATTATTTCATTTTATAAATATAAAGCAATAAATAAACAATAGAGACTTATATGATCAGGTTCGTTATGAGCATCCATTGACTGACCTGTGGGTTGTCCTTCGGGTCGAAGGGATCCGCAGCGCAGAGTTCCAGATGTTTGGCCAGGAACTCTTCCTGTCGAGCAAGACCTCTGGACCTGGTGGACAGCATCTTTGGCGACTTGTCACAGTCCTGCGGATTTATATCTCTAGCGGTATTCAAGGTTACTAACAAAAACTTAGAGTCGCCCATCTTCATATTTTATGGGCTGTAAAACTGTCTCAATGGTCATTACCTTCAATATTTATCTTTCTTCTAGAAATAGCTCGTTTCCCTTTCTCGTCTTGTTTATTATCTCCACAAATGTTTACCTTTGTTAAAAAAATTAATGTGTTTATTCATTTAATGTTTTATCTTGTGCCCACACAATATTATGCATTTTAAAGGAATAACAAAAGTGATTTGATAATAAAGTTATTTATCTCTACCCTCTTAAAAAATTTGAATAAATCAATCTTTTTGTGTGTTATATGTATATTGTAGCAAAGAGAGAGAGTATTTATCATTTTATTAGAAGAGTGTTATTTTTTATGTTTATATTTTGCTATACTCTGTACACTTCCCTCTTTTGCTTATCTTTTGTTTATCACTCATAGTTTGTTCTTGCCTTAAATAAATTATTGTCTCATCCCGAAGTTGGTCTTCCCTAATTTTCAACGTGGCAATATTAGGGTAATTTGAGCCTGTACATATATCTAGGCGCTTATCTGAAAGCGCAAGTATCACAGTATCAATTACATCGAGCTGAATATTTAGTTGCATAAGTCAACAAACAGAAATATGCTGAACATGATGGCTTGGTTAGCAGATGACATCTGGACATTGGTGTTGTATATATATTTTTAAAAATACGAAACTATTATAGACGCGTATGATTCTTTTCAAAATAAAACAATTTCTACTGCCCTTACTGAAATGAAAAAAATAATGGGAGGGCCTGGCTTATCAGTGGTGAACCCTCCCAGCGGTTTCGCCAGTTTAATATACGATACCGCTGTTATATTGCATTTTTGGAACTTCCTTTTATAGTGATACTGATGCTAGACTCTTTGAATGGTTTTATAATAGTTTCGTATTTTGATAACAGATGGTGCGCTAATGCATCTTAATATATATATTAAGTTTAATTAATTAATTGTTCCCACAGAGTATATATGTGTAAGATCACAAGTAAATATGCTCCAACTGTAAGAAGAAAACTTTCTCTTTGTTTACTATGTTATATTTTGTTCTCTCTCTTGTAAATCAATAATGTTTGATTAACATCTTCTTGGAATCAGTATCTTTAAAAAGTTAAGCAAAGTTAACAATTGGCTTGGATCAATGCTGAACAGGCAATTTTGACGACAATATTGCTATTATCAAATTACTAAACTATTTTAGACGCGTAATATTCTTATTGAAATAAAACAATTTCTACTGCCCTTACTGCAATGGAAAAATTAAAGGGAGGGCCTTTTCCATTGCAGTAAGGGCAGTAGAAATTGTTTTATTTTAATAAGAATATTACGCGTCTAAAATAGTTTAGTAATTTGATAACAGATGGCGCGCTAGTGCATCGTAATATTGCTATTAATAACAATTGTAATGAAATATGTTTTTGAGAATATTCATTCTAATGTTTCATTTGTTTTACCCTCACAATGGTGACCGTGGGTCATTGAAACGTTGGCCATTATAAACGTAACACCTATAAGGTTGATAAATATTATATATAGCAATTAAATAATGTTTTATATTACCAAAATTGTTTCTTATTTGGATTCAAACCTGAAGATCATACCGGAAAATATCTCTTGAGCATGCATCTTTACAACATAGATGTAGAAAGAGTTGAAAGAAAACATTAAAAATCGTCCACCATTTTTATAAATTCTCATTGTTTAAAACATACGCTTTTTAAAAAATAATATAATTTTCGTTGCTAAGTTGTATTTAGGTGCAAATATTTTTCATCCCCTGGCTATCATTTATAGTTGATGAATAATTTTAAGTGCAATTTTTTATTGCACAAAAGTAAAAATACTGTGTTTGAATATATTTAGGGCAAAAGAAAAGATACCTTTTTATTTTAAGAATATAGTCTATTTTTATTAAGAGAACTCGTTAAAAATAAAAGTAACCATAACAACAAAAATGACAGTATATTCTTTACAGGGTTGCCAAACTAGGACGAGAAGTATTTCCTTTTTTTTATTTTCACTGAAAATGTTGGGGCACGTTTTTGTAACCATACCCCAACAGAAGGCGTATGTATAATCAACATAAAATGGATACATGGCTTCCCTCCCACATAGACTTATAGACCATTTTTTTTGCCCAGAAACTTAGACACTTGGTGACACCAGACTTCCATGCCGAAAGCTGATGCCTGGCGGAGAAGAAGACATCCAGAGACATCCGAGCTGGAAACTGTTGTTTCCTATGTACATATATTCCCCTCATCAAAAATTTAGGTAGAGGTGACCAGAAGAAATGGAGAAGGAAGATTTCTAAAAGACTAAGCCTTATAAATATCCTTCCCGAAAAAAGGAAGCATCACATTACAGTCCAGGTAAAAGGGGCCTGGGTCGAATTTTAGCCAAGACGGGGGGCGATATATATACCGTCCCGAGAAAAGGGAGGATCGTATTACAGCCCATGTGGAGGAGGTCTGGGGTCTGATGAAATTTTACACTATTGCCGTGGCTGTTTCTCTCTTTAGATTTTTTTTGTTTTGGTAATACTATATGTTCTATTTTGATGGGAGAGGCCTGGGGCGTCTGTGAAATCGTATACTGGAGCCGTTGGCCATTTTGATTGGTGTTTCTTTCGGCGAATGAAAATGCCAGCCAATAGAAACTTTGGCACGGGCAGCGAATGAAAACGGAGAGAGACAAGATAAAAGAGGGTTTCTTTGCCAAAAGGCAGATTGAATCTGAGTCGCTCAGTGAGAGGACAGTCTTCAGTCGGGAGACCAGACCTTTGCCGGCACTTTCGAGAAAAGGTAAGCCATTTGTCATTATGACTTAGCGCCCCCCCCCTTTTTGTGTAGTAACCAACCTAGATTTCGCATGGGCCCTAAAGGGCTATAAAGTAACTTCAGGTCACCTCTATCTAAATTTTACTATGTAAATAGCATATCTCGTCAGTATAGACATGTTCCCAAATTTTAATTTATTTAAATAAATATCTAGAGAAATTTTCTTGTTTCCTCTCATACATATTTCATTCCTTTTGCTTTATGGTACTACCCCCCCACACCTTAATTTCACAAATTGTACTAAATATAGAACTACCGACTCTGTTGGAATAGAGTTGTGTACTATATCTTTGCTATGATATATTGACACAGCAACAGTCGCAAATTACGACTTTATTAGGGCTACTTTGAGGGTATCTATCTGTCAGGTTTTAGTAATGTTTGTACTTTTATGTGTTTCAGTGCGTTATTCCATCATATTTACCATTATACCATATTTTCTGATTCCTCGGGCTATTGTTACGCTGTTAGGAGGGTACGGCATGATGCAAACAGATTTGTATGTTTGACTATTGTTTGTGTTATTTGGGCTATAAAAATGCCTTAATATGAATCTATTTACAGTTGATCTGTAGAAATTATAGAGATCTGTTGCTATAATTTTCCTCTATGAAATAGCTCCCAGCGTCTTCAGTGGGTTGCTAAACCTCCAGAAGGAGTCTTTTATAGATTGCCCAATTTAATAACGATTTCATGGGTTGTCTGATGAAATTGTATACTAGTGTCGTGGCTGTTTCCATCTTTAGACCTTTGTTCTGACAATATTATATGCTCGATCCCTGCTTTAGCTCAACTCTTAATCAATTACAGAGTTTCCCCCCATTTTTTATTATTTTATTTATCCTGTTTGCACAAATTGCATTATATGTGATGATGTAAAGACATATGTCGATAGTGCATCATTGACAGCTGTGCTTCTATTATACAACATTAAGGTCTTGCTGCGGGTTATATACATGGGGTTGTTGGCCTAAATTGCTATATATATATATATACTTAAGTAAGGAAACTTTAATAAGTCACATCGTGTATCCTCCCTTTTCATCTATCCAAACCGGGAACGCAACAATGTCGCCCGCCGCGGGGCTCGAATTTAGTATATGTTTCATCCCCTATACTTTAGAAATATATACCTAATGAAAAACCATACTATTTTTAAGTATTGGTGAAGTAGTCCACGCATCCTGAGATTAACAGTCTATTATAAATCGTGAATTTTAATTTATGCTTTCCGTTTCACTGGCATTTTATCAGGCAATGAAAGTTATGTTGAGGCGGTGTATACCGCATCTCTCGCCGCTGTCTTTTACGATTCACATTGTTTGTGGCAAAACCTTAATATTATCATTGATTTCTGATATCAAAGTAAAACGTTTATGGGGATGAGTATCTTTTATTCTGGTCTTCTCAAGCTTTCGAGCTTGTCCGCCCTTCTACAGGAGAAACATATACAATATATCAAGAAAATATAACGTCGCCTGATGCTAAAACTATTATGATTCTATGTACATATATATATATATACATTAGGAAGTTTTGCATATTATTTGTTTTCTTAAGACATTTATTTTTGGTTAAGGTATTTATACATATTCTACTATTGTTTGCTATATTCTATGAATTATCTTATAGGTTAGAAATTCTATTATTTAAGTAGTTTTATAATAGTTATTAGCTATTACATATAAGTTACTTATATTATTGTTGATATTATTAGCTGGTACTAGGATATATTGTGTTATATGTTTCGGGCAAATCTATTTTCTATTAATGCTATTGTGTTTTCTGAATAATAGAGAATCAATTATAAGCCTTTGATATTTGCTGTTTATGTTATTGTAATGTATTCTAGGTTCTCCTAATGCGAAAGTGTGACCTGTTCCTTTGCAGTATTGGAAAATTAGAGACCTATTGTCTTGATTAATAACGTTGCGTCTATGTTCATATATTCTATTGCTGACTCTCCTTCCTGTCTCCCCTGCGTATTTGGCTTGGCAGCTGTTACACTCTACGGAATATATTGCCTTTTATTATCTGTTTTGGTTAGTGGGTTTTATGATAGTAGGATTATTTTTAGATAGTGGACTTTTATGGTGGAGCCTATGTTAGGGGAATTACAGTAATATGTTTGGATGCCAGAGTTTCTTAAGTAGTTGGCTATTGTTATAGATGTTTGTGAGTATGGAATGTAACATATCGCCCTATAGATATTTTGTGGTTTTGTTTATTGGGTTATTGATAGTTATACTTTTGTGGAAATGTTGTAATATAAAGGTGGTTTGGTATCCTGCTTGCTGGACATTATTTATAATGTTCTGTGTCTCAATCATTTTGAATTCTGTTGCGAGCACCATTGATTACAATTTCTTTATTTTACTTTCTCAAATTATTATATACAGTATGAGAAATGAGGTTGGATTCCCATGGTTCAAATTTAGAACGGTGATCAGTGTTTTACAGTAGTCTACTGAAATGACTTAGCATTTTTTTTTCATCATAGCTCTGATATAATTTTCTCACAGCAGAGGTGAGTTCTGATAATTATTGCTGGATACAAATATCTTAACTTCATTTTAATAGCGCTTTCTATCAAATCATACTAGCCTGTGCATCCAGATTAGGGCTAACATGCTGAATGATAGTTAATCGATTTTATTTTTTTTAACGCATAGTGGATTGGGAGAGTGGCAAATATATGAGCCTTAAGGTGAAAATAGAATTGAAGATCCAGTTAGCGTACCCGTGAAGAGAGAAGTTTGATCACCATAGAAAGACGCGCTTTTTTTTCTCTTCGTAAAACCTTTTTTATTTGAAATCAATAATGGATAGAAATCTGGTTTTAACATTCCAATGGCAGAATCTCAAGGAGTGGATCTGGTGACCAATTTGCGCGAGTACCTTTTAATCACTGTGGAACTATTTATTAACTTATGACAACTACCTGGGATAATCTTTTAAAATATTCAAAGGAAAGGAGATGACTGGAGCTTGTGTCTACAAGACAGCTGAGATATCCCGAGGTGTGCTTGGACAGCTTTAAGCTAATGACAAGGCAGCAAAAGCCACCTGTGTTAGAGACAGGATCTATCTAATAATGGGGGTATAGGAGACAGGAGAGTTTATCGAGGCTCGATTTAACACTTGTATATAATGAGGAAGTTAGCGGAATGCGAGCCTCCAGTGCGGAGTAAAATCACCTAAAGGCTGTGAATAAAGATTGATAAAGTCGGGACACACCCGAGCAAAGATATTACATTGAATATAATTCGGAACCTATAGGCGTGAGGCGGTATC
This sequence comes from Cordylochernes scorpioides, assembly GCA_030710605.1. Classification (NCBI taxonomy): domain Eukaryota; kingdom Metazoa; phylum Arthropoda; class Arachnida; order Pseudoscorpiones; family Chernetidae; genus Cordylochernes; species Cordylochernes scorpioides. The sequence continues at coordinate 34,480,431 of CP092864.1, forward strand.
GTGATTGGATTAGATGGCTAGACACGCAAGGAGGGAGGCCCCCTTTGACGACGTTTTCTGCCAAGTATGATCACTGGATACCGATAGACCGCCAAAAGGGTGTGTTCCCCACATTGGAAATGTCATTGAAGATGTGCCAGCATGCAGAAAAGAAAGGTCTAGGACGAGATGACGTTTCCTAAAATTGACATTTAAGGTGATATGCCTGGACTATAGATGAGGCAGTGAAGTCCATCTAGAATATGACGCTAATTCCAGAACAAAATGTGGATGGATCGAGCTGAGGTGACGACTCCATATTAAATATACCTCTATAAATTCTTAAATGTCCACATATATTTCCACAGTGAATTATACAAGTTGCACACGTATCTCATGAGCCAGGAATGTAATTATCAGACTGACAGTAAGGAATAATATAAGATTTCTAACCCAGGAACAAACAAGACCCCTGATATGCAACAAAGTCTACAAAATAATTTCCCTATCAAATTCTCAGTATATCATCATAACTCAACAGAAAACCCGGTTACAATTGGTATAATAAAGGGCGAAATAACTTTGTCCTTTCCCAATCCAATGTGCACCTGTTACCACATAGACAGTGATCTTATAACCACATTTGATTTCGTTTCAGCATGTTGTGAGAGAATTGAACTCATGGAAATGCAGCCTTTTAATTACTATGCCTCATACTGTATAAATACATGAAGGAAATTTCTAATAACAACCGCTAAGTGACAACCAGAGCGAACTCAGAAGTAATGAGCCGAGGGGAAATTGACAGAGTTAGTGTAGACAGTTTAACTTTACGCAGGTCTACAAGGGTGAAAAGGCCCACACAGTGTAAATTCTACTTAGACTGTCGCCACTAAATAGGATTTTGGAGTGTGTACGAAGAATCAACCCAATAGAATGAGAAGTTTAGAGATTTCAACCTTTTTTTTTTCTTTTAAAACCTTTTTTTTAAAAGTAGAACTTCATTAGGATTCCTTTTTTTTTCTATACAAACTATTTCTTGTTAAAACCCGAGTTTCAAAGACCAATGAGAATAATGTATACCATTGTGAATTAACTATTTAGTGTAAATCTGAAATTTTAGTTATTATCAGGAGTAATAGGTGAAGGAAGGTGTAGGAAATCACAACTTAGAGGGGGGCTATGTCTAAAACAACAAACCTAATAGGCATCCTATGGCTTGTGTTGGGTAATTTAGAAAAGAAACCCTATAATCCCTGGCTTTCAGGTAGTAGCTTTGAAATAGGTTTCTAATGAGGACATGAAAGGTCAATCTCTCAGAGTGAAGTTGTGAAGTATAGGGACCCTAAGCCAGGGGTAGAAGTTAAGTAGGCCCAGACCGTAGTCGATCCTCGGAAAGCACTTGAGAATGTTAGTGTTGGGTAGTGAATCGTAAACCCTATAAATCCATCTTTCAATAGAGTGCTGAGGTCGGACTACTGAAAAGGGGGCAGACGCATGACGAAGTAAGAGGAAAGTGACTTCACCCACAGTGGCTAGGGGAATGAATCAATCCGCTTTTATGAGGTGTCACGTTTAATGGTTCTTTAATCGCCCTTATATTCTGTGTGTGTCTTCATAGAATTGTCATGAATAGTCGCTTAGTGTCAAGGCAAGGGCAGTTTTGAAATTACATTTTTTAAAGATAGGTTAGCTTCCAGATTATTTAGAATTGTTAACAATTATTGTTAACAATCATTTATTGAGTATAAAGTATTAGTATATATAGAGCTTGTACAGAGGCATTTCTTTTGAGTAACATAGGGCTTTAGTTCCCAATTTGTTTTAATTTTATTATTTTATTTGATTTCACATTGTGTCCTGAAATATGTTATTATTTGTTAGGATCTATTGTTATTGATAAATTAGTATTTTGGCCTTTGTAGCAGCTTTTAACTTTAGTTTGTATGCACACCGTGAATGATAGGGGGGAGGGTGTATGAATGAATTGGTGTAATGAATGTGTAAGAAGGTTAAAAACTATTATATTGTGAGCCCAAAATACATTAGAATAGGGTTAAGGACTTCAATAGGATCGATTTTTATTTTATTTTATTTTTTATTTCGAATTTTGTTAGGACCGAGAAGCCTCAAACGGGACAACTACAACTCTATCTAGTTAGAAAATATTCGCTCCCTTTTTGTTAGGTCCCTCGTTAGGGGGTATAATTTTCCTTTGATTTTCTTTTATCTTAGTTTAGCTTGAATTCTAAGGATTGTGGATAAATGATCCCTATCCCGACCCTCAGACTTGGAGATAGTGGAAGGCAAGGATCAAGCCGAATTTCCCACTCAACTCCTCCTCGCAAGAGGAAACGAAGAGGTATAGATTAAATTTTATGCAGGATGGGGGATTTGTTTTAGCCATGCCGTATAGCCTGGGGTATAACGGCGCGACCTTGGGTAACCGATCTGACACCGTAGTTTCGACGCTTTTAGCGTGGCTGGAGCGAGGGTGTTCCAGACGGGAGGTCCTGTAAGATTGGCAAGTAGGCAGAGATTGCCCAGTTATTCTAGACGAAGTGTTTCCGTCTATTGATTTTTTTTTGGTACCAGTTTGATCCCCCATAGCTAGCGGAAGTTTCTTCTAATAAAGGATTCGCCCTGCCATACGTTTTGTTGGAATGAATTCGAGCATAAGACCGATTCGAGAGGCAGAATAAGTAATTATTAGGACCTTCAACGAGTTTAGACTCGTTCCATGTTAGGATAAGATTTTAAAGTATTAGTTAACTATAATGACCGCGAACGAGACGCCAGAACAAGCCAATGAGTCAAAGTTTTAGAAGTGTTGTATTGAGGACAGTAGAATTAAGAGCAGTTATACTGGGAGTAGAATTCTGAAGGAATTTGTAAAAGGAACCAAAATTTCAGATTGATAAAATTCAAACTTATAAGATGTAGATTTATAGGATTCAGGTCAATGAATAGAGGGTATATTAGTAGATGAAAGTAATGTGAATTTCTTGGAAGGGGGAGGTAGCTGAACTGTACACACCCCAGAGGCAAGGTAAACGGAGCCACAAACAAAATAGTAGAAATTGATTAGTCGCTCTGCCAAAACAGAAAAAAAAAAATTCTCTTCATACGGTTGTCACCCTAGATGTAAATGGACTGTGTAGTTTAATAGAGGTCTGGGCTATGTTCCATTTGACCAAGATTCTAAATGACGTTCCCACCTGGGTTGAGAGAGTATTGTAACAGAGGAATCTAACACATAAGAGAGAACACACCCTCCAGTAGGATCGGGATAGACGAATATTACCCAGTGACCAACTCGTGATTCCAGACTGAATAAGATTGAAAACTTAACTGAGATACTAAACCTTGAACCTTCAGCGCACAAATATATATAATGTGTTTTCATTTTCTTATTGAATAGGTTATTATTTTATATCATTTATATTATATTATAATCATATACTATTCATTTCAACAAATTTATTTCCTTTGATATTCATGATATTAGTAATATTTACCTGCCATGTTGCGATTTTTTTTTTAACATGTTGTCGTGGCTTATTCTTCCCTCAAGGCATGATCTATTTTATCCTTATTGTCTTTTATCCGCCTTACTTGTATATGTATATATATTTTGTCATCATATATAATTTTGTAGTAGTTTTCTTTATCATCTATCATGGGATGATTTTTTATCATATTTAATCACTATCTGCATGATACGTGTTTTCTTCAATATATATATTATACCCATCATATAACATGGAAGGATTCATTTTATCATTACATATTTCGTGCCTTATTTAATAATTACTTTCACAATTTGTTTTCCGTAATTTTTTTTTATTTAGCAAAAGTCATCATGTCCTAGGCTAATCATTAAATACCAAGATATTTCTTTCAGCTAACTATAATTATCCTTTCCTTTGATTGTATATATATAACTATACCACACGAATGTCTTGATTGGTACTTAAATAAAGATACTGGCATGTTTTAGGAGTTGGACTAGTCAGTTATTTCTAAACGACTTCTTGGCGCCCAATATTTTTTAAATATAATATGTAATAGGGAAATGTTCTAACTGTATTGTTAACAGAAAGAAGGTAGCAATGAAACCAGCACACCAAGAGGCAAGGATGAGGTGAGAGGACTTACCACAAGGATGGCCTACTCCTCAAGGCCAAAGAAGAAAGTGGAAGGGTGGTATATATACCCATGAATGGTGAGACAGATGACCTTGCTTACTTCCATACATATGATATGACTGTCCCCCATAACCTATGTTGATAACAGTGTGCTGACAGAATAATAACACATAAAAACCCCTTTGCCAGGATGCACAATGCCCACTAATGTTCGGAATAATAAACATCTAGAATAGCATACCATCATTTTGATTAGCCTTATCTTCCCTATAGGTTTCGGTACATCTGGCTTCACCTAGTAATGGAAAATGCATTTTGCTAGACATGGGCCTGCTTTCATAGTAACCGATGAAAGGCAGATGAATAATGAGTAGCACAAACGCATTTGTCCATTACCTGGCAGGGGGAGGATTGTTGGGGCACGTTTTTGTAACCATACCCCAACAGAAGGCGTATGTATAATCAACATAAAATGGATACATGGCTTCCTTCCCACATAGACTTATAGACCATTTTTTTTTGCCCAGAAACTTAGACACTTGGTGACACCAGACTTCCATGCCGAAAGCTGATGCCTGGTGGAGAAGAAGACATCCAGAGACATCCGAGCTGGAAACTGTTGTTTCCTATGTACATATATTCCCCTCATCAAAATTTTGGTAGAGGTGACCAGAAGAAATGGAGAAGGAAGATTTCTAAAAGACTAAGCCTTATAAATATCCTTCCCGAAAAAAGGAAGCATCACATTACAGTCCAGGTAAAAGGGGCCTGGGTCGAATTTTAGCCAAGACGGGGGGCGATATATATACCGTCCCGAGAAAAGGGAGGATCGTATTACAGCCCATGTGGAGGAGGTCTGGGGTCTGATGAAATTTTACACTATTGCCGTGGCTGTTTCTCTCTTTAGATTTTTTTGTTTTGGTAATACTATATGTTCTATTTTGATGGGAGAGGCCTGGGGCGTCTGTGAAATCGTATACTGGAGCCGTTGGCCATTTTGATTGGTGTTTCTTTTGGCGAATGAAAATGCCAGCCAATAGAAACTTTGGCACGGCCAGCGAATGAAAACGGAGAGAGACAAGATAAAAGAGGGTTTCTTTGCCAAAAGGCAGATTGAATCTGAGTCGCTCAATGAGAGGACAGTCTTCAGTCGGGAGACCAGACCTTTGCCGGCACTTTCGAGAAAAGGTAAGCCATTTGTCATTATGACTTAGCGCCCCCCCCTTTTTGTGTAGTAACCAACCTAGATTTCGCATGGGCCCTAAAGGGCTATAAAGTAACTTCAGGTCACCTCTATCTAAATTTTACTATGTAAATAGCATATCTCGTCAGTATAGACATGTTCCCAAATTTTAATTTATTTAAATAAATATCTAGAGAAATTTTCTTGTTTCCTCTCATACATATTTCATTCCTTTTGCTTTATGGTACTACCCCCCACACCTTAATTTCACAAATTGTACTAAATATAGAACTACCGACTCTGTTGGAATAGAGTTGTGTACTATATCTTTGCTATGATATATTGACACAGCAACAGTCGCAAATTACGACTTTATTAGGGCTACTTTGAGGGTATCTATCTGTCAGGTTTTAGTAATGTTTGTACTTTTATGTGTTTCAGTGCGTTATTCCATCATATTTACCATTATACCATATTTTCTGATTCCTCGGGCTATTGTTACGCTGTTAGGAGGGTACGGCATGATGCAAACAGATTTGTATGTTTGACTATTGTTTGTGTTATTTGGGCTATAAAAATGCCTTAATATGAATCTATTTACAGTTGATCTGTAGAAATTATAGAGATCTGTTGCTATAATTTTCCTCTATGAAATAGCTCCCAGCGTCTTCAGTGGGTTGCTAAACCTCCAGAAGGAGTCTTTTATAGATTGCCCAATTTAATAACGATTTCATGGGTTGTCTGATGAAATTGTATACTAGTGTCGTGGCTGTTTCCATCTTTAGACCTTTGTTCTGACAATATTATATGCTCGATCCCTGCTTTAGCTCAACTCTTAATCAATTACAGAGTTTCCCCCCCATTTTTTTATTATTTTATTTATCCTGTTTGCACAAATTGCATTATATGTGATGATGTAAAGACATATGTCGATAGTGCATCATTGACAGCTGTGCTTCTATTATACAACATTAAGGTCTTGCTGCGGGTTATATACATGGGGTTGTTGGCCTAAATTGCTATATATATATATACTTAAGTAAGGAAACTTTAATAAGTCACATCGTGTATCCTCCCTTTTCATCTATCCAAACCGGGAACGCAACAAAAACAACATCTTTAATATACGTACTGAAGATTTTAAATATATATACGAGATGTCATACAACTGATTTTCACATAGTACCTTAAGCAAACGCCTCAGCTAAATGTTTTATTAGCATAAAAAAACTCGACATCTTCTTTGTTCTAACAAAGCATAGGGCTCCTCTTCCGTCATATTAAACGCCAAAGCTAGACGCCATCTATTGACCGTCGCCGCAAACTAGCGGCCTCGGGTCGGTGACAAAGCCACAACACCAGCTTTGGCAGACTTAAAACGTCCACCTAGAGACCATGGCTTCGGGCTAATAGCCCTCGTCAGCCTTTCGTGGGTCGGTGTTTTAAAAGAACAGCCAAATAAGTAATTATATAAATATATGTTCAATTATAACCATACATATTAAGAATATAAGAACAACCGCACACAAGCAGTAAAACAAAGGCAGTATAAAGGTATAAACAAGGAAGAAGTCTGACGGTTAAGGTGGGCCATTTCCAATTGTCAGTTCATTTTCATGCAGCGCCTCCAAGCGAAGCCCGCGTCCACGCTTCTCTCTATCAGAAATATTTCTTGGCAGCGGTCTGCGATGGTAATATGGTTGACCGATGTCCAATTTGACACCACAACGTTAGACATGAATGTCCGAATACATGAATCGTTAGTACCATTTAGGTATGAAACCCGGAAACTTAACTGCATACCTAATAAATGAACATTTTGATTAATATAATATACAAAGTACACACATTAAAACTAAGAAACTTTTACCGAAAAATATATTATAGAAAATAAGAATATGAGGAGAGTGTATGAAGAATAAAGAATATTGCTTTCTTCTGATTGATTGAAACTATGATGGCAGCTTGATTATTTTATTGATACTATTGTCTTCATTTGAGACTAGCGATGACATGTACCTCTTTCGGATTCCCACAGGGAATCTTCTATCAAAATTAGAAAACTTCAGTAGAATGTTTGTAGAAATGATGAATCATTATGCCCAAATGGTATATATGTAATAGGCCTGATTGATTGATGCATTTATTTTTGCTTATCCCTAATACACGTGGTACAGGCCATGATAATCATGATAGGAAGAGTTTGACGACTGCTTTTACTGTAAGTGCACCACATATCTACACATGTGAAAAGCAGTTCGACTTTGCACTTAAAAATGTGCCAGAGCCCCGTTTGGTTACTTGCACTCGATGGTGGGGTTGGACTTTTTCAAGAATCGGGGACCATCGGAGCATTTTTTTTTCAATCAGAAAAAAAGTGTCCAATGCTGGAATCGAACCCGGGTCGTAGCGATCGAAAACCAACGGTTTAGACCATCCTTCCACCGACCCCCTGATTGATGAACAAATGCTTTAAAGAAACGTTTTCCTTTCCTTTGAAATCAGTGGCCAGTCCCTTAGCACCAGGATTATCATGGCCCTTACTATGTGTTTTCTTTGTAAAGGTAACTGCATTACTTAAAATGAGTTTGATGATTTGTTTGTTTAGACATAGAAATAGGTGCTGTAAATATTTAGAGAACCTTTAATAAACTTTATCTTACTATTGAAATTTTGTTGTCAAAATTGTAAAAGATTTTAGTATTTCAAACATGGATCAGGTTCATTCCTTTTCCCAGCAATCTTTTTGGGAATTGGTTTTTCACACATTCTGAAATTTTCCAGGAAGGGTTTAAAAATTTCTAAAGATGAGAAGAATCCCTTTGCAATGCTGTTACGTTGAGATATTCTGTTGATAACTGCTTGAGAATAGACTTCGTAAGGTGAGGGGGTCATGAGATGACAGCCAGCTTCTTCCTCGGTCATCAGCACAGTGTTCCACGGAGCCCATTCCTTGTCGACTTCCCATCGAGGTAGGACCATTACAGCTAAATTCGAAGTCCCACTGATCGCACTCTGCGCTCCCCAGATGTTCTCTACAAGATGGTAGATATCAGTACTCTTCATCATTAAAGCAATCCCTGTAGTAGCTCCCAGAAGTTTCTCACTTTCCTGTATACTCTCCAGAATCTGCTGGTAGGAGATCAGTTCCCTACGTTCCATAGCTTGATTATAAGTATTCAAACATCTAGGACAACGCGTGCGACCATTAGCCACTTTCAACAGATTTATTGCATCCTTCGGGCCTACAGCCCGAAAATAATTATTGCATCCTAAACATTGAGACATACATTTACGAAGTATATGCATATCAAATGAATCGTATTTGGTAATTTGAGGATTATATTTCGGATCATTACAAAATCTCCAGAAAGAATTTATCAATCGTTTTCTTAATCCACGAGCAGCATTCATACTCCGATTCTGTTCAAGAATAATGCCATATCTCTTTGAAAGTAACAGAATATCTTTCACTAGAGGTGTTTTATAGGGTTTTACAACTTCTATTAAGGACTCTAATGCATCTAATTTTTCGCTTCTTGAATAGAAGTCTGACTTTAGACTTAGATAGATATTCTTCAATTTTCGAGCGTGGATTGTATCTCTTGTATCAATTTCTATATTCAGATCATTATAACCACGATGCGTTAGAGGATTTGCAACTTTAGATATGAACGTATCTTTAGTATTTTCTTTCCATTGACTAATAGCAATTTGCTTTTTAATGTTGATTTGTTTCAATACTTGTAATTCTCGTTTCAAAAAAGTATTCAATCTTGCTTTACGTCTTGGTCCTGTAGTAATTTCGTAGATATGTCTAATTTGTTCTTGTCTTTCTTTTTCATAGTTGTTCAGCACAAATTCGAAATCAAAGCGATTTTGTGGGTCGGATAAACGTGACTGGGCTTCGTTTTGATAACGAATTTGAGTGTTTAGTGTTCTTTTCTTCCATTCTCTTTGCCATTGGAGTCTTTTCAATATTTCATCGACTAACCATTGAACTTTCTCTCGTGCTTTGTAGCGGTGGAAGGATTTCTGAATTTTCCGTGCGGCAGCATTCAATTTCCGACATACCCGATTAGTATCATACTTTCCTGGTGTAGCTATTATGACTTTATCACCGAATTGTGGACAGTAATTTAGAGCATATTTTGATAATTGGGTTCCTCTGTTGACATTCTCATTTGAAACTTGAACTCCTTTCCATGGAGCAGTCTGTGCACTACTTTCAAATTGAGGATATAGGCTAAAAGTAGGGTTTGATACTGTCTGTGTTTGAGCATTGATATATTTCATCTTCATTAATTCTGATATTTGTTGGTAAGTTAATTGACCCTCCATATTTTTCCCTGATCTTGTATAGTCATCCAGTCTTTTTATCATCACAGTTGATCTCTTGAAATCTTCATGATTAATATAAGAATATATGAAATATTTTGACATCCTTTCATCAGGAACATAAACTTCATTCCATGGAGTTATTTGAGAACTACTTTCAAGTTGAGAATCTCTGCTAAAAGGTTGCTCGAGAGGGGACTCATCTTCAACAGTTTGTGCTGATCTTGAAAATCCGTCAGGCTTCTCTAAACCCAAAGTTGAACTTTCGAAATTTTCTTGATCGATAACTGGTGATATGCTATAAATTGGTCCTTCTTCACAAGGAACTGAAGCTCTTTCTTCTTCATCGCTTGTTGAAGAGTTATCGTATGAGTACAAAGAGAAGAAGGATTCTGAGACTTCAACAGCAATAAGCCTATTTGAAGAATGATCGCTAAAAATGTCTTTAACCACATCCAATATGATAGCATTCTCCAAATCATCGTTAACAGCATCAAGCAAATTTTCTAAGGAATCACACACATCTGAGTTGTTCTCAGATTTCTGAGGATTTCCCATGATGTCTGATCTCTTTAGCAACTAAATAATTGATAAATAAAATTATCTTTATCGCGATGTGTGGAAAATGTTGAAAATAATCAATTTTATATAGAAAGAGTTTTAAAAAAAGCATTTATTAAATGCACTAAAAAGAAGAGAAAATGAGTATTCCAGCTTCCACCATTAAACAATTAGATATCTACGAGTCAAAATAAGAGCTGCGGGGGACGATCATCATATATTGAGTGAAGAGGTAAATATTTAGTGAAACATAAAAACTTGTTAATCAGTTTCTTCATTTTGTCAAAATTTTCAACAAACAAAACGCTATATCCCCACTAGGGATAATTGTGTCAAAAATGTTTGCCTTTTTAAACAGAAACAGTTATAAAAATCAATATACAAGGAAAAAATTAATAATAAAAAAGAAACGATAAGATAGATTAGAAACCTGATCCTTTTTCAGGTTAGAAATATATTCATAAATATATTTACAAGAGTGTTTAAATATCTATGGCAATTCTCTCTGGTATTTACAAAAATTCATTGTATAGCGCTAAAGAAGAGTGGACATCCCAGCAGTAGATGTCTCGAGTCCTGAGTTTCCTTGCAACAGTAGCAGCTAGAGTCCTCAACAGCTCCAATTGTTGCTTCACATTAAATCATCTTCATTGCAGAATACATAAGCAGCATCGCCCAATACAGTATTATAGTTCTAAAAAGCGGTCTGGTAGATTAAATTGATGAAACCGCTGGGAGGATTCACCACTGATAAGCCATATATAGCTGATAGCCAATTTTTATTTATCGCAGTAAGGACAGTAGAAGCCTTTTTTATGTTTAAAAGAAACATTCGTGCTTCAATGCTTCTATTCCTTATTTACATATTAGTTAGAATAGAAGTCCCTGTTAATTATGGGTTTATTCTAAACCCGAATGAATTTTGTTGAAACGTCAATACAATAAACGAATCTACTGAACGAAATGAAAAATATAAAAATAATAGTTTATATAATTTTGTAAATAATCATATAATTTATTTTTAACCATTTGAGAGGAAAAAAAAAGCGAAAGTAGAAAAATAACTATTTCAGCTTCAGCCATTAAACAAATTTTAATTTATATGTGTAAAAATAAAAGCAGCAGAAGACTATATTCGTATATTGAGTGATAAGATAAAAATAAAAACTTCTTATTAAGTTACATTAAGTTAAAAACGTATTATGATGGCCGATTTTATTGTGTATTATCACCTTGCCATCAGCTCCCATGCAAAAAGTGTGAAAGTGCTTTTTCTTGCTTTTTATGTTTATATTTAAAAAATCCTATGTGCATTGAAAACACAACTACATTCATATTTTTGAATTCTTTATTATTAAAAGAAGTGACTGAAAACGCGCGCATTCGTGAAAATAAAAGTTACAACTAGGTAAAATCACGTCGCGCGCATTTAAACAGAGTTTTTATAAATTATTTTCTTCTAAGCATTGTGTGTTGTTAGAAAAAAAGCCCTTTGTTTTAATATGTGAGTAACCTTCACATATTATTCATTGTTGCAAATATTATAAACTAGGTGGCTCTTTTTGAGCGTTACCTATCACAGTGATTTTGGAACAAGAAAAAGAAAAAAAAAAAGCTTCCACACACGCCGTATTGTTTTAAATAACGATAAAATGTAATGTGTGAACACTATAAATAAAATGAGAAGTTGTACTCTCCAGGAATTCAAGGATTAAACGATGAAATTCTATGAGGAAAGTGAAGGAATATTTATACCGTAAACTTTTGACAGCTTCTTTTAATTTATAGTGTGTGACCGCTATGATAACAGCTTTAGATCTGTAAGCCGTGAATAGAATTTCAAATTAGACATCTTTGTTGACTACTAGGGTAATTGGCGTCCTGTGCTCTAGGAACCCGGGTTATTGTCATTTATTCGTATTTCAAAACTACTCTTTAAATTTAAAATACCTGCGTCAAACATCATTTTTTTTCTAGATTCAGCAAATAAACTTGAAATAATAATTTGAGAGTTAAATTCTCTATTAATAACTTTAAAAAATATTAACCATATATACGTATTATGCTGATAGTGAATGCTCGTGATAAAAATGGAATATATAGGTTCTTGTAAGCAATGGAGAATCTTATAGAATTTGTGAATTTATATATTTTGCAATTATATATATATCTATGGAAATTGTATAACGAATCTAAAGTTTTACGAAGGAGCCTCTTTTATTATACTTATGCAAGCTTTCGAACCTTTCGGTTCTTCCACAGGCGTGGAATCATATCACTCCGCATGTAAATTTATATGTTGTATATAATGGCTCAAGCGCGCTTATACCCTGTTAGTATAGTCATACTAGCCACGCCTGTGGAAGAACCGAAAGGTTCGAAAGCTTGCATAAGTATAATAAAAGAGGCTCCTTCGTAAAACTTTAGATTCGTTATACAATTATACCAATTATACGGAGTTTACCTGTAGAAATATCTATGGAAAATTTGCCGGGAGGAAATTAATCCATGGAAGCAATGGTCGCCTCTCCCGTCAAAATTAACGTCAGAATCTGACGCCATCTATTGACCGTCGCCGCAACTAGCGGCATCGGGTCGGTGACAAAGCCACAACACCAACTTTGGCAAACTGATAAGCGTCCACCTAGAGACCATGGTTTCGGGCTAATGGCCCTCGTCAGTCTAGGGCGGACTTTATTCCATGAGATCCACACGGGATCTAATGGAATCCTCACAATCTACCAAAGAGGTGTTTTGCTGGCAATGTGGCTGGGCCAAATCTATTGGCAAAACATAGATGGAAAATTTGCCGGGAGGAAATTAATCCATGGAAGCAATGGTCGCCTCTCCCGTCAAAATTAACGTCAGAATCTGACGCCATCTATTGACCGTCGCCGCAACTAGCGGCATCGGGTCGGTGACAAAGCCACAACACCAACTTTGGCAAACTGATAAGCGTCCACCTAGAGACCATGGTTTCGGGCTCTTTATATATTACTTCTAAAATGTTTACAAACTTTTATTGAGCTTTACATTTTTTTAATAGACATTATATATATTTTCAAGATAGTCAGTTTAAACATCTTTTTAGCTAATTTAATCGATTTCCTAAAAACCCTCTCGAAGGATGTAATGAAATCGAAGCCGCACCTGTACTGATGAAGACCATAGCTCAAACCATGGTATTCAGGTTGGGTTTGTATAAATTTGATAAAACTGATTTTGTGGCACATTATTTAATACCTAAGAGAGAGAGAGACAATTTGACAATTAACATATTTTTATTGACATCTTGTTAATACATGTAAAGTGCACAGTCCGCACTAATTATGAGAAAATGAGAAATTTATAATGAGGATGATGGTTATAATAAAAAGAGAGAGAGAGAGAGAGAGAGAGGACGTGTAAATGCGGGACTTGAATATCTGCCAAGATATGATTTGATATCCAAATTATTAGAAGATTGGACTCTCAACATCGAGTTCTATGTCTCCTTGTGAATATAGCAATAGGTTCCTTATGTTTTATTTCCCGAGGATTATGTAGGAAGTGGTCAAACGCCTAAAGTGGAGAAGGTGTTCTGGCAAAATGGCGTCGTTTGTTGTCGCCATGGAGTGAGATAAGCCGATCTCATTGTTGACCATTGTTGACCTATCATCCATTCTTCTGTATCTGCCACTGGGAGATGTGAAGCTAAAGTTGGGACCTTCAAAGTCAACTTTTGCGAGAAATGCATCAGAAGCTGGGACCTTCTGCACCAACAGCTGGGACATATGCAAATGAGGCCCAGACCTTCAATGTCAACCTCTGGGATAAATACCATTCAGAGAGAAAACGAGAATAGAATCTTGAACATGCTCAACTGTGCCATCTATATAAATGATGATGACGTTTCCAGAGATGATGGTAATTAAGCTGTAGATATCCAAGGGCGATCTGGAAGGATGAAATCAACTCTGTTGTAGCGAGATGTTCTCAAGAAACTTCAGGATTTCAAGACATTCATCAACTTCCACCAGATTGGATCGTAGATGTTTGAAGTCTTGAAGTTTGATTGTCTTTGCCACATAAAGGATGGGATTGCTCTTTAACATTAGGAAAACATTAATCTTGAATGCTGCTTGATGAACACGTAATTATTATTTTAACAATGAAATTATTCAAATGAATATCGAAGTTTTAAACATTATTTATTTTATAATTTTGGATTTTAAAAAGATAGAAATTGGAAATATGAGAATAGATTATTTGTCTCTACATTTGCAATCTCTAACAACAAACCCAATATCTTATTTATAAGGGTCGAGGATGCAATGTCCTTGTGCAGCATTAAAACGGTTCATTTATTCCATGGAATTAGACCCGAGAGTGAACATTCCTCTCTCTGTATCTATATATAAGTCTTGTGACAGGGTGATGTGTCGCGGAAGAAGTAGCGAACCAAACTACATTTAAATTTTCATTAGACCATATACCGTGCCAAATTAACATGGTTTGATCAACACTATGTCACAAGAAATCACCAGTCCAGCAAGGAAAGAGCGGAAACGGCAAAATAATCCCGCATCTTAGCTAGCTAACTTAACTCGTGTCCGCTGTGTTTTCCAGGAGTGTTGAGATGAGTGATTCTTCGGGCCCCGTCCTCCAACCAACGTTACCAACTCTAAGTCACTGGGAACTGTCCACTCGGCCAGGTTCTGTCCACTTTTATCAGGCTATTTCATGATTTTCTGCGTTGCTCAACTGACATTGTCAGAGGATCTGATAGCGCCATTCCACCTAGATCACGGTTGCTCCATCCCTTGGATTTTCCTGAGAGACATGGTGCGTCATTGCCATGTGCGGGACAGTTGCCATGACCTCGCCTTTCCCGAAGACAAAAGGAGTAAGACCTTTTTTTTTGTCGATGTTGAATGACGTGGCACCTCGTTGCCCCCAGGGCTTCCATTAAAAAAAAATCAACTCCTCCAAATTACGGGACCGTTTCCAAGACCTATGTTCCTATAATGACAGGAACCTAAAAACTTGTAATCGCTTAGTTCATTCCATACATTTTTACATCGGTTTGTGTTGTGCCAGTTGGTTTGTGGCGGCAGAAAAATTATACAGAATGGTGTTTGCATTGTTTGTCTTTCTCTCTGTTATACAGACAAGCGACCCCACTCTTTTCCACTCTTCATTGCAGCATATATAAACAGAATCGTCCAATACTGTATTAGAGCTCTAAGAAGCGGTCTAGTAGATTCATTTGGAAAAACCGCTGGGAGGGTTCACCACTGATGAGTCAAGTCTTCCCAACCTTTTTCATCGCAGGGAGGGCAGTAGAAGCTGTTTTATATTTAAAAGAAACATTCGTGATTTAATGGTTTCATTTCTCATATATGGATGTCAAGTTATATTGCCTTATAATTTATTATACCTAACTGGCCTTGTATTTATTGTTTGCGGAAGAGCCTTGCTCGATGCAAATATTTATATGTAATTCTACTGTATTAAAATTACAATTATATTCTCACAATGAGTATCTTTTTTATTAAAAAAAAAAAAAAACGCTAGCTTTCAAGCGTTAATCGCTCTTCAACGGGATTTTTTAAATAAAAAAGATACTCATTGTGAGAATATAATTGTAATTTTAATACTTTTTCACAATTTTATCATGAATAGAGATTTATATGATATAGAGAAGTATAAAATACTATTTTACAAGAAGTCTCTGCAGTTAGCCCGATGGAGAAATAATTTGAATTTCAACCTCAAATGTCAAGCAGCCAATTTCATCCCTCCGTCGCTAAGAATAAATGATCCAGTCAAAAATATTTTTTTTCTCAGAAAGTAATGGCGGACATCCACTGGAAACTCCTTAGATCGCGTACCAAAGGTTGTCATTCAATGATAAGATTTTTAAGAAAAACACTTAAAGGAATTTAGATTAACGCTTGAAAGCTAGCGTTTTTTAAATAAAAAAGATACTCATTGTGAGAATATAATTGTAATTTTAATACTTTTTCATAATTCTACTGTCCTAAAAGCTTATGTGCACAGTTTGCTTAAATAACGTTTCAAAGATTGCATTATTCATTGCAGCATATATAAGCAGAATCATTCAATACAGTATTAGAGCTCTAAGAAGCGGTCTGGTAGATTCATTTGGCAAAACCGCTGGGAGGGTTCACAATTGATGAGTCAAGCCTTCCCAACCTTTTATCCATCGCAGTAAGGGAAGTAAAAGTTGTTTTATATTTAAAAGAAACATTTGTGTTTTAATAGTTCACTTTCTTACAGGCAAGCAAATTAAACACTATATTGTATAATGTTGTTTTTACTACAGCTCCACTAGTCCACGTTGTGTACAGGTCCGCTTGCTCCACCTCTAGTCGGTCTCTACCCAGATGATCTCCGCCCACCGGCTCAGCTACGCTACATACCTTTCTTTATTCCCGCTAGGTTGTATTGGCCTTCTTTGGTCTTCATTGCTCTTTATTGAAATGCTATTCTCCCATCTGATTATTGTAGAACCCTATTCTTGGTTCTACTGGTGATTTCTTTGTGTCACAACTTCAACAACTCCCAGGAAGTCACAACATTCCCTTAATTCGGCAGGCTCTACTCAGTCTACTCTTCCATTTTACAGCCAACAACTGAAAATACCTAGTGAATGGGCAGTTTTTATCCACAAACGACCCATACAAACAAGTTTACTTTGCTGTCTGCAGGCAATTTTAACACCTTGTTCTTCAACAGTCGACTACTGTTAATTGTCATAACCATTTTCTTTCTTACTATGCTCTCTGTTAGTTTTCAAAGAATTTAGTTCCGGATTGCCTTTATAACGTGACCATTATATAATTGCCCTAACAGATTTAACTTACATCTGTGGAAATAAGTCATTACACCTACTCAGTCCGATCAACGACCCTCCTGTGTTTGTTGGAATTCCTAACTGTGAGTCAGGTCCCGTCTGTAATGGGAAGGAGGTAGTGGTTTCAACCTGAGGCCCCTAGCTTGCGGAGACGTTCAATAGATGATGCTTAGTTTTTGTGTCTTACGGAAGAGGCAACCATTATCTTTATAGATCAATTTCCTTCCGGAAAAAATTACATCTATATTTTGACCATAGATTTGGCCTAGCCACTCTATCAGCTAAACACCTCTTTGGCAGATTGGGAAGATTTCGTTTGATCCCTTGTAGATATTGTGAAATAATCCGTGAAGTTGCCGCTCTGCGCTCCAGGAACCTGGGTCATAAATATCTCTCTTGTGAAATACAAGGTATGTCCCATAAGTTCCCGGACTGGGTCTATAAAAAAAAAGGTAAGATTTTTTTATTAAAACTTTTCAAAGTAATCCCCCCCTTGCTTCAACGCACCAGCGCCATCGTTTCTCCCAATTGTCGAAACAGTTTTTATAAGCCTCTTTTGGAATGCTCTTCAATGCTAACGGCCATTTTTCTATTATGTCATCCCTGGTGTCAAAATGTCTTCCTTTTAGAACTGCTTTAAGTTTGGGGAACAGGAAAAAGTCATTTGGTGCGATGTCTGGGAAATAGGGTGGTTGAAGTAGGATTTGTGTCCCGTTTTTCGTCAAAAAGCTAGTCATAAAGTGCGCTGTGTGAGGGAGAGCATTGTCATGGTGTAGGATCCAGCCACCATTAGTCCATTTTTCTGGCCTTTTTTTTTTCGAATCGCTTCCCTTAGACGGCGAAGAATGCCCAAATACATATCCTTGATAACTGTTTGGCCTGCAGGAAGATACTCGTGATGAAAAATGCCCTTTTTATCCAAAAAAGCGACCAGCAACACCTTGTTTCTGGATTTCAATAATCTGGATTTTTTGGGTCTAAGCTCACCCTGACATCTCCACTCGGCAGATTGATGCTTGGTTTCAGGATCATAGCCATAGACCCATGTCTCGTAGCCTGTGATTATCCTGTCTTTTCATTCCGGATCCGTTCTTGTCATTTCCAACATGTCCTCACAGGTTGCAAGCCGACACAGTTTTTGCTCATTAGTGAGGAATCTTGGGATGAATTTTGCGGGAGTCTTTTTGATTTGGTTACGATCCTTCCAATCGTTGTTTTAGAGATGCCTGTGTCTTGCTCTAGCTCCAGCAAAGTGGTTCGAGGATTTTCTTTTATCAAATCGGTGATTTTTTGCACATTTTCATCAGTCCTTTGAAATTTTTGGGCGTCCTTGACGAAGATCATCTTCAATGGAAATTCTGCCAGCTTTAAATCTAGAATGCCATTCAAAAATAATTGTTCTCTTTGGGGAATGCTTTATTAAGCATTTAAAAAGTTTCGGTTGCTGATATTTGAAGTTTCACACAAAATTCTATGCAAATTCTCTGCTTCAATTTTCGTTCCATCGTAAAATCGCCGCAGCGCTATGTGTAACCTTTAAATAAATTAGAATAACTTTGGGGCGCGTGCACGTACCGCCTCGATATTGGTACCACCGTGTAGCCAGATATTTTTTCTATAATAAACAGTCAAATTCATTTACATTTTTCATTTATTTATTTTTTTATGGACCCAGTCCGGGAACTTATGGGACATACCTTGTACAATCCGACCTGGTCTAAGGAAGATCATTAGCCCGAAATTATTGTCAAAAGGTGGACGCTTCTTAGTTTGTCAAAGCTGGTGTTGTGGATTTATCATCGACCGAGTCCGCTAGTTTGCGGCGACGGTCAATAGAAAACGCTTAGTTTTAGCGTCTATTTTGAGAGGAGAGGCCATCTTTATTTCTATAGATCACTTTCCGCCCGGCATAATTTCCATCGAAAATATCTCTGTTGGTCTGAATTATTGGAAATACTACTATCGTATTTAAGCCTGTTGTTGTTTAAACCAGGTTACAAATCTATTCTGTTTACATTAAGTCAATTCAGTTGTTAAAATATGATTTGCGTAAAAATTATTTAAGCTAATCTTGTCGTTGCTACAGGAAACTGTAACTATAAACTCCCATTATGGGGATATAGGAATAACAGTTTGACAAATAATTTGTTCCTGATATAGGTATAAAATAAATCATTTTAGAGAACTCAATTTATCTAGACAATGGTAAGGAGAAACAGTGGGGAGAAAACGAAGACTCCCTGATCATCTGGATGAAGACTCTTCGGTGTTGGGAAGGCTCTTCGAATGTTTATAATTGTAAATAGTCGTGTGTATAGTTCCCACTTAGCATATATCTCTTAGGTCTATGTGTATGATTTATATTTATGGATTACAATAAAAGTGATCTAAAAATCTGAAATATAGACAACGCTAAAAGTGTAATCCCCTCTATACCGAAGTAAAATAGAAACTTACAGGAAAAAGTTTCCAGGTTTACTAGCAAGTAGTTGTAGGAACTATATTGTTAGCTTCTACTATGGCAATGTTACTTCAGAAAGTGGAGAACAAATTTTGGGAAGAGGTAAATAGGTAACTGAATAGTTAGTGATCTAACTCTTTATAAGCAAAGTCTTAGATTCAAATCCGAACATATTTTTTTCTCCCGAGATAAGAATTCATAAATAGGTCTTTGTTGTCATGTTCTTTAAGCTGAAAAGCTGTGCTCGAAGCAAAAAATATTTGTGAAATTTTTACAATGATAGAAGTATCTCTTTTACGCGTCGTTACCAAAACAAACTTCTAAATTCAGACTACATAAGCAGAATGACCGATACAATAGACGTAACGATAACGCTGATAAGGTTCGCTCTGATAAGCCAAAACATCCCAAATATTTTCATCGAAGTTCATTAAACGTGAATATCTGTCCCCTATGATTATATATATGTGAAAAATAGTACAAAATTGAATTTGTACTTGGATGAGGTGAATAAATTAAGAAAAAAAAGTATCTCCAGATCGTGCAACTTTAATGATGAGCATCGAATCATTTTTGTAGCGTTATTATATATACATATAACGCTACAAAAATGATTCAATGCTCATCATTAAAATGTATTACGATCATATCTTCAAAATGTCAATAATTGAGATGAGAGGTGCTATATTAGCAATAGGAAATTTCGAAAATGATATTTTCTAATAATTTTATTTATTTTAAAACAACGAATATATTTCAGGTAAGAATCCTTCTCTCTTCACTCCAAGATAAAATATTGTCTTAAAGAAAGGTATTCCTTCCTTGAAAATTTGCTGTTTCAGAGATAAAGAAAATTATTGGGAAATAACATCTTAGATTTTATTGTTGTTATGATCATGCCTTTAATCTTCACCTCATCTACGACTGTCCAAACTTTACAGAAGTGAGACATCGGTTGTTCCCTGATTTAAATGATCTATCTCTTTTACATCAGCCACTTTGTCTATATAAATTTTATGAACTCTGTAGAATAATACATGTGAATTTGTTAATATTTAATTTTAAGTTCTAATTTGTTTGCTGTTTTGTTTCCTCTGTATTAGGTGCAAATATCTGAATATCGCGCCTGGTTGACTAACAAAAAAAAAAAGCCTTTAACTAGGGGAAACCGTAATAAAACCTTGAGGATGAGGTATCCCAGAAGTTTACTAGTTAAATATTTTGTCTGTTGTCCTCGTCATATTCCTCAAGGAGGATAAACCACTCGACTGACTCTCAAGCTACAAGTTGACACAAACCCACGAGGCTCTTGTGTCATTTCCTAATATCCACAAGGCCAGTCCAACTGGGTCAATAGTGAAACTCCTGTCAACAAAAATTTCAAGGTCATTCTTCTCAAGTAAAACTTACCATGATATCTCACAATATCAATATTTTATTTATCTCTCACTCACAGAAACTTCACATCATCCATTTAGTAAAACTTCCAAAGTTGGAGATACAGACTATGTAGATTTTATTGGTTTTCTATATTCAACCATAGAAAAATTGTAATATAAATTTGTGTGTGTGTGTTTGGTAGCAGAATCCGTGTCTGCTCGAAACTTGAGAACATATTGGAATTGGTAAAAAAACGGACCAGGAATGGAAGAACAAGCTAGTTACAGACTGATAAACATGGGCCGACGACTATGACCCTGAAACCAAGCGCCAAACCACCGACTAGCGAAAGCTTAAGAATCAAGGATATTAATATCTAGAAAAAAGGTAATAATGATCACCTTTTTGGACAACAAAGTCATTGTTCACCAATAGTGCTTGCTATAAGGTGCAACAGTTAACAAAGCAGCTTAATTGGACAATCTTAAACTGTTATGAAAAGCAATCCAGAAAAAAAAAGAAAGAAAAAAGAAAATGGTAATTAGATATTACATTATGATCATTCTCACTTACACGGCGCATTTGATTTAGGATTTTTTTTTTGAAAAATATCTGATATTTTACTTAACGGTCCTAATTTACCAAGAAACAGCACCTAATGGTTACTTCATATTTCCTAAACTCAAATGTGCAATGAGAGGATGGAAATTTGACAAAAATAATGGCATTATTGAAAAATTGACGTGAGAGAGAAGCATTAGTATTAATATATATTTTTTTGCTTATCCCTAGTACACGTGGTACAGGCCATGGTAATCATGGTGGGTAGAAGTTGGCGACTGCTTTTACTCTAAGTGCACCACATGTCCACACATGTGAAAAACAGTATTAGACTCTTTTTAAAAAACAATTATTAGAACTCACGCAGGTCTAGCGTCTTGAAAATGATACCATCGTGTAGCCAACTTTTTATTCTCTATAATAAATTCAAAATCTGCCAGAGCAGTTATAATTCTTTTTGTGTCTACAGTCCGGGGTCTTATTGGACATGCTTTGCATAAACAAGAAGTGAATAAGGAACCTGAATCAAACTGCGCGCAGCAATTAAAAAAAATATATGTTATGAATATAATGTTTTGTTGTTGAAAAGATAGGGAATTGTAGGTGCAGTCGTGAAAATAGGAAATATATTTATTTACTTATCAAGTAGGTTTTATTTTCAATTACTTGAAAAGAATTGTACATTGAATATTTATCACAGTTATATAGAATTTATAAAATGAATCCCCTATATTAGTGAATAAAAAATAATAGGTAGGTTAACTATACATCTTTATGAATATTCAAAAAGTGGTATATTCTAAAACTACGGTAAAAATGTAGAACAGTCAATAAATGAAAATAAAATATATATTTAAAAAATAAAATATTTACATTTTTAGATTATATAATTGATATATATTCAGTTATTAAGTTCTTCTAAGGGATCGACAGAAAAAAAAACGTATTAAAAATCGATTCAAATTATCTGAAGTGAATCCCTTATCATAGATTAGGTTTTTTTCGCTGGGAAGGTACTGCTGATAATCCAGTCTTTCCAAATAGGTTTTAATCTTCAGTTTAGTAATCGTAGAAATCCATTCTATAGTATTAAAAGAAATAACGCATTCCATCCTTAACAAATAGGAATTGAATCAAAAACTTTTTTTTAGATAAACAGCTCTACTAACAAAATTAACAATTTAGAAACTAAAAATATAAAAATAAAACTGATAGCATTCCATAATTGATAATCTAACCCTGCAACAGAGAAAGGCTTTCTAAAAAAAAGCAGATGCGATGATTATATTTTAAATTGTTATTGCCTATTGTGTCTTATACCAGGAAATGATTGATTCAATTGATTCTTTTTTGAAGTTGACAATATTACGTAATAACCTATCACTGTCTCCCAGCCGTACGTCTGGAAAATATTTCCAGGTATTGCGATATCCTTGGCAATCATAAAGATAGAAGCTGCCTTGCCGGCATTCATATTTATTTAAAAATATACAATTCGGCTAGTTAAAGTTTTACCTCGGGACCAAAATTGGTCTTTTTTTTTTGCTTATCCCTCGTACACGTGGTACAGGCCATGATAATCATGGTGGGTAGTAGTTGGCGACTGCTTTTACTCTAAGTGCACCACATGTCTACACATGTGAAAGGCAGTTCAACTTTGCACTTACAAATGTGCCAAAGCCCCGTTTGGTTACTTGCACTCGCTGGTGGGGTTGGACAATTGGTCTTGATTATCGTAAATGACTTTTGGTAAAATCCTTGGTAATGTTGATTAAGTTGCTCCTTTACAGAATTAACTAATTATGTTATTTATATATGTAAATGTCTGATTTAATACTAAACTATTTTAATTGTTTTAATGGCTTCTCAATTAATTATTTATACCAGTGTTTGAGTAACCATATGGGTATGCAGATAAAACTGGCAGTTATTTTTAGTTTAGTCAGCGAGTAAGCTAAATTTGCATCTTAAAATTTAGTTTATTATTTCACTATATATTAATATGGACTATTTATTAATTTTTCAAAATAAATTGTTTTTCAAATATTTGTGATAGAATAATTAGTTTTAAAAATGATAAGTTGCTATATTTTATTCGTAATAAAAAGTTGGACTTTGCAGTTCTGAAAACAAACGGTGATACATTTTTGGCCAAGCTTGCATAATCAGACCGACGAGAAAATGAGAAGGTAGGCTGAAGAGATTCACTTCAGGTAAGAATGCACCTATCTGTTGGATAATATTTTTCAAATATTATTTTCATTCTATGATTGTTATTATAAAATAAATAAAGCTTCCAGGGTTAAGTAAGTGATTGTAATAATCGGTGACTTAAAATCTTTGGTGTCAGGAATGTATATATATATATATGAGTTAATAGATGTATATATTATTGAATGACCTCCTCCAAGGTCATTGGATCATTTTGGACCACGTGATCCTGAACTACGAGGAGTTTGTCCGCGTCCGCGTCTGCTACCGCTGCTGTGGCTACGGCCACAACGCCGATAGGTGCACCAAGGCTACGGTCACCTACTTCCACTGCGCTTCTGGTGACCACCAAGGCCGAAGCTGTCCAACTCTCGTCAACCCGCTCACGGCCAAGTGCGCTAACTGCTCAGCCAAGGGCCTCTCTGCCGACCACGAGGCAAGATCAATGTATTGCCCAACTGCCCAGAGTTAGAGCTGAAAAATTCCAGTCCTCCCCCCTCTTCCTATTTGTTGTATGAGCTGTTATATGAGTTTGTTATTGACATAAATATGTTGTAATACCTTGAAAAATGTTGGCGTTCAGCCCACACAATTGAAATGCTGGTAAATTAATTATATTTTGATCCAATATATGCCTTCTAAATTAAACACAATATACGTTTAACTCTATATACGTTTTATTTAAAATTTAATCATTGAGTATATCATGGTAAGAAAATTAATTTAGAAATTCCATCCATACATTTCTACAGTATAATTCATCGAGTAGTGGCCTTGTGAGAAACTTGATAGAAATGCCTATTAAAACAGATTTCACCATAAAACGTTGTAAATTGCCCTAACCAAGATTACCCAATCGGAATATTTTGTGTCAGAATAGACGTGGAAACACCAGAAATTATTAGCCATTTCTATCACGAATCAGCAATAATGCCAACAAAGCTACTTTAAGATCCGGCAAAGTGCCAACATGATGTTTGTCTAATTAAGTTCTTACTTGGTTGACAACTGTCGTTTTTTTTTAGCTTCACGAAGATGGAGGCATACGTCAGGATGATGTCATCGAATTGTCATCAAAGAAACCATTGACTACATCCGCGTGTTTGTTACAACAGAAAATGACATCATCTCTTAGTTGAGGTGTATTTGTAAGTTCTTTATCACACAACGGGATATCTCTTAGCATATGAAATATACTTCTTCACGCAGTCAAAAGATTATACAAGTAATATTAATATTTGAACGAATTTTTCTTTTACAAATAAAGCATTTTATATCTACACTTATTGCAATGGAAGAATATTGGGAGGGTCTAGAGCATTAGTTGTCAGATCTTCCAGTGGTTTTATTTCAATTGAAGTTAGGACAGTAGGAAGTGTTTTAATAAAAAAACATTAGCGATGAAATCTTCGTTCGATCAAAATGATCCTACTTTGTGAGCAAGATCTTAATCTCCACTTTCTATAGATAACTGATATTTTACTTCTGTTTACCTAACTGGGAGAATCCTGTATGAGACGAGTGTCTTTAATAAAGGTTTTTTTATTGTTTATTGTTGTTGATATTATTCTGAACGATTTTTTTCTTTACAAATAAAAATAATTTCTACGTTTTATTAGAAAAAGGTAATACTTACATTTCCTAAATATAGATGGAGAGATCTAATGCCTTATATTTTAATCGAAATATTACGTGTAATCTAGTAATAGTCTCTCTCACTCTTTGAATTCAAGTTTATTCAGGTCGGTGAACTTATTGAAAAATATTTGAAAATTCCAACTGAAACTCTTTCATAGAGATTCAGGGCTTCGCTCACGTTAATTCAGGGCTGCTTCGATCTACCGATAAAGCACAAGCGACCGAGTTTGACAAAGAGATGTTTTGCAGGCGAGAGGTGGCTAGGTTAGTTTTTTTAAGTTGAAATATAAATGAATGTTTATACCTACTATAGGGAAAGTTAGCTATGGATTTAAAGTCAAATACTCTGCAAAAATAAGCGCATACTACACACAATTTAGCATCCACCTAATATTTGGCAAATTCGGTTCATAAAAATTGTCCTCCAAATTCACTCTAACAAACCCTCATACCCACAATATCCTCAGAAAATTAAAAAATCAAAATTATACATGTACAAACTATGGAAACTTTGGTTATGCAATTTTGTCTCAGCACCAGCTTTGTAGAATTCGGTTCGGCAAACATGTCTCCAACTCAGGCAAATTATTTTCTGCAAAATTTTCAACCACACCAGCTTAGAGAAATTCTCAAATATCACCTATACAGTTTATTTATTAGTCTATGGATATTAAATATATTTATTCCTTAACGAAATCTGTAGATTGTCATAGTAGTTTTACACAATTGCATAATATGCCATCTCGAGAATAACTAAGGGATTCCTACGATATTGATTTGAAAATCTCTTCAGCTGGTAAATATACATAGTTTCTTAAATACGGAATTTACTTCTCATTCTAATATACTTTTTAATTTGATGAGCCGCTTTATAAAGTGAGCGTCAAAGAAAAAACTCGGCGCTTCGCGCCCTTCAAGGTATTCCGCCCCATAAAAGGCAAAGTATCCCTCTTGAACTTCAATTTCTTCTATTAGTACACTAAGTTTGAAACTATCTTACCTATTTCTTATGTAGCTTTTGCCTACGTACAGCATATTTTTCCATTTGAGATACGTATAAAATTTTATATAGGTATTTACACATACACAATATTAACGGAACTTGTTCTTGTACAAATTGGCATTGTCAGTATCTCCAATAATGATCCGACCTCTGCCCACATTGTCATCTTATTTCAGATGCCATTCTGACAGTCTCTTGGTCACAACACATTTAATGTAACCACTTTTTATTAAATCTTCTTAAGAAATAAATTGTTCTGGGGTCATCCGATCAGTTAAAGCTATCTATCCAGTAAAAGGACAATAGGTGCGAAGGCAAATCCGGATAACTGGCGACTTCTGTACGATAACTTCAGGAGTCCAGTTTTCACGCCCTTAATGATTGATTAAGATGTTTATTCCTTCTTTTTAGCCACATAACCACTTTTAAAAATTCTTCCTCAAAAATAAATTGCTCTGGGGTATTCTAATTAGCTGAAGATACCCATCCAATAAAAGGACAATAGGTGTGAAGAACATCCGGCTAATTGGTGACTTCTGTACGTGGCTTCTGAAGTCCAATTTGCACGCGTTTAATGATTGATTAAGAAGATGTTAATTCCTTCTCTCCCATAACAGGAAGTTCGTGACCCTCTGATGAACTCTCTCCATCTTGTTCTCTCTTCATCCAGATTTCTTGCTTCTTCCAGGGTCACTCGGATAATTTGCTTAATTTGCTCTGATTGATTAAGATGTATGTCATACTGAGATGCTCAACTCTGTGAATTTTTTTTATAAAATTAAAATTACCAGAAATTTCCTCACCTTCACTAATGATATTGAAGGATTGTCTGACAGTTCAATATGAAGTCATCAAATAGAACCAAACAAATAGAAAATTAAGAAAAAAGACGTCTCCTGATCGTGCAACTAAAATTGCTGATGGCTTGAGCTACCTATCGGAATAAACATCAACTAATCGTTGCTTTACAATTATTACATAATTGGTTAATTACCGTTTCTTTGATTAATCAAGAAAAGATAACTTCCTACGCGTTTCGGGCTGTTGGCCCCTCGTTAACACCCTATTTATCAAATAGGCAATATTTTTGTCTAATAATTTAGATGACAAAAATTCACACGAAACTTCAATAACTACCGTTACACTGGCTGCGGTCATTTCTAAACCACTCACTTGTACATGAATTTGTCTGCTAGTATGACCAGGAATACTCAAACAGATCTCTCTATTGAACTCCAAGCCGCCTCAGTACTTGAGTGAAAAATATTCATTATTAAAGGTTTCATTTATATTGCCACGTGGAAAATTAGGGAAGGCAAAAACTTCAGGAGGAGACAACAATTTACAGTGGTACCTCGACATACGAGCGCCCCAACATACGAGTTTTTCGAGATACGAGCCGAGAAGCAAGTGATTTTTTGCTTTTAGTTACGAGCGAAATTCGAGATACGAGTTCGGTTCGGTAGTGTTGAAGATATTAATCTGTGATTTTAAATGTTTCTTTTTGACCAGTACTTTTGTTTTGTTTTTGCTTTTCCTAAAATGTTTCTTTCTTCTTCTTCATTATTATTTGTTCTATATGCAAAGCTTTGTTTTTTGAGACTTGAGTCAGAGGAGGAGGTTATTTCTACAAGTGAGATAAAAGAGATCTTAGGAATGTGGGAGAGAGTTTCACAGTTCGTGGAAAAAAAAAAAACACCCAGAAAAAGTTGCAACAGGTCGTGCATGACCTTTTTAATGACACTTGCCTAACTCATTTCCGGAACATTCTGTGAGGGAGGAAGAAACAAACCTCCTTGGACATGTTTTTTTCTAAACGGCCTACAGGTGAAAGCGAGAAAAATGTAGCGAAAAAGGCAAAGACCAGTGAGGATATCTAATTTATTTCTTTACATTCTCTTTTTTTGTTTTTGTGTAATAAATATTTCATATTTATAAATACGTTTTTATTATTTAAAACCACGTAACAAAAATAACTGGGGTGACATTTTGGAGGTTGGAACGGATTAATGGTAGTTCAATTGTTTTGTATGGGGAAATTTGCTTCGAGATACGAGTAATTCAAGATACGAGCAAGGTTGCGGAACGAATTAAACTCGTATGTCGAGGTACCACTGTATTTCAGGCAAGGACAAAACTATGAATGGTAAACAAAAGATAAGGCACGAGGTGAATTTACAGAGTAGAAAAATATAAACATAAAAATGACCACTCTGTTAATAAAAATAATAAAATTAATAAATACTTTGTTACAATATTTATAAATATATGGAAATATTCAATGATAATTTGTTTTTGAACACAGTCAAATCATACTTTATGTTTGAATTGATGTTGAGTTTGCTTAGTGAGGTTGGCACTTCAACCTTCCAATACCATCTATTCCAGACAGCCACCTTCTAATATATAAAACTTATATAAAAAAAGGTACTTTTCCAGTCAAAATATACGAAATAACAATGCACCATATTTCTTTAAAAATAAACACTTCGGCCAGTTAAAGTTTTATTTTCTCAACGTTTCAACAAAATTCTTTTGTCTTCGTCAGGAAAAATAAAAATATAGCATTTGGCAAGGCGTTTTATTTCTCCTGACGAAGTCAAAAGTGTTTTGTTGAAACGTCGGGAAAATAAAACTTTAGGAAATTTTAAGGGATTTTTGGCAACAATAAGAGCGGTTGAGGACTCTAGCTGTCACTGTGGCAAGGAAATCCAGGACTCAAGATCCCTACTGTTGGAATGCCCACTCTTTTTTAGCGCTAGACAACAGACAGTAAACAATGTTGTAGATCTATATGAATTGGAAAATACTAGAGAGATTTTACACACATTTAACCATTTTTGTCACAGATTTAACTATTTTTGTAAACATATTTATGATTATCTTTCTAACCTGGAAGGATCAGGTTCCTAATATATATTATTGTTTCTTATTTTTAACTAATTATTTTTTTGTATAATAAGTTTATAACATTTTCTGTTTAAAAATGTAAATAGACGCAATTATCCCTAGCCAGGATATCGCGTTTTGAGTGTTGAAATAAATAAATAAAACTATAACTAACTGGTCGAAGTGTCTATTTTTTAAGAAGTATGAATGCGCCGGTCAGGCAACCTATATCTTCAAGATTGTGCCATCTATCGACCGTCTCTGCAAATTAACAGAATCATGTTAATAACACCAGCTTCGAATAATCATCTGAATACCGTGGTTTCGGGCTAATAGTCATTACCAGTCCAGGGCAGATTTTATTTCATGAAATCCACCAAGAATTCATCAAATCTTCGGAATTAACCAAAGAAGTGTTTAGCTGACATTATAATCCAAACTTAGCATATTTCTCTGGAAAATAATCCAATAGATGAGAACTTGCTTGGCGCCATCTTTGAAATACCTTCCAAATAAGACAACAAGAAGACTTAGGTCTAAAGGACTACATTTGTTCATTACAGAGGAATCCGAGAGAATTAACCAAATAAATAAATAATTATCAAAATTCGAAACTATTATAGACGCGTATGATTCAAGTTCCAAAAATGCAATATAACAGCGGTATGGTAGATTAAACTGGCGAAACCGCTGAAAGGGTTCACCACTGATGAGCCAGGCTCTCCCATTAATTTTTCCATTGCAGTAAGGGCAGTATAAATTGTTTTATTTTTAAAATAGAATCATACGCGTCTATAATAGTTTCGAATTTTGATAATAATAGTTAACATTCTTAGCTCAGAGAGGAGAGAACCAAGGTTTAAAATTAAAGAAGAGTAAATTCGTCCTTCAATATAAACTACTTTCTTGGCACTGCAATTTGTCCTTGAAAATCTACGCTACAATGTTTATTGACCAATGTTGGGCCTAACAATTCAACAAAATGGGAATTCCGGGACTTCTATTTCCCAATTTTATCGTCAGTGAAGATTTCTAAGCTTCTTTGAATCATTCCGTGAGAGAATGGGCCATCTGTGTGTCATGGGATGATGCCGTAGCATAATCCGTGGTTGATTAGCTCGTTGCAGAGGGATTAGGGAAATTAACCCTGGCCGGGCCTTGATCCTTGGCCATGTCGTTCAGCAGGGTCAGAGCTTCTCAAGATGTTCTTCTTGCGTTCTTTCTTGAATAGAAACGTTTTCTTCCTTATACGGGAGAATCATTTTAAATTGGCCGACCTTTAATTCCCTTTATTTTGCAGTTTGTGTTGATATTTGATGATGAATGCTCAGTTGATATGATAATGCTATTAAATTATTCATATTTTATTTTTTGGATCTTCATTTGTGAATTTATCTTTACGAAATTAATACTATGGATTCCAACCTTTTTTTTATCTCAGTATCATAAATACTACATCCAATATTTCGACATGGCAGTTCTCCCATCTTCTGGGAATCGACTCTTGTCAATATATCAACCACATGATGCTCGAGTAGAGATGAAGTTAATATAGCATGTGTTATATGTAATATGTGATTATATATATTCATGAATACCAAAGGAAGCAATGTAATGATGAGGGTCAAAGCCCAAAAGAATGTTATACAGGTTTGCTTTTGTCTGTATTTGCCAAAACTAGTGTTGTGGCTCATTCTTTATCATCACTAGTAAAAATGCTCCAATGGCCCCCGATTCTTGCAAAATTCCAACCCCACCATCGAGTGCAAGTAACCAAACGGGGCTCTGGCACATTTTTAAGTGCAAAGCCTAACTGCTTTTCACATGCGTGGACATGTGGTGCACTTACAGTAAAAGCAGTCGCTAACTACCCACCATGATTATCATGGCCTGTACCACGTGTATTAGAGATAAGCCAAAAAAAAAAAAAAAAAACTAGTAACGTTTTTGTACTAGGGCAGGGGCCATGCTAATCTTCTCTGTATCGTTCCAATTTTAGTATATGTACCGCCGAATATGTACGTTTTTTTGTAATAGGGTGATCAACAATTATAACGTTCTGATATTTAATTGAAAGGAGATGCTTTTCTTTTGAAAAAAAAAAAAAAATTAAAAAAAATATATATAATAATTAAGGCATATCCTGGCTTTTTAGATGGCAGAGCGCCATCTAGTGGAACAGAAATCAACCAAACATTGATTTAACCTGTTCCCTGATATTTGGTTAACCCATTTTCTTGTTAAATCAAGAAAATCCATCCACGAACGCGTTATATATATTAACCAAACGGCTTATTTTGGATAAAATATTTTATTAATATCAAAATCCAATATTTGGTTGGATGTCAATTTTTCTATTTATACAGTTCTTATTTTCCATAGATATCTATAACTTTCTAAAATTCTTGAGTACTTATCATGTCTATTGTTATATATAATTTATGATTTTCAAAAATTAGCCATATGGTCCTGTTTGAGCGCGTGATCCAACAAAATATTAATGGGCCATGGTTTTTGCAGGCTGTTTTGTGTTGGTTTATTTTCTAGGTGGCAGGGCGCCATCTAGTGGAGTAAAAGTAAACTAAACGTTTATTCAACTTGCTCCTTGATATTTGGCCAACCCAATTTCTTGATAAATAAAAAAAAGTCAACCACGAACGCGTATCAGGCTGTTGGCCCTCGTCAGCGGGGTGCAGACTGTATCTCTACGACTAGAATTTGGTCCCAGAGACTTCCTGAGAAATCAAGAAATAGGTATTTAAGGCCAAGTTTGGAAGCCTCTGGGACCAAATTTTGGTCGTAGAGATACAGTCTGCACCCCGCTGACGAGAGCCAACAGCCCCAAACGCGTTCGTGGTTGGCTTTTTTTGATTTATCAAGAAATTGCGTTGGCCAAATATCACGTTAAATAAACATTTAGTTTATTTTTGCTCCACTAGATGGCGCTCTGCCATCTAGAAAAGCTCATGTGAGCCTTGTCAGGATATGCCTCTTTATATATATAGATAATATTTCATGAAAACAAATTTCTGCTACCACTGAAAAACCGAAGATGAAAAGAATATTGAGAAGTTTTATCAATGGTGAAACCACCCCGCGGTGTTGACAGTTTATTGAGCAATGTTATAAATGAATGTATATCTCTCATTTACGTATAAAAAAGATGTATAAAATTGTGCGTGATTCATTCATTAAGTCGAACAACTTGCACGAAACTGAGAGGCTGTGACGTTTGAAGAATTTCCAGGTGGATGAACGCAAATTCCCCAGTTACTCATCTTCAAGATATTAATCTCCTACACGAGCAAATTAACTTACTCAAGGGAAATTCCAATTTTTAAAATGTTACCAAATATCAAAAAACAATTCAATCACGTGACTGTTTCTACGTGGAGAAGGCATTGTGTTGCAGACTGACCTTGACTGTAGGTCAAGTGGTCAATTATCTCCATATGTTTTTCTATGAATAAATAAAATGTAATTTTCCTATTGGTTTGGATGTTATCGAGACAATTATAGTTAGGCATTTTTATTTGATTTCGATGCCAATATTTTAAAATTACTTTATATATTTTAAAAGAAACAAATCTGATTTTGCAATTGAATGTTGATAATGACTTGCGCCATCTATTGGATTTGTTAACTAATCGTTGATTCTTAAATTAATTTTCGGTCTTTGTAGTACAGACTGCTCCAAGCTGAGCTTTAAAAGCGATCGTTATTGGATTTTATTAATTTACACACCAAGAAAAGATGTCTACCAAATATCATGGAATAAAAAAATTGACGATTAATTTATATTTTTCCCGATAGATGGCACAAGCCATTTGTAACGTTTAGTTGCATGATCAGGATATGCTTCCCCCCCCCCCCCCCCCCCCCCCCCCAATTTTACCACCTGATCCCTTACATTTTCCATTTTGCCATATTTTGTTGGTATTTCTTTTTACTTGATTTAGGAACCAGTTTTATATTTTACGTTCTTAGACTTCAAGTTGTTGACCTTTAGGCTGCACTTAATGCTGATTTTATTCATCAATTTGTTGAATTAGGTAATTATTGTGTGTGATCTCCTGTAGAAGGAAGTCCGTGCCCTAAAGCTAGAGAACAATAAAAATGTTTTGAAAAGATACTTTTCCTTGGAGGAATGATTAATTTTACTCAATAAAAAGGCATATATTGGATCGAAATATCATTTATTTTACATATAAATGCCTTTCTAATTGAATATTTATTAATGGATTGCTCTATTTTCAAAACGATATACTTATATATGTGATAAATAATAAAAAAGGTTAGGTGTTATATTAAAAACAAATTAGCCATACTTATATAATATATGTTTTTTTTTTGCCTATTCCTAGTGCACGTGGTACAGGCCATGATAAACATGGTGGGTAGTTAGCGACTGCTTTTACTGTAAGTGCACCACTTGTCTACACATGTGAAAAACAGTTCAACTTTGCACTTACAAATGTGCACTTATATATGTAAATTGGAAATGTATATATATCAGAATGTGTTAATATGGTCAATTGCTTTTTTTCCCGCTTATATTCATGTTGCATTAGTTATATGAGTCATGATGTGATATATCAATGATGTAAAATGTGATCTCTGTATCTGGATATATGTCTTCATCCATCTCCGGGTCTCGCTGGTCAGAAATGTAAACACATGTATAATTTGAAATGTAAATAAATACTCATTTAAATCATTAAAAATAATGAAGGCATATCCTGACCAGGATCTCATGTGCTTTTTAGATGGCAGAGCGCCATCTAGTAGAACAAAAATCAACTAAACATTGATTTCTGTTTCACTAGATGGCGCTCTGCCATCTAAAAAGCAAATGTGCTCCTGATCAGGATATGCCTTCATTATTTTTAATATCAACACCTGACCTTTTATTTTTTAAATTGTTTTTTTTTTTCATTCATATTATTATTGTGAATGGAGTTGTCTAATGATACAAAAATACTACACATGGCCTATTTAAATTCTGATATATAGGTCAATTCATCATAGGGCCGGTAGAGTCGCCAGCAATTAGAACCACAAAAAAAAAATGGGCATATAAATCTCAAGAATTTTTTCAAAAGACAAAATCCTTTACCACAGCTCTCGTAACATAATCCGAACCAGTATATTGAGGAAGTGGTAAGACTTCTTAGGTTAGTATCCAAAGGCGGATTGCCGTTTTTGCAGGACTCCCAACATTCTCCACCTCAACTACCATTGCCATCTTAATAGGTAGGGGTTGAACAGCGCAGGGCTGATAGTCATTCTACTGGGCTATGTATCATTGCTCTGGTCAAATGAACACATTTCCTGGCTGGTTTGCTGAAGTGTTTACGTCGATCTACAGTCCTAGAATCAATATTTAGAGAAATTCTTTAGAGCTGCTCTCATCCGCCACCCATTTAAGGATAAAAATCACGGGCCATGACCCTCGTTAGTACATAGCTACTTCGATTTTATGCAAGATCCTAATCGGTTCTCGTTTTTAGCCGTTTTTCAATTATAATATTTTAAACGCTGTTGAAACACATTTACAAGAATAAATATAGTCCAGTTCTATCTTAGGTACAAACTTGTTTTATGATAACAAATTCGCATGGTTCCGTGAGTATCATAACCCGTGTCATGATCCAACCTGGGGGCTATCCAGTCAAATTTTTGCATTTCCCAGAGTATTCAATTAGGACTTTTTTTCTGCATCGTGGATCAAATTCTAATTTGATTTTCATATTGAAATACTTTCAACTTCAAATAGGTAGATTCTTTACGTATACCACGAGCCTTCCTAAGAGACAAAGTAATGTTGTAAGCATGTTGTAGATACTTTTTCATATACAGAAGTAACTCTCTGCCGCACTCAGCCATTTTCCCCGTGTTATTGGAATAACCTATTTTTAAAAGACTTTACTTAAAGTTTCTTTTTGTATGATTATCACATAGCTCTTTGCGCTATAGAGGTTAGTGTCATAATGGTATACAGTTAAACCTGTCTATAGCGCCCGATTTTAAATACGTAGTACGATGTGATTTACTTTAAACGTGACCTGTCTAAAGCACCCCCTCTCTATACCACCCTATTTTGGTGAGTCCCAAGAGGGGGCGCTATAGGCAGGTTTAACTGTATATTGTAAATTTTCGTCACCTAGGACCATGGATCTAATCCAGCATTGATAACTTTTTTTCTGAAATATTTTTAAAATCTCCCTGATTATTATAGAAATATAACAACGATCAGTTAGTGCAACAAGCCAATCAGGACTTTGTTGTTTTCTAAGTGCAAAAGTCGAATTGCCTTCTACAGATGGTGACAAGTGGTACACTTACAGTAGGCGGTGGGATGTTAAAGGAACGGCACATATCGTTGACTTTCGACAATCATGACAAAAAATTGTATTAAACACTTTTTTTTTAGTTCAGTGGGCCCTGATTTTTGCAAAAGTTCATATTCACTAAGGAGTGCAAGTAACCAAACGGAACTTTCTGGAATCTTATAAGTGCAAAAACCGAACTGAATTTCGTCGTGTTTTTTAACCTGTAGTGCACTTACAGTAAAAATCATCCACTGATTATCATGACCTGTACCACGTGTATACTTAGGATAAGTAAAAAAATGCAATCTCAAAATTCTGTCCATTATAATTATCATTGCCTCTCTCTTAAGTATATTTGGAAAGGGTGAAACAAAAAACATAGCTCTTGACGTTTGCCTTAAAAAAATTATTGAAGAATTTTAGGCACAAATTTATGAACATTTTGTTTGCATTTTTTTATTTTAGGCAAAAACAAACATAAATAGCATTAAACTATACATATTGAAATTCTAAATAATAATTTACCTCACTTTTATAAAAAAGGAAATGATATATATTTCAAATTTATTGTTTATTAATATATTTAGAGACAGTTTTTCTTGCTAGATTTCATTTTTTTTCTGAGTAGATAAAACAATATCTACGCACACTGTATTTCCCAAAGGTTAGGCGCCAGGAAAAAAGCAGGAAGACATCAACCAAGATTTGAATTTGTGGGATTTTTCCTTCTAATTCCATCAGGAAATTCCAAAGTACCATCTTCCCTGTTTTCTTGTCATAAAACCTGGCTGTCTGTGCACGACTCGTAGGTGTTTACCGCGGCCTGGAGAGGAGAGAGTGGGCGAAATTTCCTTCTTACTTCACTAGAAAGGATTAACGTATGAATATGCAAACTTTTGAAGTTTCCACAAAAATGATGGAGAACGGTTCCCACATAAAATAAAAAAGAAAAAAAAAGAAGAATTCCAAAATTTACAAAAATAAGCTAATCTGGCTAATAAATTAGTTTTTTAATTTTTAACAATTAAATTTATGCTGGCAAACTGTTTCTCTCTCGCTCTTCAACATTTCTTTTCTCTTCTTTAAATGAATTCGTTGAAAAGAAACTCACCCTCTCTTTTCAACAATTGTACATTGTTTAAATGTCATTGTTGAAAGAAATACACATTGTCAGTAAATTTAATTGTTACAAATTATATCGATAGATGGCAATTGAATTTATAAATGATAGTTTTAGCTCATCATCTATTTTTTAAAATTATCCTTAGCAAAAGTTTCATCGCTCGCCAGCTAATCACAACTCAGTAACTTATGAAAATGGCCTGTGTGACCTGTACTAAGACATCAGTTTCCAAATAAACTACCACGAACTCGTACAATCCATGACATTAACGCTGTATTGTTTGATAAACCTGGAACAATAAGCCACAAATCTGGGAGTCGCAATGTTTAGTTCATGAGGTGTATGTACATATTTGTTATGCATTTCGAAA
Organism: Cordylochernes scorpioides; assembly: GCA_030710605.1. Classification (NCBI taxonomy): domain Eukaryota; kingdom Metazoa; phylum Arthropoda; class Arachnida; order Pseudoscorpiones; family Chernetidae; genus Cordylochernes; species Cordylochernes scorpioides. The sequence goes on from CP092864.1 coordinate 34,517,467, forward strand.
ATTACGTAGATTCTTTTCGTCTTATATAATGTTTGATTGGACATTCTTTTCACAATGGTTAACGATATGATTACACAAGTATTTCCTAATCAGGGAATTGGACATTGCATTGATGTCTGCTGCCATCTGTCGGAGTACATAACAATTAATCGATGCTATGGTATTGCAAATAAATTCTTTTCAAATAAATAAGGAAAGTCAACTACTAACAACTTTTTGGGCTGTTGGCCCACTTCAGCGTTTAGTTAATTTTTGTTACACTAGATGGCGCTAGGCCATCTAAAAATGCTCATGTGAGCGGTTAGGGAGTGTCAATTTTGTTTTTAATATCAACATCTGACTATTTTCATATTTTTTCTTATTTTTTCACATGAAAAGCGTTTTTACGCAAACTTGGCCTTTAATACTCATTTCTTGATTTCTCAGGAAGCCTCTAGGAACGAAATTTTGATCGTAGAGATACAGTCTGCACCACGCTGATGAGAGCCAACAGTCCGACACTCGTACGTGGTTGACTTTCTTGATTTATCAAAAAAGTAGGTTAGCCAAATATCATTGGAACAAGCTAAATCAACGTTCAGTTTATTTTTGTTCTAATAGTTGGCGCTCTGTCATCTAAAAAGCTCATGTGAGCCATCAGGAAATGCCAATTTTGATTTTAATATCAACACCTGACCTTTTTTATATTTTTTATATTAATTTTAGAATATTGTAATATTGGAAAAGCTTATGACGTGTCAAAGCCGATTTATATTCTTGGTTCCGTTGTTAAATCTTGTTGTTAAACATTTTAAATATTTATTGATACATTTATAATATATATTCACCTCAAAAATAATAATATAAAATTATCTTACTCATTATATTTATCTTTTTTTATTCATTATATAGATATATATGACGAGCGCCAACAGCGCGAAACGCGTTCGTGGATGGCTTTTCTTGATTTATCAAGAAATTGAGTTGGCCAAATATCAGGGAACAGGTTAAATCAATAAATAGTTTATTTCTGTTCCACTAGATGGCGCTCTGCCTTCTGAAAAGTACATGTGCTCCTGGTCAGGATATACCTACTTTGTTTTTAATATCAACACTTGACCCACACTTTTTTATTTTTTCTATTGTTTTTTCACATATATATATATATATATATAGTTAAAAACTATATGACAAAAATATAACAGTAATTCCACATTTACAACTCAAGGAGCAAACTGATAAGAATGATAACTCATATCAAGTAGATTTGATTAGATTAGCAAGGCAAATCTAAATTAATTATAACAATAAATAGTTGTTTAGTTTTATGGTTTAGTTTTGTATTAAAATTATCTTCATTATTTTGATTATTTAAATTCAAATTATAAAATTTGTAAATTGTTATTATTTAGTAGAGAGAGAGAGAGAAAAAAAATCCTTTACTTCTAACACATCATTCAGTTAATTATATATTTATAATTAATAACAATAAAATTTAACAACGTAACGTCTTTTGCATCGGCTTTTACACGTCATTTAGACATACTCTAACCTATATATAGAATAATAGAAGTGAGAATATATATAATATTATAAATTTTAGTAGTTAGTGAAAAGAGAGAAAGACAGAACCATGCACTTTTAGTCAAACTAATAATAAGAAAAATAAAAGTTTTGTAAAGAAGGTAGATAAGATTGTTAGTATATATATATATGATAATTTAAACCAATAACCCTATATTATGTAATACGTATAACAAGCTTGTCATGTTGTATATAGAACTAATTATAAACTACAACTAATTATACGCATAATTGACATGTCTCCTTGCATCACCAAATGTAATGTACTGAGGATGAATAAATAAAAAACTATATAATAGATTAAAAGCTGAGTTAAGAGCCAGAGAGAGATTTACAAAGTAACTTCTAAAGATAGATTGTTAGCCGCCAGCCTGGCGCCATTCTCGAGTAACATTGACACGTGTATGACCCAATTCTCTTAGTCAGAGCGGTCATATAAAAAGGCCGCGTAGCAACAGCCAGTTCAGTTCAGTTCCAGAGTTCCCCATCTGCGTGTCGCCGGTTGTCACCAACTCATCGACGATGTAAAACAGTAAGAAACCTTCTCAATCTCCATCATAGCTTTTGGCTCGCTTTTTATCTATTCAAGGAACCTTCTACAACGTGTCGCTTCGTTTTGTGTGTGTCCTTACCACCCATCGCTCAACAACCACGACTGCACGACTGCTTCTAGCCAACATGCCACACTGCATTCATCTAACAGGGTAAAACTACTACATTATTACATTATTACAGAGAGTCGACTGGATTCTACAAAAGGCTTACCAAACCTCAACACAATATCACAGATAGTCGACAGGATCCCTAATCACAGATAAGTCGACCCAACATATTATTACAGCTAGTCGACAGGATCTCAACACATTATCACATATATATATATATTTTTATAAATTTATATTTTATCCATTTTTTTAAATGATTTTTTATTTTTTTTTATTTTAAAATATGAATATAAATAGTTGTATTTAGTAATATATCTATAATATGAATTAACTTTTGTTATAAGTTTGGTTATTATGTTTTGAAACCCTAATGGTAGACCAGACATATACAAAAAAAATTAAATTGAAATAATTATTGGAAAAAGAGATCTGCTGGACCGGGAATTCTCAAATAGAAGTCCAGCTGGCATTTCATCCCTTCTCTATTATGTCAATAGATCTCTTTTCAACCGGATTTTATGTGTTAATATTAAGTTACTTCAGTGAAACGAGGTTTGTAAAGAGATCTATTGCCATAATAGAGAAGGGATGAAATGCCAGCTAGACTTCTATTTGAGAATTCCCGGTCCAGCAGATCTCTTTTTTCAATAATTATTTCAATTTAATTTTTTTTGTATATGTCTGGTCTACCATTAGGGTTTCAAAACATAATAACCAAACTTATAACTAAAGTTAATTCATATTATAGATATATTACTAAATACAACTATTTATATTCATATTTTAAAATAAAAAAAATTAAAAAATCATTTTAAAAAAAGGATAAAATATAAATTTATAAAAATATATATATATACTAACAATCTTATCTACCTTCTTTACAAAACTTTTCTTTTTCTTATTATTAGTTTGACTAAAAGTGCATGGTTCTGTCTTTCTCTCTTTTCACTAACTACTAAAATTTATAATATTATATATATTCTCACTTCTATTATTCTATATATAGGTTAGAGTATGTCTAAATGACGTGTAAAAGCCGATGCAAAAGACGTTACGTTGTTAAATTTTATTGTTATTAATTATAAATATATAATTAACTGAATGATGTGTTAGAAGTAAAGGATTTTTTTTTCTCTCTCTCTCTCTACTAAATAATAACAATTTACAAATTTTATAATTTGAATTTAAATAATCAAAATAATGAAGATAATTTTAATACAAAACTAAACCATAAAACTAAACAACTATTTATTGTTATATATCCTTCCTCCTTATATCTATAAAAATGAAATGCGAAATCGATGTTTGTTATCGCATCACGCAAAATCTACCGACTCAATCATTATGGAATTTCGCATGTAGGTAGCTGAAGATTTCGTTTAACATATAGGCTATTCAAAAAACTAAAAAAGTTAATGTGCTTTTTTTAAAAAATAAAAAACTAAAAAGCGTTAGTTCCAGTCTTTTACCGCTATGGCGCAGCACTGGTCGCGACGATAAATGAATTTGATTTTTTTAAAGCATCGGTGGTTCAGTGGTAGAATGCTCGCCTGCCACGCGGGCGGCCAGGGTTCGATTCCCGGCCGATGCATTTTTTTTAAACAATTTTTAAAACTCATTTATATTATATCTTCTATATAAATGGAAATTTCATAAGTGGTGTTCGCTAAAAACTTTCGTTACAATGCATCAATTTCGATCAAATTTTCAACATTTATGTAAAACGAGATGGAGCAGGTTTTGCTTAACATCAAAATATTTTTCCTAACTTTAAAATACATAACTTTGCTGTTATCGATAAAATACAAAAAAATTCAACAGAGTTAATTTTATTTATATATAAATACAAAAAAAAATTCAGCAATTCATTCAACTCAATCTAAAAAAATATTCAAAACAAGCAATTTTAAGATAACACCATATGTAAAACAGTCGGCCAAGAAAACAACAACGATATTACATCTTTCTCACATATTCACACACAATCTTGATTAATAATTAAAACTAATCTTTAGCATTGTTTATTATACTTCATAATATATAATATTCGTTAGGCAAACTTTCACTCGGATAAAACCCGGGCGAAGCCGGGTACACATCCGCTAGTATATATATATATCTTATATCTATATTAATAAAATGCAAATTTCATAAGTGTACATCACTAAAAACTTTCGTTACAATGCATCAATTTCAACCAAATTTTCAACATTTATGTAAAACGAGATGGAGCAGGTTTTGCTTAACATCAAAATATTTTTCCCTAACATTAACATGCGTAACTTCGCTGTTATCGATTAAATACAAAAAAAAATCAACAGAGTTAATTTTATTTATATATAAATACAAAATTAAATTTCAACAGAGTTAATTTTTTTACATACTAGCTAATAATCTCAATCTAAAAAAATATTCAAAACAAGCAATTTTAAGATAACACCATATGTAGAACAGTCGGCCAAGAAAACAAATAACGTGTAATATATATATAATATAATATATATAATAAAATCTTAAATATTATTTATCAAAAGTAAGATTATCTCAGGATGACACGGCAATTTATTTGAGACAAGAATAATGATACAATTCCAAGGCGAAGATACTATTCCTTTAACTTCCAATTACCGAGGGTACCAATTAATATTGATTTTATTCAACTTATCGAGTATTTTTCAAGGGACCGGAAAAAAATGTTCACTAGATAAAACGATGATTTTGTAATGTAGAAAATTAGGAAAGACAAAATTCAGGATGACACGGCACACAGGGACCACACAGGGACCGGGAAAAAATGTTCACTTTATCGAGAGATTCAAATTTACAAGTTTCAAATTATCAAAATATATCTTCTTTTTTAAATAAGTTTATAGAGAATTGTTTTAACAAATGTTCGTTAGACAAACCTTTACTCGGGTAAAAACCCGGGCGAAGCCGGGAACATCCGCTAGTATATATATATATTTAACTTCTACACAGATAAAATTTGATTAATACCTAGAGTTGGGTCAAAAGGAATCACTATCATAGTTTTAAGCTTGAATATGTAAATAATCTCGAAAAGAGCCTGATTTGCACATACACATACACATACTTTTTCCCCCATAAGAACCTCAGCATGCCACAAGAGTCACGTTATAGATTGTTGAGGAGGGCAACAACCTTTCCTTTTCTGTTATCCTTCATATTCTCAGTCAGGAACTGGCCTTTATGGAGGGCATAGAACTTAAGGTCAAGGTCTTGATGGATAGTTCTGTAAATTGTCATAGAGCCAACGTCCATTTCCTTGGCTATGGCTCACATGCTCTTCCTAGGGTTTCCATCAATCTTCTTCTTGACATTTTTGACATTTTCTTCGCCTTTTACCCAATCCGATTGATTCGAGTACCTTTTCCTTGCTGCCATTCCCTCTTTGTTACTGTCGGCCTTATCAAACTGCTTCTTGACATGATAAACAGTGGTTTTGGGCAACTCAAGAAAGTTCACTTTCGTTGGAGCTCTTTCTGGCACGCAGAGCAACGAGTATATACGCTTCTTTATAAAACAAGAAAAATGTATTTCTGACCCCAAATAATATATACTTATCATTATGAAATATAGGAAAATTTGGTGAAGATGAATATAATCAGGATGATGAGGAATAGCAGTCCAGCCTGACGAGTCATCAGCCCTCTCATTGAAGAACTTAGATGAGTCAAGGAAAGTCCTGGAACCTTGAACAACGACTGTTGCAAAAGTTGACATTGGAGCCTCACCTGACTTTGTTGTCACGACATGCCATTAGTTGCTGCTGATCTCATTCAACATGCAAGGACTCTTCGCTTCTTTTACATTCAACATTTTGTTTTCTCTGTGTAGAAACTTCTTATCCAAACACATTTAGAAAAACATACCCTTCTGTATTCTTCCGTATTTTAAAACCTATTAGAAATCATGATTTTCCTCCTCATCGTAGTATAGTATAGCGACTCTTTGCAGGAAAACGCTTCTTTAACGACCACGACTTATTTAACCACAATGCCTCTTTAACGACCACCACTTATTCAACCACAATGCCTCTTTGACAGACACGACTATTTAATGACAACATCTTCAACGACCAAACTCTTTAGCAATCAAGGCTCTTTTATGACCAAACTATTTTGACGAACACGCCTCTTTGAGGGGTGGAATTAAAATGTAAATTTCTGACCAAATATAGAAGACATTTAATATGTGTATTATAAAACTGAGGCTTGTGTTTGGGTACCTCCAAACCACCTCTTGAAATTTCTACCGAAAATCCGTCACATGAGCATGGCCACTTTTACCATCCTAACGGTTAATTGCCATATCCTGGCAGACATTGTAATTGGAAATCCCGAAACAGACCCTACCTGCCCTCACTGTTCGGAAGAACCACAGATAGTTGATCATCTCCTCTTCCGTTGTCCAGCTTTACTGAGACATAGGATGTGAACAGCTATCTTGCTTGGACTGTCCTATCTCTACCCTACATCTATGGCCATACTTTATGACTCGACCTCAACATGGAACTTTCTTGTCGACTGTTTCTTCTCAGCAATCCTCATCAGGACGAAATTAAAATTTCTTGACAATAGTCCAAGCTAGCGAGTAGAGGAGTCCGGGCGTTCTTCGCTCCAGGAATCTAGGTTATAAATCTGCGGGTATCTGTCGCAATAACTTGTCTGAAACAGCGAATCGTGTGGAGGTGTTATTTACATAGGTCATTGTAGACGCAAATTCCTAGGCCAAATGTCGTATTTTATACTTTCAATTCTGAACTGTAAAGTTATATTACCCTATTGAAAATTACAATAGAAATTATTATTAATTCATAATTATGAAAGAATCAATTATTAATGATTAATCATTATAATGACAATGATAAAAACAGGATCATAGCGATACGAACTCTTTTTTGCCATCACACACTCTCTAGACTGTGTCGATGGATGGAAACGCAGCATCAACGTCCCCATACTCAGTATAAAACGTTACTAGTGGTGATAAAGAAAGAGCCACACAACACCAGTTTTGGAAAATTCAGACACTAGGGTGATAAACATAGTGCACACAACATCGTTCTGATGCATAATTAAAGAGGAGGTGCCTCTTTTTTTAGGTACATGAATATTATCCTTCGCAACTTAATGTTGTATTCTAATCTGAAAATGGTCCTTACCACTTCACTAGCCTAAACACATTTTTTTGGTAAATTCGACCTATTTCATAAACCTTCTTGCAGAATGTTATGAAATCGAAGCCGCCACTGTACTGATGAAGGCCATAGCCCAAAACTATGGCATACAGGTTGGTTATTTGTCTGAATATGCCAAAAATGGTGTTGTAGCATATTATATTACACCACTAGTATAGTTTTTATTATGGTGATAAATATATGCATCATTCTTATGTATAATCATATGAAGAGGTGCATCATAGCCCGAAACTATATAGATTGACTTTTTGTCTGAAATTTCCAAAACTAATGTTTTAGGTAATTCTTTATCACCATTTGTAAAGTTTTTTTTATTAAAATGATAAACATAAAGCATATTTCTTATGCATAATTAAAGAGAGAGATGTGTGTGCCTCTCTTTAGGTACATGTTGAATTCAATATTTCCAATCTACGAATATTATTTTTAAATTTTCTAAATTGAAATATGGGAAAGTGTATTCCATGTGGAGAGTAACTACTTCAAACAGAACCAATACGATATCTACAGCGACGTTTCATGCTGATAACGAAGACGTCTGCAATTCGTGGAGAGACATGTGGCCTTGTACAGATGACCTTAGAATTGGAAGGACCTGATGTGAGGAGGTTGAATAGAGAGAGCGTCTCAATCTGTCTCCATCGTTCTTGATGAGAATCATGTCTGAAGATCACGCTTGTATTTCAATGGGAAGAATTGTTTGCTCCTGAACCTGCTCTTCCGCTCATGCCAAACAATATATGGACGAACATTGGTAAGATGAAATTTATTCCTATAATACTGGCATTAAAAAGTACAAAAGCTTAAAATATATTATCGCATGTTTAGCTGTCAACTTCCAAACAGTCCCAATTATATATTTTTAATATTTATAAAGATTAAAATATTGATGAGAATCTTAAGAATTTTATATACAGTTAAACCTGTCTATAGCGCCCCGTCTTGAGACTCACCAAAATAGGGTGCTATAGAGAGGGAGTGCTATAGACAGGTCACTTTTAATGTAAATCGCATCGTACTACGTATTTAAAATGGGGCGCTATAGAGAGGAAGGCGCTATTTAGAGGAGGCGCTATAGACAGGTTTAACTATATAACTTTCTCTAAATTTCACACCGTGATAACAGAAAAGCCAACGTCTATCCACAAATAAAAATAAGTCTCTCTAAGCTATGAAGAATTAGATCAGCTTGTAAGATTGAAGTATGAAAGGGAACATGACTTTCGAGAAAAGAGATGAAGTTGAGATCCTGATTGAAAGATTGCGGAACAGAGAGACTCTGAAGAAAGGGAGAACAATAGGGAAATCTTTCTTGGCGGCGTAGGCAGGACAACAGTGTTTGCCGAGAGGTAATCCCGCCGAGGTCAGTGATGTCACGGGTTTCTCCAGAATGTGCTGAGCCTGCTCTTCTCTTGATTGCGTATGCAACTCATGTCCGCTTTGGACAACAAATACAATCAGTTGATGAACGATATGTTTGGATTTAGTTAGTCAGGGCGAGCCGTCATCATAACGGCTCATCTACGGGTCTGAAGATAAAAAACGAGAAATCATAGTGCGAGTTAAAATTTTTAGATAATTATATATGAAAAAACAATAGAAAAAAATAAAAGATAAGTGGGTCAGGTGTTGATATTAAAAATAAAGAAGGCATCTCCTGACCACAAGCACATGTGCTTTTTAGATATCAACACTTGACCCACTTATCTTTTATTTTTTCTATTGTTTTTTTTTCATGTGTTAAGCGTCTTTACGCAAATTGGCCTTAAATACCCATTTCTTGATTTCTCAAGAAGCCACTGGGACCAAAAATCATTTTGGTCGCAGTGGTTACAGCCTACTCCACCCTGACGAGCGCCAACAGCGCGAAGCGCGTTCGTGGATGGCTTTTCTTGATTTATCAAGAAATTGGGTTGGCCAAATATCACGGAGCAAGCTGAATAAACGTTTAGTTTATTTTTGCTCCACTATATGGCGCTCTACCATCTAAAAAGCACATGTGCTTGTGGTCAGGAGATGCCTTCTTTATTTTTAATAATTATATATATCTAAGACGATGCTATTACATTTTCAAGTTGTCGAGCTACACGCTTCATTTTTTAAAGAAATAATTAAGCATACAACCCCATAATTTGAAGGTGTAAAAAGATCACCTATCTAAAATTTTAAGTTCTCTACAATATCTCGGTTTCATTGTTGATGAACTGTTAAGTGGAGAGCCCTATTTATACTTTGATAAATAAAAAATAAGAACACGTCGTTTATTAACTAAGTGGTGTATTAAGTAGAACTGCTCTTCACTGAAGGTTAATAACGAGTTTACAAAGTGGGAAGAGGAGCTTCTTTTTATTGGCATGCACACAAGCTTTCGGACATATCGTCCTTCATCAGGTAAGAGTAATAAACGCGCTGAGGATCCATATATACACAAAGCTGAAAAGAAAATTTACATAATTGCAAAAGATAAAAGTATTTAAAGATAAAAATAAGAACAAATATGCTAAAAAGATTATAGGGATTAAATGCTAATAAATCTGGACTAAGTACATATGCACTATGAATGGTGTTAATCAAGGGCAGGTAAATGCAACTTATGGCTATTCACATAACATATGGTATTGTTCCGGTATATCTATATGCCTGTTGATGCTGTTTGTTTTTATTGACACAAATGCCTCTAGTAAAAGTCTCTGGTACTTATTATTGATATTGTTGTATAGAATGGATGGCTTTGTTAAATTAAATGTATGACCGGTTTGCATAGAATGACTGTAAATAGGGGAATTTAGGTTTTTATTAGAGATGTTTCTGGAATGCTCAACCATTCTGATGGCGACGGATCTACCCGTCTCCCCGACATAAGTGGCATTGCATTGGTCGCAAGAGACGGAATAGACAGCACCACCAGAACGGAGAGCACTCGCATGAAGGGAAGATCTGGTAATGGGGTGTCGGATTAGTGTGGCGATGTTAGGTGGGTTCTGGAAGTATGTTGTAATGCCATGTTGCCTTAAAAACCTGGCTATGGTGATAGACTGGGGGCAAAAAGGAAGGGAGCAAATATTTCTGTGTATAGCTGGAGCACTGTTGTGGTGAGGGTCATGCATGTGTTTAAGAATGAAGGGGATCGGGTAGCCGGATTTGGATAAATATGAAAATATTTTAGCCTTTTCTATTGTTTGGAATAACGGGAGGGAACAATGAGTAAAGATACGTTTAGTGAGAGCTCTAACTGTATTGATTTTGTGTGGTGTTGGGCAATGTGACCGGAAGTTTGTGTGGTGTGGGGGTGTGTTGTTTTTATAGTATACTGTGGTATGGAAACTGCTGGGGGTGCGTATGACTAGTGTATCTAGGAAAGGTAGGACTGAGTGATTTTCTGTTTCATGGGTGAAGGCTATGTCTGGGTGGAAGGAGTTGAGGTCAGATAGGATGTGAGAGGCAGATACCTCACTTACCAAGCAAAAGGTATCATCGATGTACCGCCTCCATAGAAAGATGTCTGAAGAATGGCGTGAAGTGATCCATTGGTCCAGTGACCTCATGACAACCTCAGCCACCACGGTTGAGAGGGGACTACCCATGGGGGAGCCCTTGGTCTGCTTGAAAAACTGGGTATCAAATGTGAAGGTGGACATGCCTAGGCATATGGAAGTGAGCTCGACAACCGTCTCCGCGGTGAGGGTGTCTAACAGGGGGGCATTTTCGAGGAAAGTGCGTAAACTATTAATGATCAAGGGGTGGGCAAGTGAGAGATATAGAGACGTTACATCGAAAGAAACCATTATGGATCTTGTCCAACTTCTTGACCCCCCTTCTACAGTCTCCCCCATGGGAATATACCATTGCAAACTCCCCCTCGTTTGTGTCCTATATCACCAGCCTCACACCTCCCCCCAGATCCATAATGGTTTCTTTCGATGTAACGTCTCTATATCTCTCACTTGCCCACCCCTTGATCATTAATAGTTTACGCACTTTCCTCGAAAATGCCCCCCTGTTAGACACCCTCACCGCGGAGACGGTTGTCGAGCTCACTTCCATATGCCTAGGCATGTCCACCTTCACATTTGATACCCAGTTTTTCAAGCAGACCAAGGGCTCCCCCATGGGTAGTCCCCTCTCAACCGTGGTGGCTGAGGTTGTCATGAGGTCACTGGACCAATGGATCACTTCACGCCATTCTTCAGACATCTTTCTATGGAGGCGGTACATCGATGATACCTTTTGCTTGGTAAGTGAGGTATCTGCCTCTCACATCCTATCTGACCTCAACTCCTTCCACCCAGACATAGCCTTCACCCATGAAACAGAAAATCACTCAGTCCTACCTTTCCTAGATACACTAGTCATACGCACCCCCAGCAGTTTCCATACCACAGTATACTATAAAAACAACACACCCCCACACCACACAAACTTCCGGTCACATTGCCCAACACCACACAAAATCAATACAGTTAGAGCTCTCACTAAACGTATCTTTACTCATTGTTCCCTCCCGTTATTCCAAACAATAGAAAAGGCTAAAATATTTTCATATTTATCCAAATCCGGCTACCCGATCCCCTTCATTCTTAAACACATGCATGACCCTCACCACAACAGTGCTCCAGCTATACACAGAAATATTTGCTCCCTTCCTTTTTGCCCCCAGTCTATCACCATAGCCAGGTTTTTAAGGCAACATGGCATTACAACATACTTCCAGAACCCACCTAACATCGCCACACTAATCCGACACCCCATTACCAGATCTTCCCTTCATGCGAGTGCTCTCCGTTCTGGTGGTGCTGTCTATTCCGTCTCTTGCGACCAATGCAATGCCACTTATGTCGGGGAGACGGGTAGATCCGTCGCCATCAGAATGGTTGAGCATTCCAGAAACATCTCTAATAAAAACCTAAATTCCCCTATTTACAGTCATTCTATGCAAACCGGTCATACATTTAATTTAACAAAGCCATCCATTCTATACAACAATATCAATAATAAGTACCAGAGACTTTTACTAGAGGCATTTGTGTCAATAAAAACAAACAGCATCAACAGGCATATAGATATACCGGAACAATACCATATGTTATGTGAATAGCCATAAGTTGCATTTACCTGCCCTTGATTAACACCATTCATAGTGCATATGTACTTAGTCCAGATTTATTAGCATTTAATCCCTATAATCTTTTTAGCATATTTGTTCTTATTTTTATCTTTAAATACTTTTATCTTTTGCAATTATGTAAATTTTCTTTTCAGCTTTGTGTATATATGGATCCTCAGCGCGTTTATTACTCTTACCTGATGAAGGACGATATGTCCGAAAGCTTGTGTGCATGCCAATAAAAAGAAGCTCCTCTTCCCACTTTGTAAACTCGTTATTAAGTGGTGTATTGTTTTCAAATGTAGTAATGCCTTAGCGTTCACATTTCTGATATAAATCTTTTACATATTGATAACAAAGAGAAATGCTTAAAAAATCTCTTGTAAGGTTTGACATATTTTCTAAACTGAATTGAGCCGCGTATGTTTTGTATCCCTACTTAGCAATATTCTCAGATCTTGTAACATATTGAGAAATATAACATAGGATAGATTTTATATTTATCTTGAAAAAAGGATTCATAGACCGACCCGTTGTGTTTTATGGATATACCTAATTTATTTTGTTTTATATATACACTAAAATCATAGATCCATTAGATCTTATATTAATTGCATAGAGAGTAGAACCTAATAAAGATTTATTTTAATTCTATCAAGAGTAAAGAATCCACAAATCCATCTGCATGTATATATTTACACATACATATCTACATTTATCTTTTTAATGAAACTATCTTTTTTCTTTTGTCAAATTTATAATAAATAGTTCATTTTAAATTAAATCAATTTTAGGTTGACTCTAGAGAGAGAGATTGAGATTGAAACTACTTTATTTCAATGTTCATATAAGATTATATAAGGTTAAATACAGAATTGAATAAATACGAATAAATAAGAATATATAATCTATATTAATAAAATGGAAATTTCATAAGTGGTGTTCGCTAAAAACTTTCGTTACAATGCATCAATTTCGACCAAATTTTCAACATTTATGTAAAACGAGATGGAGCAGGTTTTGCTTAACATCAAAATATTTTTCCTAACTTTAACATGCGTAACTTCGCTGTTATCGATTAAATACAAAAATAATCAACAGAGTTAATTTTATTTATATATAAATACAAAAAAAAAATTCAGCAATTCATTCAACTCAATCTAAAAAATTATTCAAAACAAGCAATTTTAAGATAACACCATATGTAAAACAGTCGGCCAAGAAAACAACAACGATATTACATCTTTCTCACATATTCACACACAATCTTGATTAATAATTAAAACTAATCTTTAACATTGTTTATTATACTTCATAATATATAATATTCGTTAGGCAAACTTTCACTCGGATAAAACCCGGGCGAAGCCGGGTACACATCCGCTAGTCTACTTATATAATTGCCTTATTCTGTCTGTGTGAAGTTCACGGATAGATTTGGTCAGAATGGATAAAATAAAAAAAGTGTCAAGGGATGGGAATCAAACCCACGACCTTCCGCTTACCGGGCAGATGCCATGACCACTAGGCCACATGACCACAATTTATCATTGTAACAAATAGTATTTGAATCAAAACATTCAATCGGGTAAAACACGGGCGTTGCCCGGGTCATTCGGCTAGTGATAAATATAGGAATTAATATATATATATATATATATATTAATTGAATAGCATATTTTGGATCAAAAATAAAATAAACATATTAATTAATATAAATGCCAATATTTCAATAGGCTATACGCCTAACTTCGTCAGGGCTTTTCTTGTTTTTGAACTGCTTTGGTTCATCACGTGATGCCTTCACGCGACGATATATAAATATTTGCAACTCTGTGGGGATAAAATTTAAAATATACACACACAAAAAATATTAATAAGAATAGACTATATATGTACATTTATAAAAATTAAAAAATAATATATGATTCCTAATAAGTATAATAAAATAATTTTAAATCGATTTGAACTGTAGATATAACGGAGGTATGTCAATTTTTCTATAAATCTCTCTCTCTATATATATATATATATAGAGAGAGAGAGAGCTTGATTATTTCATCTACATTTATAGAAGGGTAAGATATATAATGGTGTTTTGTAAGTTGATTTGGGCTCATTTTTAACCCATTGTTATATACGAGCCTTAACGGAAAGATTTGTACTATATTTTAAAGATTGGAATAAACAACAGGCATTCATATTTCTAAATGAAATCGTACTACCTCCTAAGTTAATGAGTAATTTATTTTTCTGTAGAAATAATAAATCGCTATATCTTAACTAAGATTATATTAAGAAAACGGCTGATTGTCCAACTTAAAGTTGTTGATGGCTTGCGCCATCTGTTGACAAATATCGACTAATCATTGATATTTACTTATTAAAGAATTGCACAAATACTCTTTCTTGATTAATGAAGAAAAGCTAACCACGTACGTGTTTCAGGTTGTTGGCCTTATAAATAGATATTCCTATTTGCACATAAGTATTAATATTTTCTCATGTTTATAAACAAAAAGTGGTTATACAAAGAGAAAGTATTACATAAAGTAAAATATCTCTCTTTATATAAAGGTGTTAAAAGGTTCTTCCTGATATGTCTAGGATATGATAAATTATAATGATAATACAAATAATCATGAATACAGAGGCTGCATGGCCGGTATTCATATTTCTTCAAAATATAGACACTTCGGCTAGTTAAAGTTTTATTTTATCAACATTTCAGCAAAAATCCTTTGTCTTCCTTAAGATAAATAAATATAAATAAAGCATTCGGCAAGACGTTAACAATTTAAACGCCTTGCCAAATGCTTTATTTTTATTTATTTCTCTTAACGAAGACAAAGGTTTTTTGTTGAAATGTTGATAAAATAAAACTTAAACTAGTCTAAGTGTCTAATTTTTAAAGAAATACAAATAATATATCAAGTTGAAACTTCGCTGTGTGTGTGTGTCTCTCTTTTTATATCTATTCACATAACGGACATTCCTCTATCTCGAGCAAATTTCCACCGGTTGGTTATAAATTTACGCGATAACATATATAACTCAAAAATTCAATCAGCCTATTTGAAATATCATTCGAAAAATAAGGTTTAAAATCAATAAATACTCAGTAAAATACATTCGGGTAAAAATAGTTTTTTTTGCTTATCCCTAGTACACGTGGTACAGACCATGATAATCATGGTGGGTAGAAGGCGACTGCTTTTACTGTAAGTGCACCACACGTGTCTACACACGTGAAAAGCATTTCGACTTTGCACTTACAAATAAATTGGCCAGAGCTTGTTTGGTTACTTGCACTCGCTGGTGGGGTTGGTCTTTTGCAAGAATAGAGGGACATTGGAGCATTTTTTTAATCAGAAAAAAGTGCCCAATGCGGGAATCGAACCTGGGTCATAGCGGTCGAAAACCAATGGTTTATATCAGCCTTCCACCGACCCTCCCGTAAAAATCGTGCATTTCCCAAGTCATTCGTCTAGTAAGTAAATTTTCTACACATCAATAAAATATTATTATTATAGAGAAAAAAACATCAGGCTTCGAGAGAATAATTCATTTCTAAAATTCAATTCAGATCTCTCTATATTTCGGCCATGAAAGCCCTTCTACAGGATAAATACGTTACAATAAATTGTCAATAGGACACGGTTTATAATATAATTGTGTCTTGTGTACTATTGGCAATTTATTATATCGCGTGTTTTCTCCTGTAGAAGGGACATAAATTTCCAAAAAGAAACTTATCCCTGGAATTTGAGTCAAAAGAAGATCCAATAAATAATTTTGTATAAAAAGGGGTGTACCTGGATCTGTAAAGTTAAAATTGTTTTTTCTTTACAGATCCACGTATGCCCTTTTTTATATAAACTTATCTCTGGAAGCCGGATGTTTCCACAGTAATATGAATACAATAGATTATTTTATTAAATTGTGAACTCCAATATTATGAATTTACTCTCCTGATGTTTCAATCACTTTATCGCATCTTTATTGACGGTATTTAGATAGATAGAGCATGATTGAATACACAAATATCCCTTTGAAAGGTATCTGCCATTGAAACAGGATAAATGGAGTGTCTACTATCGCTAGGTCTTTCTTATAAAATTCGATGTAATTATTGACTCCAAAATAAACCATTAAATAGTAATTTTGTTCTCTTCAAATAAAACACATTTATCACTGTCCTTAACTGAGATCGAAAATAATTAAATAATTTAAAGGGCCTGATTCATCAGTGGTTAACTCTCCCAGGGATTTCGCAAATTTATTCTACCATATCTACCATCTACCATTTTTTGGATAATTTTGCGTATATATCCGACCCTGTAGGGTCGAATCCTTGTTGTGGTATTTGATCAAACTATGGATCTATGCTTTACGAACAGTAAAAAATACATGTAAATTTTTGCATCGAGTAATGCTCTTACAATTCAAACAAGGTCAGTTATACATAGGTTAAGCATAAAGTAAAACGCGCCATCTATATTCTAAAAATAAAAATATTAAAGAAAGTTCTATTTATAAATATTAGTGTTCGTTTATTGATAAACATGAATACCGGCTAGGCAACCTTCTACTCCTGTCCTGTTACCGTCAAGATTTCATGTTTCTTCCAGTTTAGGGATTTGCTTAATATTTGTTCGGCCCATAATATTATGGGTATTCTTCTTTTTCCCTCAACTATTTCTTAAATAATCATTTTAATCAAGCAATCCTTTTCTCTTCTGATCTTTCTTCTTCTGATTCTGAGGCGACTGCGAGAATTGAAGGAGTTGAAAGAATTCCTCTGTTTCACTTGCTCTATCTTCTAATCATATGACCATAATATCACAAAATTGATGCCTCAATTTTCTGAATCTTTTCATAATCTTCCGCTTGTTGTCTAGAATTGAATCTCTATTCATCTCACATACAATTCATAAAACAGCAATATTTACCTATACAAATTTGTATTTTCCAAAATATCTTCCCCCGCTCCCTTCCATTGTATGGTAAATATTACATTTGATTATCTTGTTCACTTCATTTTTTACCCTCTTTATAGACTCTTCCACGATAATTTGTATCTAATATAACGGAACAATATGTAAAAAAGATGGAATTATACAAATCGATAACGTTTTAAATGTTTCCTCCTTAATTAAAATCTAGTTTACTCTTCTTCAGAAGCAAATTCCCAATTCTTTATTCAAGATCTAATCATTTCGGTAAAATAGCTGAAATGTAATTATATTTAAAAAAATGGTTTGAATTATTATATCGTTTTTAGATTAATAACAAAATATATAATAGAGCTGTGTTTTTTATTTCCGCAAATCTCATCTCTGATAGTCTCGATACGCAAATTATTGAAATGTATATTTTCCTTTAACCTTCAATTTTAGCTTCTTCATCAACGATTGCTCAGAAATCATAAAAAAAAAAACTGACCAAAATTTAGTTTAGAAATTCACATTAGATAATGAAACTATTTTTCGAATCATTTTAATATTCTATTTTATCACAATAAAACGCAGGTTCGGAGGATAAGTTTCTTATTTTACTCGTATTAAATATTCTCTCAAGCTTTCGGGAACTGTGAACCCTTTTACAGGAGTATATAAACGAAATAATAAATTGGATCGCTGAGCGTTTTGAGGGGCATTACTTCTGACGAATTTTCTGGGTGCTTCCAATACTAAGAAAAAGAAATAAACGCTGTATAGATTCCCTTGGACAGTATTTTGAGGAATAATAACCATTTTTTGTATATATAGTCATCTAATAATTCTTTTATGACCCAATTCCCCGAATTTTATGATCATACCTTGTATGCTCCCGTAGAAGGGTTCACACTACCCGCAAGCTTGAGAAAACCCCTATATATATAAAAGTCAGTGTATGTATGTATGTTTGTCGGCTATACACATCCACAATACGTAACTAATCTGACTGAAATTTTAACAGTATATAGAGTAAAGCTATACAACCAGTTTAACCGCATAAGTTTCTTTTTATTTATGAAAAATCATTTTTAATTTCAAAGAGAAATAATTTAATATTTCTCATTCTCATTGGCAACGTTCTGACAGAACTTGGCATCAAGCATCCTAACATAGATCCAACTTGACCTTACTGGGAAGAAATACAGACATTGGATCACCTTCTGTTATGATGCCCTGAGTCACAGGAAGCAGATGTTCCTTCTGCTTGGACTGACTGACCCACTACAACCTTACATCTAGGACAGCCTACCAGACTCGAACCTAAAATGGACAAACTTCGCTAATAGCTTTCCATTAAAAAAAAGCGACAGTGGGTTACCGAAATGTCAGACAATATATATTTTTCGAAACTATCATAGACGCGTATGATTCTTTTGAAAATAAAACAATTTCTATTGCCCTAACTGCAATGGATAAATTATTTTTTTCATCGCAAGAAGGGCAGTAGAAATTGTTTTATTTTCAAAAGAATCATACGCGTCTATAATAGTTTCGAATTTTCATAACAGATGGCGCGCTAATGCATCATAATATATATTTTTGATTTAATAAAATCAATAAAACATCCAGGGTTAAGTTTATTGTACAAATCTATTTCTCTAGCTTTCGGGGGCTAATATGCCCTTCAACAGCTACTACTAGTTGCTCCTATTGAAAGGCATGTTAACCTGAAAACTAGATAAAATTGTACAAGAAACTTAGCCCTGGATGTTTTATTGATTTCATTAAATTATAAATCAGTGTAAGAACCGCAGGAAGCGGTCTATGAAGGAATAAAAGCTAACGGAGATCGACGATATTCTTTATTAAAGCGATATAAGCTTGGTAAGCTTTCGGACTATGACGTCCTTCAACAGGCTGTAATACGAATACGTATTCGGACTATGACGTCCTTCAACAGGCTGTAATACGAATACGTATTCGGACTATGACGTCCTTCAACAGGCTGTAAAAGCTTAAAATATATTATCGCATGTTTAGCTGTCAACTTCCAAACAGTCCCAATTATATATTTTTAATATTTATAAAGATTAAAATATTGATGAGAATCTTAAGAATTTTATATACAGTTAAACCTGTCTATAGCGCCCCGTCTTGAGACTCACCAAAATAGGGTGCTATAGAGAGGGAGTGCTATAGACAGGTCACTTTTAATGTAAATCGCATCGTACTACGTATTTAAAATGGGGCGCTATAGAGAGGAAGGCGCTATTTAGAGGAGGCGCTATAGACAGGTTTAACTATATAACTTTCTCTAAATTTCACACCGTGATAACAGAAAAGCCAACGTCTATCCACAAATAAAAATAAGTCTCTCTAAGCTATGAAGAATTAGATCAGCTTGTAAGATTGAAGTATGAAAGGGAACATGACTTTCGAGAAAAGAGATGAAGTTGAGATCCTGATTGAAAGATTGCGGAACAGAGAGACTCTGAAGAAAGGGAGAACAATAGGGAAATCTTTCTTGGCGGCGTAGGCAGGACAACAGTGTTTGCCGAGAGGTAATCCCGCCGAGGTCAGTGATGTCACGGGTTTCTCCAGAATGTGCTGAGCCTGCTCTTCTCTTGATTGCGTATGCAACTCATGTCCGCTTTGGACAACAAATACAATCAGTTGATGAACGATATGTTTGGATTTAGTTAGTCAGGGCGAGCCGTCATCATAACGGCTCATCTACGGGTCTGAAGATAAAAAACGAGAAATCATAGTGCGAGTTAAAATTTTTAGATAATTATATATGAAAAAACAATAGAAAAAAATAAAAGATAAGTGGGTCAGGTGTTGATATTAAAAATAAAGAAGGCATCTCCTGACCACAAGCACATGTGCTTTTTAGATATCAACACTTGACCCACTTATCTTTTATTTTTTCTATTGTTTTTTTTTCATGTGTTAAGCGTCTTTACGCAAATTGGCCTTAAATACCCATTTCTTGATTTCTCAAGAAGCCACTGGGACCAAAAATCATTTTGGTCGCAGTGGTTACAGCCTACTCCACCCTGACGAGCGCCAACAGCGCGAAGCGCGTTCGTGGATGGCTTTTCTTGATTTATCAAGAAATTGGGTTGGCCAAATATCACGGAGCAAGCTGAATAAACGTTTAGTTTATTTTTGCTCCACTATATGGCGCTCTACCATCTAAAAAGCACATGTGCTTGTGGTCAGGAGATGCCTTCTTTATTTTTAATAATTATATATATCTAAGACGATGCTATTACATTTTCAAGTTGTCGAGCTACACGCTTCATTTTTTAAAGAAATAATTAAGCATACAACCCCATAATTTGAAGGTGTAAAAAGATCACCTATCTAAAATTTTAAGTTCTCTACAATATCTCGGTTTCATTGTTGATGAACTGTTAAGTGGAGAGCCCTATTTATACTTTGATAAATAAAAAATAAGAACACGTCGTTTATTAACTAAGTGGTGTATTAAGTAGAACTGCTCTTCACTGAAGGTTAATAACGAGTTTACAAAGTGGGAAGAGGAGCTTCTTTTTATTGGCATGCACACAAGCTTTCGGACATATCGTCCTTCATCAGGTAAGAGTAATAAACGCGCTGAGGATCCATATATACACAAAGCTGAAAAGAAAATTTACATAATTGCAAAAGATAAAAGTATTTAAAGATAAAAATAAGAACAAATATGCTAAAAAGATTATAGGGATTAAATGCTAATAAATCTGGACTAAGTACATATGCACTATGAATGGTGTTAATCAAGGGCAGGTAAATGCAACTTATGGCTATTCACATAACATATGGTATTGTTCCGGTATATCTATATGCCTGTTGATGCTGTTTGTTTTTATTGACACAAATGCCTCTAGTAAAAGTCTCTGGTACTTATTATTGATATTGTTGTATAGAATGGATGGCTTTGTTAAATTAAATGTATGACCGGTTTGCATAGAATGACTGTAAATAGGGGAATTTAGGTTTTTATTAGAGATGTTTCTGGAATGCTCAACCATTCTGATGGCGACGGATCTACCCGTCTCCCCGACATAAGTGGCATTGCATTGGTCGCAAGAGACGGAATAGACAGCACCACCAGAACGGAGAGCACTCGCATGAAGGGAAGATCTGGTAATGGGGTGTCGGATTAGTGTGGCGATGTTAGGTGGGTTCTGGAAGTATGTTGTAATGCCATGTTGCCTTAAAAACCTGGCTATGGTGATAGACTGGGGGCAAAAAGGAAGGGAGCAAATATTTCTGTGTATAGCTGGAGCACTGTTGTGGTGAGGGTCATGCATGTGTTTAAGAATGAAGGGGATCGGGTAGCCGGATTTGGATAAATATGAAAATATTTTAGCCTTTTCTATTGTTTGGAATAACGGGAGGGAACAATGAGTAAAGATACGTTTAGTGAGAGCTCTAACTGTATTGATTTTGTGTGGTGTTGGGCAATGTGACCGGAAGTTTGTGTGGTGTGGGGGTGTGTTGTTTTTATAGTATACTGTGGTATGGAAACTGCTGGGGGTGCGTATGACTAGTGTATCTAGGAAAGGTAGGACTGAGTGATTTTCTGTTTCATGGGTGAAGGCTATGTCTGGGTGGAAGGAGTTGAGGTCAGATAGGATGTGAGAGGCAGATACCTCACTTACCAAGCAAAAGGTATCATCGATGTACCGCCTCCATAGAAAGATGTCTGAAGAATGGCGTGAAGTGATCCATTGGTCCAGTGACCTCATGACAACCTCAGCCACCACGGTTGAGAGGGGACTACCCATGGGGGAGCCCTTGGTCTGCTTGAAAAACTGGGTATCAAATGTGAAGGTGGACATGCCTAGGCATATGGAAGTGAGCTCGACAACCGTCTCCGCGGTGAGGGTGTCTAACAGGGGGGCATTTTCGAGGAAAGTGCGTAAACTATTAATGATCAAGGGGTGGGCAAGTGAGAGATATAGAGACGTTACATCGAAAGAAACCATTATGGATCTTGTCCAACTTCTTGACCCCCCTTCTACAGTCTCCCCCATGGGAATATACCATTGCAAACTCCCCCTCGTTTGTGTCCTATATCACCAGCCTCACACCTCCCCCCAGATCCATAATGGTTTCTTTCGATGTAACGTCTCTATATCTC
Organism: Cordylochernes scorpioides; assembly: GCA_030710605.1. Lineage (NCBI taxonomy): Eukaryota > Metazoa > Arthropoda > Arachnida > Pseudoscorpiones > Chernetidae > Cordylochernes > Cordylochernes scorpioides. The sequence goes on from CP092864.1 coordinate 34,540,112, forward strand.
TCACTTGCCCACCCCTTGATCATTAATAGTTTACGCACTTTCCTCGAAAATGCCCCCCTGTTAGACACCCTCACCGCGGAGACGGTTGTCGAGCTCACTTCCATATGCCTAGGCATGTCCACCTTCACATTTGATACCCAGTTTTTCAAGCAGACCAAGGGCTCCCCCATGGGTAGTCCCCTCTCAACCGTGGTGGCTGAGGTTGTCATGAGGTCACTGGACCAATGGATCACTTCACGCCATTCTTCAGACATCTTTCTATGGAGGCGGTACATCGATGATACCTTTTGCTTGGTAAGTGAGGTATCTGCCTCTCACATCCTATCTGACCTCAACTCCTTCCACCCAGACATAGCCTTCACCCATGAAACAGAAAATCACTCAGTCCTACCTTTCCTAGATACACTAGTCATACGCACCCCCAGCAGTTTCCATACCACAGTATACTATAAAAACAACACACCCCCACACCACACAAACTTCCGGTCACATTGCCCAACACCACACAAAATCAATACAGTTAGAGCTCTCACTAAACGTATCTTTACTCATTGTTCCCTCCCGTTATTCCAAACAATAGAAAAGGCTAAAATATTTTCATATTTATCCAAATCCGGCTACCCGATCCCCTTCATTCTTAAACACATGCATGACCCTCACCACAACAGTGCTCCAGCTATACACAGAAATATTTGCTCCCTTCCTTTTTGCCCCCAGTCTATCACCATAGCCAGGTTTTTAAGGCAACATGGCATTACAACATACTTCCAGAACCCACCTAACATCGCCACACTAATCCGACACCCCATTACCAGATCTTCCCTTCATGCGAGTGCTCTCCGTTCTGGTGGTGCTGTCTATTCCGTCTCTTGCGACCAATGCAATGCCACTTATGTCGGGGAGACGGGTAGATCCGTCGCCATCAGAATGGTTGAGCATTCCAGAAACATCTCTAATAAAAACCTAAATTCCCCTATTTACAGTCATTCTATGCAAACCGGTCATACATTTAATTTAACAAAGCCATCCATTCTATACAACAATATCAATAATAAGTACCAGAGACTTTTACTAGAGGCATTTGTGTCAATAAAAACAAACAGCATCAACAGGCATATAGATATACCGGAACAATACCATATGTTATGTGAATAGCCATAAGTTGCATTTACCTGCCCTTGATTAACACCATTCATAGTGCATATGTACTTAGTCCAGATTTATTAGCATTTAATCCCTATAATCTTTTTAGCATATTTGTTCTTATTTTTATCTTTAAATACTTTTATCTTTTGCAATTATGTAAATTTTCTTTTCAGCTTTGTGTATATATGGATCCTCAGCGCGTTTATTACTCTTACCTGATGAAGGACGATATGTCCGAAAGCTTGTGTGCATGCCAATAAAAAGAAGCTCCTCTTCCCACTTTGTAAACTCGTTATTAAGTGGTGTATTGTTTTCAAATGTAGTAATGCCTTAGCGTTCACATTTCTGATATAAATCTTTTACATATTGATAACAAAGAGAAATGCTTAAAAAATCTCTTGTAAGGTTTGACATATTTTCTAAACTGAATTGAGCCGCGTATGTTTTGTATCCCTACTTAGCAATATTCTCAGATCTTGTAACATATTGAGAAATATAACATAGGATAGATTTTATATTTATCTTGAAAAAAGGATTCATAGACCGACCCGTTGTGTTTTATGGATATACCTAATTTATTTTGTTTTATATATACACTAAAATCATAGATCCATTAGATCTTATATTAATTGCATAGAGAGTAGAACCTAATAAAGATTTATTTTAATTCTATCAAGAGTAAAGAATCCACAAATCCATCTGCATGTATATATTTACACATACATATCTACATTTATCTTTTTAATGAAACTATCTTTTTTCTTTTGTCAAATTTATAATAAATAGTTCATTTTAAATTAAATCAATTTTAGGTTGACTCTAGAGAGAGAGATTGAGATTGAAACTACTTTATTTCAATGTTCATATAAGATTATATAAGGTTAAATACAGAATTGAATAAATACGAATAAATAAGAATATATAATCTATATTAATAAAATGGAAATTTCATAAGTGGTGTTCGCTAAAAACTTTCGTTACAATGCATCAATTTCGACCAAATTTTCAACATTTATGTAAAACGAGATGGAGCAGGTTTTGCTTAACATCAAAATATTTTTCCTAACTTTAACATGCGTAACTTCGCTGTTATCGATTAAATACAAAAATAATCAACAGAGTTAATTTTATTTATATATAAATACAAAAAAAAAATTCAGCAATTCATTCAACTCAATCTAAAAAATTATTCAAAACAAGCAATTTTAAGATAACACCATATGTAAAACAGTCGGCCAAGAAAACAACAACGATATTACATCTTTCTCACATATTCACACACAATCTTGATTAATAATTAAAACTAATCTTTAACATTGTTTATTATACTTCATAATATATAATATTCGTTAGGCAAACTTTCACTCGGATAAAACCCGGGCGAAGCCGGGTACACATCCGCTAGTCTACTTATATAATTGCCTTATTCTGTCTGTGTGAAGTTCACGGATAGATTTGGTCAGAATGGATAAAATAAAAAAAGTGTCAAGGGATGGGAATCAAACCCACGACCTTCCGCTTACCGGGCAGATGCCATGACCACTAGGCCACATGACCACAATTTATCATTGTAACAAATAGTATTTGAATCAAAACATTCAATCGGGTAAAACACGGGCGTTGCCCGGGTCATTCGGCTAGTGATAAATATAGGAATTAATATATATATATATATATATTAATTGAATAGCATATTTTGGATCAAAAATAAAATAAACATATTAATTAATATAAATGCCAATATTTCAATAGGCTATACGCCTAACTTCGTCAGGGCTTTTCTTGTTTTTGAACTGCTTTGGTTCATCACGTGATGCCTTCACGCGACGATATATAAATATTTGCAACTCTGTGGGGATAAAATTTAAAATATACACACACAAAAAATATTAATAAGAATAGACTATATATGTACATTTATAAAAATTAAAAAATAATATATGATTCCTAATAAGTATAATAAAATAATTTTAAATCGATTTGAACTGTAGATATAACGGAGGTATGTCAATTTTTCTATAAATCTCTCTCTCTATATATATATATATATAGAGAGAGAGAGAGCTTGATTATTTCATCTACATTTATAGAAGGGTAAGATATATAATGGTGTTTTGTAAGTTGATTTGGGCTCATTTTTAACCCATTGTTATATACGAGCCTTAACGGAAAGATTTGTACTATATTTTAAAGATTGGAATAAACAACAGGCATTCATATTTCTAAATGAAATCGTACTACCTCCTAAGTTAATGAGTAATTTATTTTTCTGTAGAAATAATAAATCGCTATATCTTAACTAAGATTATATTAAGAAAACGGCTGATTGTCCAACTTAAAGTTGTTGATGGCTTGCGCCATCTGTTGACAAATATCGACTAATCATTGATATTTACTTATTAAAGAATTGCACAAATACTCTTTCTTGATTAATGAAGAAAAGCTAACCACGTACGTGTTTCAGGTTGTTGGCCTTATAAATAGATATTCCTATTTGCACATAAGTATTAATATTTTCTCATGTTTATAAACAAAAAGTGGTTATACAAAGAGAAAGTATTACATAAAGTAAAATATCTCTCTTTATATAAAGGTGTTAAAAGGTTCTTCCTGATATGTCTAGGATATGATAAATTATAATGATAATACAAATAATCATGAATACAGAGGCTGCATGGCCGGTATTCATATTTCTTCAAAATATAGACACTTCGGCTAGTTAAAGTTTTATTTTATCAACATTTCAGCAAAAATCCTTTGTCTTCCTTAAGATAAATAAATATAAATAAAGCATTCGGCAAGACGTTAACAATTTAAACGCCTTGCCAAATGCTTTATTTTTATTTATTTCTCTTAACGAAGACAAAGGTTTTTTGTTGAAATGTTGATAAAATAAAACTTAAACTAGTCTAAGTGTCTAATTTTTAAAGAAATACAAATAATATATCAAGTTGAAACTTCGCTGTGTGTGTGTGTCTCTCTTTTTATATCTATTCACATAACGGACATTCCTCTATCTCGAGCAAATTTCCACCGGTTGGTTATAAATTTACGCGATAACATATATAACTCAAAAATTCAATCAGCCTATTTGAAATATCATTCGAAAAATAAGGTTTAAAATCAATAAATACTCAGTAAAATACATTCGGGTAAAAATAGTTTTTTTTGCTTATCCCTAGTACACGTGGTACAGACCATGATAATCATGGTGGGTAGAAGGCGACTGCTTTTACTGTAAGTGCACCACACGTGTCTACACACGTGAAAAGCATTTCGACTTTGCACTTACAAATAAATTGGCCAGAGCTTGTTTGGTTACTTGCACTCGCTGGTGGGGTTGGTCTTTTGCAAGAATAGAGGGACATTGGAGCATTTTTTTAATCAGAAAAAAGTGCCCAATGCGGGAATCGAACCTGGGTCATAGCGGTCGAAAACCAATGGTTTATATCAGCCTTCCACCGACCCTCCCGTAAAAATCGTGCATTTCCCAAGTCATTCGTCTAGTAAGTAAATTTTCTACACATCAATAAAATATTATTATTATAGAGAAAAAAACATCAGGCTTCGAGAGAATAATTCATTTCTAAAATTCAATTCAGATCTCTCTATATTTCGGCCATGAAAGCCCTTCTACAGGATAAATACGTTACAATAAATTGTCAATAGGACACGGTTTATAATATAATTGTGTCTTGTGTACTATTGGCAATTTATTATATCGCGTGTTTTCTCCTGTAGAAGGGACATAAATTTCCAAAAAGAAACTTATCCCTGGAATTTGAGTCAAAAGAAGATCCAATAAATAATTTTGTATAAAAAGGGGTGTACCTGGATCTGTAAAGTTAAAATTGTTTTTTCTTTACAGATCCACGTATGCCCTTTTTTATATAAACTTATCTCTGGAAGCCGGATGTTTCCACAGTAATATGAATACAATAGATTATTTTATTAAATTGTGAACTCCAATATTATGAATTTACTCTCCTGATGTTTCAATCACTTTATCGCATCTTTATTGACGGTATTTAGATAGATAGAGCATGATTGAATACACAAATATCCCTTTGAAAGGTATCTGCCATTGAAACAGGATAAATGGAGTGTCTACTATCGCTAGGTCTTTCTTATAAAATTCGATGTAATTATTGACTCCAAAATAAACCATTAAATAGTAATTTTGTTCTCTTCAAATAAAACACATTTATCACTGTCCTTAACTGAGATCGAAAATAATTAAATAATTTAAAGGGCCTGATTCATCAGTGGTTAACTCTCCCAGGGATTTCGCAAATTTATTCTACCATATCTACCATCTACCATTTTTTGGATAATTTTGCGTATATATCCGACCCTGTAGGGTCGAATCCTTGTTGTGGTATTTGATCAAACTATGGATCTATGCTTTACGAACAGTAAAAAATACATGTAAATTTTTGCATCGAGTAATGCTCTTACAATTCAAACAAGGTCAGTTATACATAGGTTAAGCATAAAGTAAAACGCGCCATCTATATTCTAAAAATAAAAATATTAAAGAAAGTTCTATTTATAAATATTAGTGTTCGTTTATTGATAAACATGAATACCGGCTAGGCAACCTTCTACTCCTGTCCTGTTACCGTCAAGATTTCATGTTTCTTCCAGTTTAGGGATTTGCTTAATATTTGTTCGGCCCATAATATTATGGGTATTCTTCTTTTTCCCTCAACTATTTCTTAAATAATCATTTTAATCAAGCAATCCTTTTCTCTTCTGATCTTTCTTCTTCTGATTCTGAGGCGACTGCGAGAATTGAAGGAGTTGAAAGAATTCCTCTGTTTCACTTGCTCTATCTTCTAATCATATGACCATAATATCACAAAATTGATGCCTCAATTTTCTGAATCTTTTCATAATCTTCCGCTTGTTGTCTAGAATTGAATCTCTATTCATCTCACATACAATTCATAAAACAGCAATATTTACCTATACAAATTTGTATTTTCCAAAATATCTTCCCCCGCTCCCTTCCATTGTATGGTAAATATTACATTTGATTATCTTGTTCACTTCATTTTTTACCCTCTTTATAGACTCTTCCACGATAATTTGTATCTAATATAACGGAACAATATGTAAAAAAGATGGAATTATACAAATCGATAACGTTTTAAATGTTTCCTCCTTAATTAAAATCTAGTTTACTCTTCTTCAGAAGCAAATTCCCAATTCTTTATTCAAGATCTAATCATTTCGGTAAAATAGCTGAAATGTAATTATATTTAAAAAAATGGTTTGAATTATTATATCGTTTTTAGATTAATAACAAAATATATAATAGAGCTGTGTTTTTTATTTCCGCAAATCTCATCTCTGATAGTCTCGATACGCAAATTATTGAAATGTATATTTTCCTTTAACCTTCAATTTTAGCTTCTTCATCAACGATTGCTCAGAAATCATAAAAAAAAAAACTGACCAAAATTTAGTTTAGAAATTCACATTAGATAATGAAACTATTTTTCGAATCATTTTAATATTCTATTTTATCACAATAAAACGCAGGTTCGGAGGATAAGTTTCTTATTTTACTCGTATTAAATATTCTCTCAAGCTTTCGGGAACTGTGAACCCTTTTACAGGAGTATATAAACGAAATAATAAATTGGATCGCTGAGCGTTTTGAGGGGCATTACTTCTGACGAATTTTCTGGGTGCTTCCAATACTAAGAAAAAGAAATAAACGCTGTATAGATTCCCTTGGACAGTATTTTGAGGAATAATAACCATTTTTTGTATATATAGTCATCTAATAATTCTTTTATGACCCAATTCCCCGAATTTTATGATCATACCTTGTATGCTCCCGTAGAAGGGTTCACACTACCCGCAAGCTTGAGAAAACCCCTATATATATAAAAGTCAGTGTATGTATGTATGTTTGTCGGCTATACACATCCACAATACGTAACTAATCTGACTGAAATTTTAACAGTATATAGAGTAAAGCTATACAACCAGTTTAACCGCATAAGTTTCTTTTTATTTATGAAAAATCATTTTTAATTTCAAAGAGAAATAATTTAATATTTCTCATTCTCATTGGCAACGTTCTGACAGAACTTGGCATCAAGCATCCTAACATAGATCCAACTTGACCTTACTGGGAAGAAATACAGACATTGGATCACCTTCTGTTATGATGCCCTGAGTCACAGGAAGCAGATGTTCCTTCTGCTTGGACTGACTGACCCACTACAACCTTACATCTAGGACAGCCTACCAGACTCGAACCTAAAATGGACAAACTTCGCTAATAGCTTTCCATTAAAAAAAAGCGACAGTGGGTTACCGAAATGTCAGACAATATATATTTTTCGAAACTATCATAGACGCGTATGATTCTTTTGAAAATAAAACAATTTCTATTGCCCTAACTGCAATGGATAAATTATTTTTTTCATCGCAAGAAGGGCAGTAGAAATTGTTTTATTTTCAAAAGAATCATACGCGTCTATAATAGTTTCGAATTTTCATAACAGATGGCGCGCTAATGCATCATAATATATATTTTTGATTTAATAAAATCAATAAAACATCCAGGGTTAAGTTTATTGTACAAATCTATTTCTCTAGCTTTCGGGGGCTAATATGCCCTTCAACAGCTACTACTAGTTGCTCCTATTGAAAGGCATGTTAACCTGAAAACTAGATAAAATTGTACAAGAAACTTAGCCCTGGATGTTTTATTGATTTCATTAAATTATAAATCAGTGTAAGAACCGCAGGAAGCGGTCTATGAAGGAATAAAAGCTAACGGAGATCGACGATATTCTTTATTAAAGCGATATAAGCTTGGTAAGCTTTCGGACTATGACGTCCTTCAACAGGCTGTAATACGAATACGTATTCGGACTATGACGTCCTTCAACAGGCTGTAATACGAATACGTATTCGGACTATGACGTCCTTCAACAGGCTGTAATACGAATACGTATTCGGACTATGACGTCCTTCAACAGGCTGTAATACGAATACGTATTCGGACTATGACGTCCTTCAACAGGCTGTAATACGAATACGTATTCGGACTATGACGTCCTTCAACAGGCTGTAATACGAATACGTATTCGGACTATGACGTCCTTCAACAGGCTGTAATACGAATACGTATTCGGACTATGACGTCCTTCAACAGGCTGTAATACGAATACGTATTCGGACTATGACGTCCTTCAACAGGCTGTAATACGAATACGTATTCGGACTATGACGTCCTTCAACAGGCTGTAATACGAATACGTATTCGAACTATGACGTCCTTCAACAGGCTGTAATACGAATACATATTCGGACTATGACGTCCTTCAACAGGCATTGTATTCATATTACAGCCTGTTGAATGTCGTTATTGTCCGAAAGCTTGCCAAGCTTATTTCTCTTTAATGAAGAATCTCGTCGCTGTTAGCTTCCATTCCTTTTTAGAAATAAACTTTTTGCAGGTTGATGAGTCCATACCTTGAATCGATGAAACTTTCTGGTTCTGCTCAGCGTCCCTCATAAGTCGTCTTCTTCTTTCTTATCTCCACTCAATCATATTAAGGTAGCAAGCTTGTAAATTTGACAACCATCATGACTGGGTGAAGTAGAATGCGTCTGTCTTTGTCATTAAGACTGGGAGCACTACTCAGTGGCAGACCGACTTAGCTCCAAAAGAAATGGCCGCCTCTGACATGAGGAACAGACACCATGTGCAGCCGCTCCTAACATGGAGTACAAATGCTGCTCATCCTATATCCCTGGATTAGGAGTCCTTACAGGGTACTATCAGCCGGGCCAGCTGAGCCCAGGTTTTTTAGCGAGCTTGTTACTGCTCCTCCTTTTTCATCAGGGCTTGGGACCGGAAAAGGTGGAGTTTCATCGTGATTAGAAGTAATAGTCAGTAGTTTGTATAACCCGGGTAGTTGACGGCCCAAGAACCCGGGTATATCGACGAAATTTATGTATTCTTTAAGAAAAGTTAGAAAATAATTTCGTACATCAAGGATGTCTGGCACTAAGTGACAAAGTCTTTTTTTCTTCTGTATCTTGTTTATGAATATCGTTCTTAAGTAAATTATAAATAAAAATGTATATTCGGCATATATGTTGCTTTAACACTCATAAACAAAACCTAAGGAATTTTGCACATTTTGATGTCACCTTTTTTAGGAAACAGAGGTGATTTTGTTCACACTTGGTTATCTCGTGTGTCTTCAATAAAGATAACTGTGTATCAAATATCTTTCAGAGTTATTGTCTGAATCCCTATATACATGCTATAAGGTACAACTTTGTATACTTCCAATGTTAGTTGGATTAAACTAGTATATTAAATACTAAACTTCTACATGATAATAAAGTATTTTAAAAATTTTATCATCAATTTTGAAACGAAACATGGGAAAAATAACTATTTTTTCGACTACTCCGACCCCCCCAGAAGTCTAAAATGTTGTCAACTTGCATTGATAATTGATAGCTGTATTTAGCGAGTCTACCCATTTTAAGAATCTCTGTGTGTTCTGTAAGTATATTAAAATTGATCACAATATTCAAAGTAGTTCTTCAAGTGTCTTTTATTTGAAGAACTATGAATGCCGGCCAGGCAGCCTCTATCTTTACGAAAATTCGAAGTAAATATAGAAATTAAAATTTCTTCATTACCGATCACTCGACCATCCAGAAATCTATAATTTTGTCAACTTTCAATGTCATCAGGTTTGAATAAGTGTTCTAAATTTCATACTTTTAGGAACTCTATAAGTATATAAAAACTTTTTGAACATTATTTTATGGTTGGAAGTGTGTTTGAAAAATATACAGTTATATCAACCTATTTTTCTTCATTTTATCGCCGACATTTCAGTGACTTTCTGCTATTCTCTTCAGGGGGATTTCAAATAATCATTATTCTAAGGAAATTGACAGAGAGTTTCTGAAAGGTCGAGAAGAAAATAAAGATTGGTTGAAATAGCTATATATAAACTACACTACAAGATTTGAGGACAGACATGGAAGCAAGATAAATAAATGTTTATAAAAAAAGGAAATGGTTATGTATAAATTATTAGATTAATCAAATATAAATCTCCGAGGATAAGTTTATTTATTACACTTTTAACAAGTTAAAACCTTTCGGGTTTTAAACGACCCTTCTACAGATATTTCTTTTTCCTTTTCTAAAAATATTTACCTGTAGAAGGGTCGTTTAAAACCCGAAATCTTGTAGACTTGTTAAAAGTGTAATAAATAAACTTATCCTCGGAGATTTATATTTTATTATACTAATTGATAGAGGATTATAATTCTAATAATGTATAAACATGTGTGTGAAATATTCAAACAATATATCTACAAGGAGTCTATTAGACCATCACCAAAGAATCTGAATCAGTAAACATACCTTCACTTCCCTCTGTAGTCGCATTAGGATTTAAACCAGAGTCCTTCTTTTCTCACTCCGCGTTCCTACAATTCCTATTATGGGAAAATAGTGCAATTGTAATATTGTACTGGGATAAGGTGCATAAATTAAGAAAAAAGGCATCTCTTTATCGTGCAACTGAAAGTTTCTGATGGCTTACGCCATCTATCGGAATAAATATCAACTATTCGTTGATTTTTAATTATTTCAGAATTTGCCAAATACCCATTCTTGATTAATCAATTAAAGCTATCCACGTATGGGTTTCAGGCTGTTGGCCCTTGTCAGTGTGGTGCAAGCTGTACAGCTCACGAGAACCAACAGCCCAAAACGCGTACGTGGTTAGCTTTTCTTGATTAATCAAGAATGGGTATTTGGCCAATTCTGGAATAATTGATTATCAACGAGAATAGTTGATATTTATTCCGATAGATAGCGCAAGCCATCAGCAACTTTCAGTTGCACGAATAGGAGATGCCTTTTTCTTTTTGAATTCCAATCATCTTCATCATAATTCCAAGGAATATATTCAGAAGAATAGCTCCACATTTTAGCTGATAATTACTTCGACAGCAATATTCTTTCGGGATTCACATCTTGAGAATCTAGTAAAAATTTGATTTCTTTGATTCTTGAATCATCACCAAGTTTCATTCTCTTGATAGTCCTACAACACTAACCATTTTCTAGTTTCAGTTGTTTCTACAAAAATCAATAGAGTAATGTTCATTCTATATTTCTTGAATCACCAACGATGTTTATTTTAGATCACTTGTGTGTATAACTCCAGAAGTCAAGATTAAATTTTCTTTCACGATATTTTTCATATCTTCAGTAATTATTTTTCTTAAATCGCTCTCATTTTCAGAATAATATTTGTATTTTTATTTAGTGTTTTTATTGAAACAGAATTTTCTATATATTTTTTTATCACAGCATCATTGGTGGTGGTGTCTTGTCCATGGAGGAGATCAGATTGGTCCATGCACCCTGATCACAATACCGGCCAACTGAGGTGCCTTGTCCAAATAGATTTCATTATTAAAACCTATTTATCTTGTTCCACAGCCTTTTGTATTATTGAGCCAGAAAAAGAGAGAGATAACAATTTTATTTCCGCTTTCATCACCAGCAATTTTCTTTCTTGGTTACCATGCAACACATTCTTTGGCCTACTGGAATCTTCCGCAATTTTTTATATATTAGCATACTTATAAAGCCAACAATCAAAATACAAATTTTATTTTTATTCATATATATATATATATATATATATATGTTATGAATATTTTGTGTTGTTGTTAGATTAGGCTTGATAAGACAAAGGATCGATAAGATAAAGGGTTGAGGTGCAGTCGTGATAAAAAAAGATAAATATTTACCGTCAAGTAGCTTTTATTTTCAATTACTTGAGGAAAGATTACACATTTGTTAGTTTCACATTATATAGAATTTATAATTTAATCCTATATTAGTGATTTAAAAGGATTGATTGGTTATCTACGCATATTTACAACAAAATTAAATAACTAAAACTGAAAGTCTTTTTTAAAAACGATGATAACAAAAATAAAATTTATCAATGAATAAAATGAAATATATATTTTTAAAATATAGAAATATTTAGAGTTTTTTGATTATATAATATTTTTAGATTATATAATATATATATATAATATTTTTTAGTTATCTTTAAATATCAGCAAATTTGCCTTTTTTGGATCACGTTTATCTCCTGAATTAAGATATTTTTTTTCTTCTTCACCAACAGGTATTTTGTTAGAAAAGTACACTCATGAACAAAACTTAAGGAAGTTGTACCTTTTTGCATGTATATCGGGATTCAGACAATAACTCTGAAATATATTAAAAACACAGTGACCTTTATATTGAAGACACACAAGTTAACCAGGTGTGAACAAAATTGCCTTGTTTACTTCAAAAGAACAGTACTTGAACAGTACTGAAAAAAAATACTTTCAATTTCCTCAAGTTTTGTCCATGAGTGTATTTGCTACAGACAGACCCAGATGTGATCTGGATGGACCACACTGGGTAGTCAAATCAGTCCGCGCCTAGAAATCCCACCAATCTTCCGCCTTTAGTCTTTTAAATATCAATTTCAATTTTCTTTTTATCATTATCAATTTTCTTTCGTGAATCACTTAAATCTACCTTACATGATATCAATTTTCTCTATTTTCTCTCAGAAATATTCTCCATTTTACATCATGGAAACTTGTTTCTTTGGAATTCAATATGAATTTTCTTTGTTATTTCCTCCCCAGAAATGTTCTTCATTGCTTATCCTGCTTCGAATTCCTTTCCAAATTACCTACGTCTACAGAGATATTTTCAAACTTCTTTTTCTGATTCTTTGATCACAACGATTTATTTTCATGGTAATTCCTAATAAATCTAAAGTTTTTTTCTTGGCTAATGTGTGTATCTTTAAAAAACTTGACGCAAATTTCTGTTTGTTGCATCATTAGCAAGTTTTCCATCTGCATCATTAGATATTTTGGTTATTTCTGGTTAAATTTGTTACTCCTTGATTGCTCCTTTCTCTCAGATCTCAGCTTGAATTTTTCAATTTACTTCTTGCATCAAAACAATTTTGTTTCTTGGCTGTAAACCATCACAAGTTTCTAACAGCGATTTATTTCAAGTCTTTTCAATTTTTCCAGCTTATTCACACCAAGTCGCATGTAATATTTGAGCGACTTCTTTTTAAAAAAATCTGATATTCATTCAAAATTGATTTATATAGGCATTTTGTATATTCCTTCAATGTCTTTACATAAGATTTTAAAATACAGAAGATCTTTTTTGCGCTATTAGTGTCGTTTGATATGATTATATTAACAGACACCCATGCTTTTTTTAAATAAAAGAAAGTCCAATGTTTTCCTATTCGTATATGAATACTTTCTCAGATCATATTCAAATATGATCAAATATAAATCATCTTTTAATTTGTTCAATGCTCTGGTCAGTTGAGCGATGCATTCTAGTTGTCCCCCTTGATGCATTAAATTACTTAGGCAATTTTTCAACGTATCTTATAATTTAAATGCTTCTCTCTCTCTCTCTCTTCATATTCGAGTTTAAAGATTTTTAATATGAATCACTAAGAAATGCTTCTCTAACAATGGGCAACTAGTTGATGATTTTTCTAATTAAAATATTCTAGCGTTGAAATAGTAGAGTTGATTTCTATCTATACTAATAAAATGGAAATTTCATAAGTGGTGTTCGCTAAAAACTTTCGTTACAATGCATCAATTTCGAACCAAATTTTCAACATTTATGTAAAACGAGATGGAGCAGGTTTTGCTTAACATCAAAATATTTTTCCTAACATTAACATGCTTAACTTCGCTGTTATCGATTAAATACAAAAAAAAAATCAACAGAGTTAATTTTATTTATATAAAATAAAAAATTAAATTTCAACAGAGTTAATTTTTTTTACATACTAGCTAATAATCTCAATCTAAAAAAATATTCAAAACAAGCAATTTTAAGATAACACCATATGTGAAACAGTCGGCCAAGAAAACAACTTCCCTCGAGTAAAACCCGGGCGGAGCCGGGTACACCCGCTAGTATATATATATATATATACTAGCGGATGTGTACCCGGCTTCGCCCGGGTTTTATCCGAGTGAAAGTTTGCCTAACGAATATTATATATTATGAAGTATAATAAACAATGCTAAAGATTAGTTTTAATTATTAATCAAGATTGTGTGTGAATATGTGAGAAAGATGTAATATCGTTGTTGTTTTCTTGGCCGACTGTTTTACATATGGTGTTATCTTAAAATTGCTTGTTTTGAATATTTTTTTAGATTGAGTTGAATGAATTGCTGAATTTCTTTTTGTATTTATATATAAATAAAATTAACTCTGTTGATTTTTTTTGTATTTTATCGATAACAGCAAAGTTATGTATTTTAAAGTTATGAAAAATATTTTGATGTTAAGCAAAACCTGCTCCATCTCGTTTTACATAAATGTTGAAAATTTGGTCGAAATTGATGCATTGTAACGAAAGTGCTTAGCGAACACCACTTATGAAATTTCCATATATTAATATAGATATAATATAAATAAGTTTTAAAAATTGTTAAAAAAAATGCATCTGCCGGGAATCGAACCCTGGCCGCCCGCGTGGCAGGCGAGCATTCTACCACTGAACCACCGATGCTTTAAAAAAATCAAATTCATTTATCGTCGCGACCAGTGCTGCGCCCTAGCGGTAAAATACTGGAACTAACGCTTTTTGGTTTTTTATTTAAAAAAAAAAGCACATTAACTTTTTTAGTTTTTTGAATAGCCTATATGTTAAACGAAATCTTCAGCTACCTACATGCGAAATTCCATAATGATTGAGTCAGTAGATTTTGCGTGATGCGATAACAAACATCGATTTCGCATTTCATTTTTATATATATAAGGAAGGATAAGGAAGGACTAGCGGATGTGTACCCGGCTTCGCCCGGGTTTTATCCGAGTGAAAGTTTGCCTAACGAATATTTTATATTATGAAGTATAATAAACAATGCTAAAGATTAGTTTTAATTATTAATCAAGATTGTGTGTGAATATGTGAGAAAGATGTAATATCGTTGTTGTTTTCTTGGCCGACTGTTTTACATATGGTGTTATCTTAAAATTGCTTGTTTTGAATATTTTTTTAGATTGAGTTGAATGAATTGCTGAATTTTTTTTTTGTATTTATATATAAATAAAATTAACTCTGTTGAATTTTTTTGTATTTTATCGATAACAGCAAAGTTATGTATTTTAAAGTTAGGAAAAAATTTTGATGTTAAGCAAAACCTGCTCCATCTCGTTTTACATAAATGTTGAAAATTTGGTCGAAATTGATGCATTGTAACGAAAGTTTTTAGCGAACACCACTTATGAAATTTCCATTTATATAGAAGACATTTTATTAATATAGATATAATATAAATGAGTTTTAAAAATTGTTAAAAAAAAATGCATCGGCCGGGAATCGAACCCTGGCCGCCCGCGTGGCAGGCGAGCATTCTACCACTGAACCACCGATGCTTAAAAAAAAATCAAATTCATTTATCGTCGCGACCAGTGCTGCGCCCTAGCGGTAAAAGACTGGAACTAACGCTTTTTGGTTTTTTATTTTTTAAAAAAAGCACATTAACTTTTTTAGTTTTTGAATAGCCTATATGTTAAACGAAATCTTCAGCTACCTACATGCGAAATTCCATAATGATTGAGTCAGTAGATTTTGCGTGATGCGATAACAAACATCGATTTCGCATTTCATTTTTATATATATAAGGAAGGATTATAATCTAAATATAAAAATATTCTATAATTTAAAAAATATATATATTTTATTTTAATTCATTGATAGTTCTACTTGTGTTTTGACCATAGTTTTAGAATACGCCGACTTTTAATACTTGTTGTAAATATGTAGTTATCTAACCTATTTTTGAAATTCACTATATAGAATTAATTTCATAAATTCTATATAACTGTGAAAAATGTCTTTATGTAATTTTCTTCAAGTAATTTAAAATAAAAACTACTTGATAGTAAATAGTTATTTTTCTGCTTTTCTTTCAAAATGACACGACTGCAAACGATACCATTATTATTTTGAGATATAAATTAATTGCTGATTCTTTTGAGTACATGAGTAGTACTCAAAAGAATCAGCAATTAATTTCTATCTCAAAATAATAATTTTTTATTATAACATATATATATATGTTATAGAAACTAACCTATATACAGTTAAACTGTCTATCGCCCCCTCTAAATAGCTCCTCCCTCTCTATAGCGCCCGATTTTAAATACGTAGTACGATGCGATTTACATTAAAAGTGACCTGTCTATAGCACCCTATTTTGGTGAGTCCCAAGAGGGGGCGCTATAGACAGGTTTAACTGTATAATTAATAAAAATACTAATCAAAATATAAAAATATTTCAAATGAACCTTTTTAGTATCTGTAAATATTTCCCCGGGTCCAATAACATATATGGCAAAATTTTGAACGATCATTGAAAACTGCCAATGAGAATTTTGAGAGGGCTTAGCTAACCGTCGGCAAATTCTCCAATCAAATTCCGTAGTTTCATCTCCCAGGCCTCTAAAATTTTTGTATTGTTCTTACTGCTGCTAAATAATTTTATAAAATATATTATGAGCAGAATTTTCGATGTTCTCAATACCAAGAAGAATGCTTCGTAAATAGTTTTAATCCTGTACAATATATTAAACACAATAGTATTCATTCTTAATAAATTGAGCAATACACATAATGCAATTTTCATATTGATGATGGATTTTTTGATGATAACATTTATGCAATTATCATAATTAATATGAAAAGTAATTGAGAAGGCTTGGCTCATCAGTGGTGAAACTTCTAAGCAATAGAAATGTTGATTCCGCACACAAAGTCTTCACTTGAAGATACAGTTAAACCTGTCTATAGCGCCCCCTCTTGAAACTCACCAAAATAGGGTGCTATAGAAAGGGGATGCTATGGACAGGTCAATTTTAATGCAAAATGTTCACATTTTAATGTTTAAAATCGGGCGCTATAGAGAGGAAGGTGCTATTTAGAGGGAGCGCTATATACAGGTTTAACTGTATATTCTTAAAAATGGTGTTTAACGAAGCTACGGAAATATGCTTCTGTAAGTGTAGAAATTTCACAAAGTTATAATTTTTTGCTTATAGTATAGCTCTTCTACTTAAAGGACAAAACAACAAATACATAAGCCGATTTAGGCAACATATACTCATAGACAAAACTTAAGGAACTTGTATCTTTTAGCATGTATATCGGAATTCAGACAATAACTCTGAGAGATATTTGATGCACAACGACCTTTATTGAAGACACACGAGATAACCAATTGTGTACAAAATTACCTTGTTTACTTCAAAAGAACAGACATCAAAGACTTTCCCCTTCCATAACTTTTTGTCCATGAGTGTGAAAGCAACATCTATGCCGAATATAATTTTTTATTTATAATTTACTTAAGAACGATATTCACACATAAACCAGATAGAGAAAAAAAAATTGTCACCAAGTGCCAGACATCCTTGAAAAGTACGAAAAGATTTTCTAACTTTTCTTCAAAGTATACTTAAATTTCATCGATATACCCTGTTATCTGGGCCGTCAACTACCCGGGTTTTACAAACTACTGACTATTAGTTCTAATCACGACTTGTGAGAGTCGCTGAATAGAACCAGAAAGTTCCATCAATTCAAGGTATGGACTCATCAACCTACAAAAAGTTTATATAATAAACGTTTTTCCTCTGTGACTTATAATTCAATAAAATCAATAAACATCCAGAGATAAGATCCATGAGATAACCAATCGTGTACAAAATTGCATCTGCTTGAAAAAAAAAAAACGAACGACTGCGGCCTTAAGTTTTGTTCGCGAGTGTAAGCAATCAACACACATAGTGCCCTCTGTATGTTGAGAATGGAATTATTTAACGCTATTTTTGATTTTTTTAGAATGAAGGAATAATTTCTACAGTTAGCGCTATGTATATGGTTAACTTATATTACCTTAACTGACTTTTGTGTTTGTTGTCCTATCCTCTTTAAACGGAAGAGCTGTGCTCTCGAAGCTAAAGTATTGTGGAATCTCTACAATTCAAGAAGCCTCTCTTACCACAGTTTCCTTAAACACCATCACCAAGAATAAACCTTCAAACGCAGACTACACTCATGGAAAAAACTTAAGGAAAATTGTACCTATCAGCATTACAGAGGCAATTTTTTCACACTTGGTTATTTCGTGTCTCCAATAAAGGCCACTGTGTAATAAATATCTTTCAGAGTTATTGTCTGAATTACGATTTACATGCTAAAAGGTACAACAACTTCCCTAATTTTTGTCCATGAGTGTATTTTAAAACAATTTCTACAGTTCATAGTTCGGCGAAAAGTGAACCCTACCAGCGGATTCGCCAGTTTAATCAATACAAGGCCAATCTACTCTTCAAAAATATTGGTATGTTAAGTTATAACGCAAGAAATTTAAGAAAACTCAGAGCATATAAGCTTCCAAAACTGTAGAACGCTTCACGAATAAAAAAATGTTGTTAATGTCCTTCAAATCGAGTTCGACTTATGGACAAATGTATTTTCCAATTATAAATATATAATAGAATGTGAATGTTTTCAAAAGAAGAACAAAATAGTGACGCGAAGCGTTTCTTGAAGATATTTTTGCACTCATAGACAAAGGAAGTGGGCATTCTTTTGATTGCTGATTATTGTTTTTTTTTTAAGAAGAAGAAAAAGACAGGCAATTTTGTTCACACTTGGTTATCTCGTGTCTTCAATAACGGCCACTGTGTATCAAATATCTTTCAGAGTTATTGTCTGAATTACGATATACATGCTAAATGGTACAACTTCTTCAAGTTTTGTCCATGAGTGTAGATGAGCTTTAGAGCATTTATGCCCTTCAACAAGAATAAAAATAAGAATATTCCTGTTAAAGGACAGAAATGCATGGAATCTCGTATAAATTAAAAACCTTAAGAAATTCTTCTTCTCGCCTTTTGTTATTTTGATAATATACTGCTCCAAGTGATTATTCGACTTATAATATGTAAATATGTATAAAAATACACACCTATAAATAACTTAATCGATTCTTATGAATTATTTATCTCAAAATTTCTTCATTACTTTTTCCAACGTTTCTATAAACCTCTGTCGTCCTTTTCAAGGAACTATTTTGCTACTGTTTACTTTTATACAAATTCTGAATCATCGGATATTTTGAAAACGTGGAACTTGCAGCGCCTCGATTATACTCCAAACAACGAAATAAAATTAACAAAATTGTTAAAATATCTATTAAAATTTAAAACCTAATTATAAAACTAACCTGCAAAATAGCGTTTGCCATTCATCGAGTCTGGTAGATGAAATTTTAGACATAGTGGCAGATAGTCTGCTAATAGCTGCGGACAGGTACAGTCTGAAGGTGCTGTGTGAGGTGTTCCTGTTGGTTCCAACCTCACCGCTGAGAAAGATAGAAAAACCGAAACAACTGTGGAAGGGTTTACCACTGATGAGTCAATATGTTGATCTCAGAAACGTAAAATGAATAAGCAACTATATGTATCTTCATATAGGTATAACAAGTAACTGAAAAACTAAGATATGCAACTCTTAAACCAACAAGTAACTTGCTTTTCTTATCAAAATATCAACATCAATCTCTATCACGCTGAATTACGATTAATCTGCATAATCAATTCGAGAATAAAATAGCCATCTATTCACTAGGATAGTCATGGATGATAGGTAAATGCAGTAAAATATATCAAACGGTTGAACTTTAAATATCAACATCTCTCTCTCAATCTTTATATCGTTGAATTACGATTAATTTGCATAATCAATTCGAGAATAAAATAGCCATCTATTCACTAGGATAGTCATCAATGATAGGTAAATGCAGTAAAATCCTTTAAACGGTTTAACATCTAAATATCAACATGAATCTCTATAATGTTGAATTCCGATTATAATTTGCATAATAAATGGAGAAACTAGGATAGCCATGGCTAATAGGAAATTCAGTAAAATCTATCAAACGGTTGAACATCAAAAATATCAACGATTCAATACCTTCTAAAGCGATAAGTAAAAAAAAAAAAAAACTTATCGCTTTAAAAGATATTAGGTTTGTTGATAATTTTTTGTAGCTTCGATCGCTTTATAGACTCTAATTTTGCGATTAATATTAAAAATGAAGAAATACTTAACGCTTTTTATTTATATGATGTGGCGCTTTCGGAATATTTCCTTTTTCTGTTCAAAGGTACAATATTTTAATTACTTATCTATTTGTATTATCCTTATTACATACACAAGCGTGGTACAGGTAATAATAATCATGGTGGGTAGAAGTTGGACTGTAAGTGCACCACATGCCCACATATGTGAAAAGCATTTCGACTTTTGCACTTACAAGTGTGCTAGAGCCCCGTTTTCTTATTTGCACTCTCTAGTGAGGTTGGACTTTTGAAAAAATCGGGGCCATTGGAGCATTTTTAATTAGGAAAAAAGTGCCCAATGCGGGATTAGATCTCGTGTCCCAGCGGTCGAAAACCAACAGTTTAGATCACTCGTCCACCGACCCCCACATATATACAGTAAAACTTATTCTGAAACATTGTTCCTTTGAGCAGAATAAGCAAAATATTCCGAAGGATTTTCATGATATAAACAAAAAAGTATCTTTAAATATTTCTCTCATTTTTAATATTAAATATACAGTGGACCCTCGGTTTACGAGCACCTTGGAGTACGAGCTTTTCGCAGTACGAGCAAAATTTTTTGAAAAATTTTACCTCGGATTACGAGTGAAATTTCGCATTACGAGCAACTCGTGATGGTTGCCCGTAATCGTGATGGATGAAAATTCACTGGGATCCCTCCCTTCAGATCAGATTCGGGAAATATGTAAAATGTGGGAAACTGTGCAATTGTTCGTAGCAAGAAGAATTGCCCGAGTTTCAATTATTAAAAATAAGAAATTAGTTTCGCACTACGAGCGTTTTGGAGTACGAGCATGGCTCTGGAACGGATTATGCTCGCAAACCGAGGGTCCACTGTAAATGCTATAATATTTTGAAACAGTTTTATAAATTGTGGTTTATCTCCATAGCAGTAAAATTTGTCTTAAGCTATCTGTGTCTTGAGAGGAACCTGCTATAGGCAGCCAAAACCACGTGATTCTTGATTTTTTCTTAACACGGTCCTCTGTCAATAGGGAACTTAGCAAATGCGGAAACGTGTGTTTCAGATATTCAATTTTATATTGTCTTTATACTATCTCTTAGTTTGTAAATTTTGAAGGAAAATACGCATTAAGTTGAAAAGTTGTATTAAGAAATTATATATTTCAACACAATTAATTATTGCAGAATAAAAGTCATATTAAGAATTTAGTTTTGTTGCCATTTTTCAATTTTGTTATAATCACAATAAAACCTGTTTTAATGGAGCTCTGTCTTAAATGGAAAGCTGTGCTGTCGGGACAGTTTACCTCGTTACCCTGAGTGCCAGTTAAGGTATGTTTTGTACGGTGTAAATGCAGTAAGTGTAAAAGCATTTTACTGAAGACAGTGTACTTTGTCCAAAGGTAATGCACCATCTATTGACTATCTATCTTTGCACCACCATCTTTCTTTGCAATATTGCAGTGTCAGCTATGTAACAAAGCCACAATACCAGCTTTAGCAAATTCAAAACGCTCATTTTGGTTTCGTACTATGGCCCTCTTAGTAAAGAACGGGCTTTGATTTCATGAGATTTACAAAGGATTCGTAAGAACTTCAAAATTTTCCAAAATGTGTTGAGCTGACAAATTGGCTGAGACAATACCATGACAAAATTATAAATAGATTTTGTTCAGGAAGATGTCGATATCAAAAAAGAGATGGCACCTAGTTAAGTGTCTACCTTGACGGGAGAAGTATCTTTCCTTTTTCTGTATCGCTCGATTTCCTTCAAGCAAAATATGCCCCCAAAAATCATTCTTATCAACCATCAATCCTAGGAGAATGGTAATTAGGCATCGTATAGTATCACAATGAATATCCCAGCTAGGGAGAAACACTGAGAATTAATTGAAATTAATAACCCACTAAGTTGGCATGAGTCCTACCATGACCGTATTCGTCTTGGGAAAACAATTGAATGTATTGCGAAATATTGAGTAATTTTTTGTTGATTTTGTACTTTCGCCATTGTTTCCGACCCCCCATCGAGTGGACGAACCCCAGTGACAAGCGACGCACGAGACCCTGACCTTCCCCCGTACGTTGCGACCGGTTCCACGCGGCCGCCGTATAAAGCTTCCGTCGACGTGAGCTCGTCCACTCGTTCACGGTGGGAAGATGCGCGGGTCGCTTGTGGTGCTGGTGGTGGTCGGTGAGTACTCCCGGCCTTCCTTCACTGCGTAGAGCTTTGTGGCCTTTGTCCAATCTTGCATGGTGTACAGATTTAGGTCTTCGCAGTCTACAATACATCCATAGTTGTCTGACTATACACATATATCTGCATGCTTACCTCTTACCTACATGCTTTTCAAGGTGTGCAAAATTAGGTCTTCGCAATCCCTATATCACAGTATACCATACATAAATCCATATTTTCCTGAAAAATGTCTGTATGCCCACATCTTACCTTTTTAAGGTGTACAACATAGGTCTTCGCAGTCTACCATACATCCATATGTGCCTAATTATATGTCTGCATGCCTTCCTCTTACCTACCTGCATTTATAAGCTATAAAGACTTAGGACTTTGTAATCTCTATACCACAGTCTATCCTACATCCATAGTTGTCTGACTATATGTATGCATGCTTACCTCTTACCTACCTGCATTTTAAAGGTATTCAAACATAGGTCTTCGCAATCCCTATTATTACAGTCTACCATACATCAATCCATAGTTTCCTGAAATATGTTTGTATGCCCACATCTTACCTTTTAAAGGTGTACAACTTAGGTCTTCGCAGTCTACCATATGTGCCTAATTATATGTCTGTATGCCTTCCTCTTACCTACCTGTATTTATAAGCTATAAAGACTTAGGTCTTTGCAATCTATATACCACAGTCTATCCTACATCCATAGTTGTTTGACTATATGTCTTTATGCCCACATCTTACCTTTTTAAGGTGTACAGACTTAGGTCTTCGCAATCCCTATATCACAGTCTACCATACATCAATCCATAGATGTTTGACTATATGTCTTTATGCCCACATCTTACCTTTTTACGGTCAGACTTAGATCTTCGCAGTCTACCAAACATTCATAGTTGTCTGACTATATGTCTGCATACTTACCTCTTACCTACCTGCATTTTAAAGGTGTTCAAACTTAGGTCTTCGCAATCCCTATATCACAGTCTACCATACATCAATCCATAGTTACCAGACTATAAGTTTATATGCCCACATCTTAGCTTTATAAGGTGTACAGACTTAGATCTTCGTAATCCCTATATCAAAGTCTACCATACATCAATCCATAGTTTCCTGAAATATGTTTGTATGCCCACATCTTACCTTTTAAAGGTGTACAACTTAGGTCTTCGCAGTCTACCCTACATTCATAGTTGCTTGACTATATGTGTTTGTATACTCAAATCTTACCTTTCAAAGGTGTATAGACTTTGGTCTACCATACATATAGTTGCCTGATTATATGCCTGTATGCCCATATCTTACATTTTTAAGGTGTACAGATTTTGGTCTGCCATATATCAATCCTTTGTTGCGTGACTATATGCATGTATACAAGCTACTATATGGTGTACATATTTCAGTTTACGTAGTCTACCATTTATCATAAGTATCTGGTTATAAACCCACCCACCTTACCTGTATGTTTAAGGACACTATTATCTAAGTAATCTTCGTCCATCGTCGCCATCTGTCATGTATTCTCCCCTACCTTTCCTTATAAGGTGTACAGTCTTCAGTTTATGTAGTTGGCTATCCATAGGTATCTGTCTATCTGATTGTATATTAACTTTAATAAACTGTCTGCATGGGGTGTATAGCCTTCAGTTTATGTAGTTGGCCATCTATAGGTATCTGCTATGTATGTACACCTAACCTGTCTGTATAAGCTGTACAGACATTTATCTATCTGGTCTACTATTCATCCGTCATAGGTACCTCACCATATACTTGCATGCCCACCTTACCTGTCCGTATACCTCATCTAGTCCATGGTATCACTTAGATCTATCTATCTCACTAAGGAAGTCATTCAAATCCCACTCTAGCTATCCTTACAATTTCTTCTTTCGGGTCACCGCTAGCAGAATAGCCTCGACACTGTGGAACTATGCATTAATTTACATATACCATTTCATTTTGCAATTAATCAATACCTTTATTAAGACTTCTTTAGACTTATATATAGATTCTCGCGTGAAAGATACGGTAAACGAGTGGGAAAATGAGAGAGAAATCTGAATATACAAGTCATATGGTAAATATGCACATATAAAGCTATAATTATTTTGATATAATATTATGTACATAGGTTATAGGTATTCTCCTGCCTTCATTTTTATATAGGGATTCTCTTGAGTTAAGAGAGAGGGTAGAAACACTGTGTGTGTACTCAACAACAACAAAATAAACATATATGCAACTTTAAAGCCTATATGCATATATTTAGAGAAAAGGAGATAAAAAATAGTATAAACATTCATTGTTCTTTCCTTCTAAATATTTTCATATTGAATATAATATTTAGTGTCTATATATGTACAATTATATACCGCATAACTTTTGGTTTAGATTTATTCTAGAGTCTCTTTGAATGCACACACTCTATAAGCGGGGGAAGCGTTATAACGAATATTTACTGTAGAAATTAGGAAAATAATGCATGTGTACTAATAGAGTACTCTTTTTTGTTGTTATCCAAGGTTTAAAAGATTCCCTGCCACCTTTATCAAGGCAATTGTAGTTTGGGACCCTAGCTTTTATTTATGTACATAATATCCTAAAATATAATAAGATTTACTTATGTATTTTAAGATATTATGTACATAAGAAGAAGCCAGGATCCCAAACTATTTTTCAATAGGAAAGTTAGTCATCTGAAAGGTGTAATAAGAATAAAATAGTAGAATTTGGTTGATGAAGAATTTATTCTTTCAACAAAATTCTTTCCTACCAATAAATTGTTTCTACATTCAAGATATACTATATACAATTGAGCTTCAATTTTTCTCTACCTCTCTATAACGAGAGGTGTCCGGATAACGAGAAAAACTATGTTATTTAGATTGATTTTAGAACTGGGAAGGTTAAAATGGTTGAATATATACATTACTTGACCTACTAATTATATAAAGCAATAAATAAAACCGAATTTAAAATACAAAAATTTGTAATCTAAGACAGCTAAGTCAGTTTTACGTTGTTTTCCACCTAGCAGAGAGGGAAAAACGATATTTGTTGCAGATATTTAACAGAAAATAACGCAATCCCTATTGTAGTAAAATATATTTCAGTTAGAGTTCTACTGTATGTTATATATAAATATAGGGCCGTTTATAAATTTGTTATTTAAATTTTGTTATAATATTTATTACTGGCCGCGTGAACGACCTGGTTTATTTAAAGCAGGTTACACCACAGCGAAATTCATCTGTCGGTGGACTGGGAGATTTCTTTCTCAAGATTCAATTATAGACCATTATCTTCTCTAAAATTGTTATGGATGGTCGCTTTCACCGCCGTTTGTTGTAGATGGTCCCCTTCACCGCTGCTTGTTGTAGTTAGTAGCTTTGGCTTGATATTTATGATTTTGATATGCATTGTGAACTATTGTACAAAATTATGAACTTTTTCAAAATTTCTAAATTAAAATCTAAGAGTGGACATGGCATCTGCCCGGTAAGCGGAACACTGTAGGTTCGATTCCCATCCCTGGACACTTTTATTTTTCCGTTTATCATTACACTTCACAATTCATCCTTTCATACTTCATTCCCCTAAGGTTGAAAATAATCGTTATTTCTCCTTAAAATAAATTTCGATTTTTTGTTTAAAAGAAACACACGCGGGATAAATTTCAAATGTCGTTCTACAATCATAAGCCGCATTATATTGTATTATAAAATCTAATATATTTTAAAATCCTTTTGTCTATATGCAACACACCTAAGAGTTCTTTCGATAAGCATTAGAAATGCATCCGTCCCACGAAAAAATAAACACGTTTAAGATGCATAAAACAATATAAACTACATCAGTTACAAACTAACGAATTCACAATGTCATCAGGATAATCAGTCTTAGAATTCTTATGGTAAAATTTAACTATTTTCTTTTACTGGTCGAATGATTCGGCTTCACTTAAGTTCTACCTGATTGAATGTTTTCTAAATCAATATTGTTTTTAACAAGGTGAATTATGCATATACAATATTAAATTTTATTATTAATAATACTAAAAGTAGAGAGTATTAGTTAGGACGTCAGAAAATTTTCAATATCAAATTCCGAGAAACAATGACAGTAACTGATAAAGCACAATTTGGATTATAGATTATAAACACAAGATAATAAGACCAAATCCAAATAAATAAATAGTGTATAAACGTTTCGGTAACAGCGTTGTTACTTTTTCAGTACTTTTGTCTGAAGATGGTAACAACGCTGTTACCGAAACATTACATACACTATTTATTTATTTGGATTTTGTTTTATTACCTTGTGTTTATTGACAGTAACTCTTCCCAAACCTAATTCTGTATAGCTGTAAAGTTATAGCCGAATTAGGTTAAAATGTATGCAAACCTAGGCGAAACAAGCAATGAAAAGCATTAACCCACATTGTATTATAATTAACATAAATATATGATAGGATGAAAGCATCTCCTGATCATTCAACTGATGGCCAATATTAAGGAATAATTAAAAAAACGAAAAGTTAATATTTATTCCGACAGATAGCGCTAGTCCGTTGCACGATCAGGAAATGCTTTTTTTTCCTCTAAATTTATTAACCTGATCCCAGTGAATTATTAAAATTTTGTACTATTATTTTCGTAAATATATATAGTAATTTATACTACAATATAATGTGGCTTATGATTGTAAAACGATATTTGAAAATTATCCCGCATGTGTTTCTTTTGAACGAAAAATTGAAATTTATTTTAAAGAGAAATAACGATTATTTCTAACTTTAGGAGTGAAGTATGAAAGGATGAATTGTGAAGAGTGTATAGTAAGCTTTAAGATCCTGGATTCTGGATCCAGATTCAGAGTAAGATGCTCGAAAACCTATCATGTATATGTAAATAAAGATAAAAATTTCCTTCACTCGTATTTTAAATAAAATTTCTTGAAATTATAAGTTTTTTAAATTTTTCATATATCAAGCTATCGATAAAAATGCTATTTATTGTTCTTAGAAATATTTCTATTTTTATTCTTTATTTATCTTTTTATTGCGGATATCATAAAAATTTTGCTTTTCTGGCAAATAAAGATTGTTCATGAAGTCTTAATAGCTTTTTATAAATTGTTTATCACGTGTAGTTCCAAACAGTAAAAATGGACCTATGCTCACTCTCAGTTGTAATTTTATCTGTTGAATAGCAATAGCTCGAGAGCCCGCGATGTTTTATAATAAATAAACTTATTGCGTTTTTAAATATTTTTATATAAGAATAAAGGATAAAGACTTTATTGCTAATAGATATATCTTCTTCTTCCTTATCTCCACTCAATCATATTAAGGTATCAAGTTGTGACCCTTGATGGTGTCTGTTTGACAACCATCATGATTGGGTGAAGTATAATGCGTCTGCCTTTGTCTCATTAAGACTGGGAGCACTACTTAGTGGCAGACCGACTTAGCTCCAAAAGAAATGGTCACCTCTGACATAAGGAACAGACGCCATGTGCAGCTGCTCCTAACATGGAGTATAAACGCTGCTCATCCTGTATCCCTGGATTAGAAGCCCTTACAGGGTACTATCAGCCGGGCCAGCTGAGCCCAGGTTTTTTAGTGAGCTTGTTACTGCTCCCCTTCCTCCTTTTTCATACGGGCTTGGGACCGGAGAAGGCGGAGTTGTTAATAGATCTATAATAGAAGAGATTGTTCTAACAGTCATCTTCCTGTTGAAAGATCAGAATATAGCCTTATGTCTTCATACATATACCAATACTAAGTTACTCTATGACTCGTATTTTTCAATGTTATCTATATATAAAGTATTTAGGAAATGAAAACATTAAAACACGAATGATTTTTTTACGCATAAAACAAACTTCTACTATGCTTACTGCAATGAATAATATTGGGAGGACTTGGCTCATCAGTGATTAACCCTTCCAGAGTTTTCACTGATATTCCATCCTTCAGTGTAGCATATATAAGCAGAATCGTCTAATAAAGTCCAATAGTCCAAGTATAATACTGTATTAGACGATTCTGCTTATATATGCTGCACTGAAGGGTGGAATCTCCGCGAAATCGCTGGAAGGGTTACCACTGATGAGCCAAGCCCTCCCAATATTTTTCATCGCAGTAAGGATAGTAGAAGTTTGTTTTATGCATAAAAAAACATTCGTGTCTTAAATGTCTTCATTTCCTATGTATAAATGGCGCGTTATTGCTTTATAATTAATAACAAGTATTATTCTCTATATAGTTTAATTATATCTGCATATGTCATTTCAAAATAAATATTATAAATATGTTTAAGAGATAAAGGTCACCTCTCCTATCAAAATAGACGTCAAAGCTAGACGCCATAGATTCCCATCTATGTTTAAGAGAAGAAGGATTTCCCTCTCAATTGTGTCCTACAAACTTAATTTTCCATTTTGATCTTTTCAGAAACGATCTTATTTCAAACAGGAAAACTTTTTATGAAGGTCTGAACCTATGTTTTGCAAAGCCAATAGCTGATATAGCTGACTCACAATTATCAAACTATCTTTAAAATATGTAATATCCCAGAGAGATGCATCGTGAATAATAATTTTAAAAGAAGTTTTTTTTTTGCAAATATAATTGCAGGCACGAGGTTATTTATGCATTTCCTAGCTGTTGATTATAGTCCTGACTACATTCCAAGCAAGGATTTCAATCACCAGAACATCTCTTTACAACTTACTAACTACCTGTTTAGAATTTCCGAGACAAACAACTATGGCCTCCACTTGAGAAATATCGAGGAAATACCCAGAGAAAATTAGAGTTCATACAAAAAAAAAATATTATCGAAGTTGATGCTGTTCCACACGAAATTTGCCAAAACTTGCGTCATGCTTCCTCGTGCGCATCTTCAAAATAGACAGGGAAAGTTTGACCATTGTGTTGGTTGGCTGGTCCTTATATAAAAGAATTAGCAACAACACGTGTGGGGTTCCCACAAGCGGTCAAGGGCACAAGTAATTAGAACTTACTAATGGTACATCTGCACGCCTCTGTCGCCAACTGTCGTAAATCTGTCTTCTACTTTGTCCTTTCTTCCACAATAAGGAATCCATTTTCCTCTTAACTCCATTAGTGTTGGAAGGCCATTCCATAGGTCTTCTTCCTCTTCAAATTAAATATTTTCACTAATTGTGCAATAATGATTTTTTTTGTTGGACCATCTAAACGAATTAAGAAAGTAATTGTATGAAAAAAGTAATATAAATGGCAATGTCTACGAAATTTTAACTGTTTTGTGACCATTGCATGTTGATGTATAGAGTCATCAGGTTTTGCAAGAGTTTGACTCTTTTGTAAGCTTTGGCATCAGTGAGGATAGGGCTGGTGTTGACTTCAAGAAATATTTGAATTGCATAAAACACTTTTGTAAACGCCTTCTGCCAGATTTGGTGTTAACGTTTTCTAAATATAATTGCAATATTAATTATGTTTTTATTCATTATATCTGTATTGAAATTTTGTGAAGTAAATTTCTTCAAAGATCCGATTCTTGAACAATACCAACATTCTTACACAGTATCAGGTCGACCATTAAGTGTAAGGTTGAACTGTATGTTTTTCAAACATGCATATTATGTTATATTTATTCGATGCATTTAAAAATGCAAATAAATAATGCTCTCTATACAGGAAATGAGGGAGAAAATGAATTTTTGATATATATTTAGACGACAGAGGCGGTTTCTTTAAATATACATGTGGTTCACTTACAAAATAGTCATAAACCTATATCTACAAAGATTGCCATATTAAAAAATTAATAGAAATTTTTTAAATCGCGATAGAACAAAAATAATGTGAGTGACAAGGTTTTTAAAATATTCTAAAAGTTCTTTGCGTTCTTCACGCGTTGCACGCGGGGGTGCTTTGGATTCTTACCAAAACATCAAAATCATTGGTCAAGTTCTTTTAGAAATTTGAATAGAAATTCTTATTTACACTCAATTCATTTGTGTTGCTAAAAATCTAAATAACTTTAAAGAGTATTTCCCGACGGTAAAAAGTTGGGAAGGATTGAGTTAATCACTAAATTTTGGTTAAATCCGGGATGTATAAGAGACCGGAATAGCTCAACTTGCTGCTAAATCGGTTGGTGAGTGATGTGTAGTCAGAGCTTTGAGTCACGATTTCGCTTCCCACCTCAGTTTCCTTTTTTGTCACCACACATCGGTGACTCCATGTTTATGTACGTAAGGTGGATTGTACAAGTCAAGGTCGCTTATGCTACTGGTCGCGCCCTTTTTAGGAAATACAAACAAATATTTCATTTAGTTTACTTACTCAACCTGTTATTTGCCAACTTCACTATACATTTAGTTGTCCTCTTCCACGGTCTTCTCTTCTTTACAATCTATACATTTTAAGAATAAGATACGACATTATTATAAAGTAAATAAAGCTTCCAGAGGGTTAAGTTTCTTGTTCAAATTTTTTTTTATTTTCAAACTTTCGGACTAGTCAGTCCTTCAACAGGAGTATCACGATAATAAATTGATGATATTGCCACGTGGAAAATTAGGGAAGACAAAACTTCAGGATGAGCCAACAATTTATTTCAGGCAAGAACAAACTATGAGTGGTAAACAAAAGATAAGCCGCGAGGGAAATTTACAGAGTAGCAAAATATAAACATAAAAATGACCACTCTGTTAATAAAAATAATAAAATTAATAAATAATTTGTTACAATATATAGAAGGACTAACAAGTCCGAAAGCTTGAAAAAAAAAAATTGAACAAGAAACTTAACACTGGAAGCTTTATTTACTTTATAATATTATAATTCAGGGAAGAACGTTTATAGGACATTATTGCTGAGGTGTTGGAACTTAGCTTCAAAACCCACCTGGGTATTATATTATCCTGATGATGGCTAACTGAATTCACGGAACACAATCCTCATTTGTAGAGAATTGAGAATCTTCATCCAGATTTAAAGGTCTCTTGGAATTCATTCCTGATATATATCAATGATTCAATGCATATCTTTAAACTATTCCTTTTGGATCACTTGCATGTTGCTAACAGCATAATCTCTTCCCACAACCATTTAGGAAATTTTTTCAACTCCACATTGATTATATCAACTCCCATTATCTTATTATTTTAAGAATAAAAACTATATAAATGTAAAAGTTTTTTTTACAAAATAAAGCATTGTTGCCTTACTGCAATACATAAAATATTTTGAAAAAGAAATATATATTCTTTTTACTTACAAAACTCATAGACTGTTATTTACCAACTTCACTATACATACAGTTGTTCTCGCCCAGCCTCCTCTTTTTACAATCTATACATTTTAAGAATAAAAACTATATAAATGTAGAAGTTTCTTTTCAAAATAAAGCAATTTTTACTGCCCTTTTTTATTGAATAAAAATATTATTAATTTCAAAGTTTATAAGAATAGACATTTTGGGTGAACCATAAGAACATTTGAAGCAAAAATAACAAACTTTAGTTTCAATTATAAGAATAAATTTTATTATATACTTGACGAATTTTCTCGAGTGAATATCTTTATAAATAAATTGGACAAACCAACTTAAAAGTAAATTACAAACAATTGTAGAGAGATATATATAAAAAAACTTTTATTGCAATATTTTACCTTTAAGTTTTTTTGTTCAATAAATTTATAAATAGAGAGAAATTCTTCTAAATATATTGTGAAAAAAGTTTTTTTTTCACATATTTATGTACTCTTTTTATATAATTATATTCAATAGAAAGCGCTTTTTTCACTTAAATAAATTTTGAATGCAAATGTTTATCAATTTAGTATTAGGGGTCACATTTCACCATCCCAGGCAGGATTTCGTGAAACTTGGCCACGACTGAAGATCGACCTTCAAAACGACGTCTAATTACGATGAAATACCGGATTCAAGACCAGATATTATTTAGGACAGAACGTTGCTGGTTAGGTCGTCTTGTGCTCGCTGCTCTTCACCTAATTTCTCAATTCTAGTACGGATGGTAGCTATGGAAATTATATTGAATATTTACCGTAATTTTAGACCTTGTGTTCTATAGAATAATTTTATAGATTAATTTCCTAACGCTTTTACCTTTTTGATATATACCTAAAAAAATACGCCGCTTGAAAAACATTGCTATAGTGAATAATTCGTATAGGTTAAGGATTTTTTTTGCATTATGGGCAATAAAAAGAAAGGGCATCTCTTACGCCAAAATATATGAAAAACTATTCGTCATCTCTCTTTTAAATGGATATCCTTTCGGCAAAATTTTCATCCCTATTGTGGCCATAGAATTCACTTAGACACTTTTCCATCTAAACACTTCTTTAGAAAATCCAGATTTCATGAAACTCTTGTTAATCTCATGTAATCAAATTCCATCCTGAACTGACTAAGGCTATACCCACCTAATCTTCAGGTGAGCCTTTTAAATTTGTCAAAGCTGGTGTTTTGTCAACGTTCCGAGTCACAACTAGATTGCAGAGGCAATTTTGTTCACACTTTGTTATCTTGTCTGTCTTCAATAAAAGTCACTGTGTATCAAATATCTTTCAAAGTTATTGTCAGAATCCCGATATACATGTTAAAAGGCACAAATTCCTTAAGTTTTGTCCATGAGTGTATTTTGACTGAAGTAGTGACTTTTCATTTATTTTATTTGATAAAATTTCTTCCGCCAAATTGTTACCCAACAACAACAACAATAACCTTCATTAAGATATTATTGTCTTACAAAGGGATTCCCTAAAAGGGTTATATATGTACATGAGTGAGGAGGAAATGCAATTTAGAGGGGAGGGGGAGCAATCAGCCGTTGTCTGTGGAGTTGAGCACTTCTTCCCTCATTTTATCAATCGCCTTGAAAATTTTAAAATATTTATAAACAAATGTTTTATCCAGTAGGAGAGCAGTAAAATTTTTATATACATGTTGTTCATTGT
Source organism: Cordylochernes scorpioides (assembly GCA_030710605.1). Lineage (NCBI taxonomy): Eukaryota > Metazoa > Arthropoda > Arachnida > Pseudoscorpiones > Chernetidae > Cordylochernes > Cordylochernes scorpioides. Next base: position 34,573,695 of record CP092864.1, read on the forward strand.
AGTGAGTTAGCCCCGAAATTTCGGGAATTTCCAGTCTCTTTTCCCGTAGGAATGGGCAATAGAATAGATAATGAGCCAAATTGTCTTGGATGCCAGCATTGCAGAAGTAGCAATTTAAAGGGTCGCTGTTCCAAAATCCCGTGATATCCTCGGGGAAAAATAGCCATAGAATCTTTTGACGGGCTATAAATCGTTTAATTTTCAAAGGGCAAATTGTTACTCTCTATTATATGTTATATAGCACGTATCTCATGGGACCTAAGTTTCCATGTGTGAATAGCTGGCAGCTATATATAGAGAGTGAGATAAACATAGACACTGAGAGTTCCGGGTTGTTAGTTCAGCGGTCTACGTCATCCCTCGAGTAAAACAATACCTTCACCTCCCTTCAAGGTCAAGTGACATTGGAGAACATTTATAAATATTGATTCTCGTACGTTCTGTAAGATATTGACTCGCGTGTTTTTTGTTTATCTTTTTTTCTGGTATAACTGAAGCACATCAATGAGAGGTTATTTGCTACTTGCTGTAATTCCACATGTATGCGTGTGACGCATCCCTCGATTTTTTTTGCTGTAAAACTTGAAGAGAGCGATAATCAAGAGTGACCCCATATTTCGGCTGTAAAACTTGAAGAGAGCGATAATCAAGATATGACTGATAATTCTGTTTACGTTTAAATAGTTTATTAAAATGCTCTGGAATATATATTGGTTTTATGCGAGTAAGGCCCACTAAAGTCTTTTATTTTAGGCCATACGCCCTATTCAGATTCTCCTGGGTTGGGAAAAGCAAAAGAGAAAAGGAAAGGGGACAAAAAAAGAGAAGAAATAGAACATATATGACATTTTTATGCGAGTGTCGGTGGACGAGTGATCTAAACTGTTGGTTTTCGATCTCTACGACCCGGGATCGAATCCCGCACATTGGGTACTTTTTTTCAAATAAAAAAATGCTCCAATGGCCCCCTATTTTTGCAAAATTCAAACTCCACCAGCGAATGCAAGTAACAAAAAGGGGCTTTGACACTTATAAGTGAAAAAGTCGAATTGCTTTTCAAGTGTGTAGACATGTGTTGCACTTATAGTAAAAGCAATCGCATAATTATCATGGTGGGTATATTTATAATAACTATTAAATGCCAGCATAATAATCGTCCAGCTTTTTCCCTCGGATCTTGACGGCTCATTATACTTATTATATGTTATCATGCTCTCATAAGAACTAATTCCCATATATATAATTCCCATAAATATCTTTGACTAAGAAATCGCATCCAGATGTCTACTATATAAAACGAACATTTCAAGGCAATAATCCTATGACCATGTTTTGCTCAAATGTGATCACAATAAAATGCTTTGTTTTCATATTACACGTAGAAAACTCTCTGAATCAGTTTTTCTATTTCTAACTTTACTGTTTGTTCCAGGCCTAATAGGAGTCACCCAATCTTCTAGGGTAAGTTCGATATCTGCTTTTTTATTCTTACTTACTTCAAGATATTTAATGAGAGTATCACCACAATATTTGTTAAATATTGTCTTACACTCTTCCAGAGATATTTCTAGCATAGTTGAATAGTCTATTGAACACCTCATAACATCAATTCCTTCCCGGTAGTGATCTTTAATTGATTACGCATCAGATTTCATGCTCGTGTGGAGAGTTTATCCATTAGAACAATCAATTTTGTTCATTATCCCAGTATATAACGTAAAGGTGATGATGAAGAATAAGCTACAATACCAGAAAAGATGCCTCTTTTTAAGATTGATAATTGGCCGAAAGGATATTGACGTAAAAAATAACGAGGATCTACTTATTCCATTAAAGAACACACAGAAACTATGTTATAACTCTCTCTTTTCTCCCGGAAATTTTCGATAGTCATAGAATTAGACTAGCAACTTTGCCAGCGTTCTCCAGCTAGAGAATTCTAAGGATGACATGAATACCTTGTAGCTTCTTTTTTAAATCCTCTAATAAATAGAAGAAGAACCACAGTACGGAGAGAAGAGTTTATTTTTATCAATGTTTGTACAAGTTTTCGGGTAAAGTCGATCATCAACGGGTAAAATACATTAAAGAGGTACAATACACCTCTTTGATATATTGTGCCCGTAGAAGGGTGATCTAGTAGACCTTATGAACCTTCTGAATCCCAGCCAGGTATCCCTAGTGGCTCTCAGCCTGGAACATCCACTGGTTCCCAACCTGTACGACCAAGTAGATTCTATGGTCACTCGAGACAGCCTCAATGGATCAGAGAGGTACAATACACCTCTTTGATATATTATACCCGTAGAAGGGTGATCTAGTAGCCCTTATGAACCTTCTGGATCCCAGCCAGGTCGCCCTAGTGACCCTCAGCCTGGGACATCCACTGTTTCCCAACCTGGACAACCAAATGGAACCTATGGTCCTTCGGGACAACCTCACTGGATCAGAGAGGTACAATACACCTCTTTGGTATATTGTGCCCGTAGAAGGGTGATCTAGTAGACCTTATGAACCTTCTGGATCCCAGCCAGGTCGCCCTAGTGGCCCCCAGCCTGGAACATCCACTGGGTCCCAACCTGGACAACCAAGTAGATTCTATGGTCACTCGGGACAGCCTCAATGGATCAAAGAGGTACAATACACCTCTTTGATATATTATACCCGTAGATGAGCGACTTTCCCGAAAGCTTAAACATTTAGGAATTGAAGAAACTCTTCTCCCTTATCTTTTTTGTGATTTATCTTATATTAAACGAATAGGGAGATTGTGTCTCTACTAAATGCTGATCGAAATATGGTTGCTGCAGGTACGACGCTGGAACACCAAAGGAACGGAGTACACGGGGGGCGAACATGAACCAACTGGCGTTAGAGGAACGGCCGGAATCGACTATCCCAACTACAAGGAAATTCCTCGCACTACCTTCCGGTGTTTAGACCAGCCCTACCCCGGTCTCTACGCTGACCTAGAAACCCAGTGCCAGGTACTGTCGAGTGGAGTTGATCCAGGAAAGGTTCTTAACTAATTTAAACGCATGTACAGGTGTATCACGTATGTCACAATGGACGGAAGGAAAGTTTCTTGTGCGGCGAGGGAACCGTCTTCAACCAACAGATCCTGGCTTGTGACTACTGGTACAGCGCGGATTGCGAAGCATCTCCAAACTTCTACTACTTGAATGCAGAAATTGGAGATACTCAGTCTCAGCAGATAGCTCCTCAGCAGCCCCCTGCGCAACCTCGCCCGTATCAACCTCCTGCTGGAAGACCGGCTGGGCCTAGTGGACCTTATGGACCTTCTGGACCACAGCCAGGTCGCCCCAGTGGCCCTCAGCCTGGAAGACCCACTGGTCCTCAACCTGGAAGACCAAGTGGACCTTATGGTCCCTCAGGACAACCCCAAGGCCCACATGGTCCTAGCGGCCCTCAGCCTGGAAGACCAAGTGGACCCTATGGCCCTTCAGGACAACCCCAAGGTCCTCATGGTCCTAGCGGCCCTCAGCCTGGAAGACCAAGCGGACCCTATGGCCCTTCAGGACAGCCCCAAGGCCCACATGGTCCTAGCGGCCCTCAGCCTGGAAGACCAAGTGGACCCTATGGTCCCTCAGGACAACCCCAAGGCCCACATGGTCCTAGCGGCCCTCAGCCTGGAAGACCAAGTGGACCCTATGGTCCCTCAGGACAACCCCAAGGCCCACATGGTCCTAGCGGCCCTCAGCCTGGAAGACCAAGTGGACCTTATGGCCCTTCAGGACAACCCCAAGGCCCACATGGTCCTAGCGGCCCTCAGCCTGGAAGACCAAGTGGACCTTATGGCCCTTCAGGACAACCCCAAGGCCCACATGGTCCTAGCGGCCCTCAGCCTGGTAGACCAAGTGGACCCTATGGCCCTTCAGGACAGCCCCAAGGCCCACATGGCCCTAGCGGCCCTCAGCCTGGAAGACCCACTGGTCCCCAACCTGGAAGACCAAGTGGACCCTATGGCCCTTCAGGACAGCCCCAAGGCCCACATGGCCCTCAGCCTGGAAGACCAAGTGGACCCTATGGCCCTTCAGGACAACCTCAAGGTCCTTATGGCCCTAGTGGCCCTCAGCCTGGAAGACCAAGTGGACCCTACGGTCCTCAACCCGGACGCCCTACCGGACCTCAGCCCGGTGGGCCTAGACCTGGTGGACCATATGGCCCGCAACCTGGTCGTCCTAGTGGACCACAGCCAGGAAGCCCAGCTGGACCATATGGCCCTCAAGGTCAGCCAGGTGGTCCATATGGACCTAAGCCACATGATGGGTACATCAAGGGCCAACCCTATGGACCTGGTGCAAGTGGTCCAGGAGGTTCTTATGGTCCTCAACCCTCGTATGACGGCTCTCAGCCTACTGGACCTTATGTAAGTCCTCAAGGACCTGGTGGTCCCCAAGGCCCTGGAGGTCCTCAAGGCCCTGGAGGTCCGTATGGTCCTCAAGGTCCCGGTGGTCCCCAAGGCCCTGGAGGTCCACATGGTCCCGGTGGTCCCCAAGGCCCTGGAGGTCCGTATGGTCCTCAAGGTCCCGGTGGTCCCCAAGGCCCTGGAGGTCCTCAAGGCCCTGGAGGTCCTCAAGGTCCTGGAGGTCCGTATGGTCCTCAAGGTCCTGGTGGTCCTCAAGGTCCCGGTGGTCCCCAAGGCCCTGGAGGTCCTCAAGGTCCTGGAGGTCCGTATGGTCCTCAAGGTCCCGGTGGTCCCCAAGGCCCTGGAGGCCCACATGGCCCCGGTGGTCCCCAAGGTCCTGGAGGTCCGTATGGTCCTGGAGGTCCCCAAGGCCCTGGAGGTCCTCAAGGTCCTGGAGGTCCGTATGGTCCTCAAGGTCCCGGTGGTCCCCAAGGTCCTGGAGGCCCACATGGTCCCGGTGGTCCCCAAGGCCCATATGGTCCAGGAAGTCAACCCTCTGATGGGTATCAACCATCTTATCCTTCTGGACCATCCAGCGGCCCAGCACCTTACCAGCCTAGTGGTGGCCAGCCATATGCCCCAGCTCCATCGGGAGGACAACCGTCTGGACAGCCCCCGTGCCCCGGCTCTCAGGACGGCCAGATCTGCCAGTACTACTACGACAAATACTTCATCAAGGGCAGTCCTTACCCTGGCTCCGGTCATGCCCCCGCAGAAATCGTCATCATCGAAGCCCCTCCAGGTTCTGCCGTGATGATTCCCGGGATGATGGGCCCTGGAGACAGATAAACGTCCCCTTAACTTATTGTGTTGACTGCCTCAAATATCAGAAGATGCCAACTTTTTTGTGAACTCCACCTGAGGAAGGTTGTATTGCCTTTATGGACAAATTCTTGTTGCCATTGAAAAAAAAGTTTTTAAAACGAAGTTTGTAAATCCTGTTGTTGTTGTAAACATATTTTGTGTAAATTTTGATTTTTAATAAATGATAAAATATAAATTTGGGCGTTTTTATTATTTAGACACTTAATTAAACACTTAGACATCAATAGTATAACCATTGATTAGTAAAAGTCGCAAGGTTGATATGCTACTGAAATTAATGGATTCTTGAGGTTTGTAAGAAACACTCTTCTTGATGGAGGAGTAGTGGATATACAAAAATTCTATAATGGTAGATTCTATTACAACCACACATACACTCTTTTCAACGCCATTTTTTACGTGAATTCGAAAATTACAGAACACATTCTGTATGAGAGCTTGTTCTCTACAGAAATTTTACCTGAACACTAATAGCCTTTATCTTGAAGATAGAGGTTGCCTGTCCTTCATTTATATTTCTTTAAAAATAGACACTTCGGCCAGTTAAAGTCTTATTTTCTCAACGTTTCAACAAAAATCTTTTATCTTCGTCAGAAGAAATAAAAATAAAGCATTTGGCAAGGCGTTAAAAATTGTTCTTAACATGTAATTTTTAACGCCTTCCTAAATGAATTATTTTTATTTCTCCTGACAAAGACAAACTATTTTTGTTGAAACATTGAGAAAATAAAACTTTAACTGGCCGAAGTGTCTATTTTCTTTAAAATAAATATTAATATTCCTTATATTTTCACTGGGCTTCGACTTTATGAACACATTGTCTATATGTCAGTAAAAATTGTTTTCTAAGGGTTGATGAACTTTACCAATACTCAATGCGAGTTTGTTCGGGTATTATAATAATATTAATTTCTGTATATTTGAAGGACCACGTTAAAATCTTAAAGAATTCTAAAAGAGACAAAGTAGTATTTATCCAGAGAACTCCCACAGTATTTACAGTCCGTTAGTCTCAGATCGTGGAATTCTTCAAGCTTTCAGAAAGAATTGTTCAAGGGCCATCCTGTGTTAGATGTACAATCTTGTAAAGAATTCTCTCATTGATTCTCTTAGCCACTAGAAAAGTGTAGTTACGATATTTTTATTTGATATAACAATCCTGTTCTCTGGTATCCCCATTTTAGATTTTTTGAAGTTGTTTAATGAATAAATAGCTTTCAACCTTCCCCCTACCTCCGTTGAATCAATAAATAATAATAATAAACGCTAAAGAGAGAAATATCTCTGAGGGAATTTACTCAGCTTTATATTAAGAAACAAATCAGATTTGAAACAGTAAAGCAATTTAGTGGTATCGATTTTCTTAATTGTCTATACTGTGTATCTTGTTATCACAGCAGATTTGCTCTAAAAGAACAGAATTTTATTCAAATTCTGTTTTTTTTTTTGCTTATCCCTTGTACACGTGGTACAGGCCATGATAATCATGGTGGGTAGTTAGCGACTGCTTTTTACTGTAAGCGCACCACATGTCTACACATGTGAAAAGCAGTCAAATTCTGTGAAGTATCTTAATACCCCAATATAAATAATGAATAGCAAATTGATTTAAATCTACTGGATATAAATTCAATTCTACAACAGATCTCTGGAGTTTGCGTTAATAAAAAGAAACTCATCTCCAGAAATTTGTTGTATTCTTTAATAAATAATAAATATGTTAAATTTATTTTATTTCAATTTAAAGCGCTATGTCCCTCTAGGGACACTTGCGATGTCATACATGTATGCCTTTACATTTGTCTATATATACATAATTTTATAATAGAATAGAACATAATAGAATAGTAATATGACGTTAACAATAAGAAAGAGAGAGAAAAAACGAGAAAAAAGAACTGTGTACAAAAGAAAGAAGTTTCTGGCAATATCTCTATATATATAAAAATGAATGTTTGTATGTCTGTCTGTATGTCCGGTATACAAATTCGCAGTAGTTCACTAATTCAAACCAAAATTTCCATACATAGGTAAAAAAATACGGGGAAGACGATAGACTATTTTTAAAAATATATAAATCAATTATTAAAACTATATATTTTTATTCAGAAAATGATGATGACGATATTGCTGTATCATGTTTGATTATCAGATACAAAATTATATCGGGAAAAATTCCAAAAAGCAGAGACCACGGGTAAAACCAGTTCATTATTTTGTACGCAGGAACAAAATTCTAACAGAAAAACATTCATTCGAGCAGAAAACAAAAGCTAGATCATCTTTCTATAAAAATATCGCTTCTCAGACACAAAGTTTGAAGCGGGACGTTTCACAAGAGTGACGACATCCACGGCGCCAATTTATAATTGTAACGAATAGTATTTGAATAAAAACATTTAATCGGGTAAAACCCGGGCGTTGCCCGGGTCATTCGGCTAGTGTACAATAAACATAATATAAATTATCAGTTTATTAAAATATATTTAATGCTATATAATTTAAAATATATCTACAAAAGGTATGAATTTAATATACATTTATTTACTGGAAATAAAAATACTTGGATCTGTTACTATAAAATTATATTCGATTCTGTAGTCTTGAAAAACAGGACAATCCAGTAAAAGATGTATTGAGGTTTGTTCCTCATGTCCACAAAAACAACTCGAGTCTTCCAACTTAAATGAAAAAACTAAAGAGTAGCACTATCACTGGAGTGATCTAGCTTGGTAGATAAATTTGGTATATACGACATCCTTGAAGTTCTTGGCAGAACGATGGTTTGGTGGTCGAAGTCTTTTTTATAAGACTACATTTAATATTATAGAAATTACAAGAATTTGAACTAGATTTGAATAGAGTCATCACTCAACGATAATTCGACTAGACAGCAAGAGATACGTTTTGATAAAAATGAACTATTTCTCTCTAAATCATTATTTTTGAATGATGAGAGACTACTTACTTTTCAACACTTCCACACGGAGAGTTCAACTCATGCACAAAACTTAAGGAAGTTGTATATATTAGCATGTATAACGGAGGTGCGTCTTCGATAAAAGCCATTGTGTATCAGATATCTTTCAGGGTTATCCCTGAAAGATATCTGATACACAATGGCTTTTATCGAAGACACACGAGATAAACAAATTTGAAAAAATTGCCTTTGTCTCCTTCAAAAAAAATAAAATAATAAATAAATAAATAACGGCGACATCAAAATATGAAACTTTATTAAGTTTTGTTCATGATTGCATTTGCAAACAGCATATAATTACTTGAACTATTTTCTCCGAAAGCCGCTTGCTCGAGAAGAGCAGCTCAAAGCTAAAGCTTTGTCTCCTTTAAAAAAATGATAATAATAAATAACGGAGACATCAGAATATGAAAATTTTTAAAGTTTTGTTCAAGATTGCATTTGAAAACAGCATATAATAATTGAACTATTTTCTCCGAAAGCCGCTTTCTCGAAGAGCAGCTCAAAGCTACAAAAAGAATTATAGCTTAATCTGCGATTTTTATGTGTGGAGATGAAATCCTAGACAGGTTGTGTTCCATGTTATTTTACCACACCAAGGATAAAGGAAGAAAATAATAAATTTTGGAATTTGCCAACGAGGCAATTTATAGATTCAAAAATTACTCTCTACTTCCTTTTACGATAAAATCTTTCATTTTACCTCTAATATCAATTTTTAAAGTTGCTATAAAAATAAGGATTGAAGTAAAAGACAGAGAAAATGGTAACAAGCAATATATTTTTTTTAATACTATATATAATGTTTATTTAATACCGTTAAGAGAATTTCAAATTTTATATAAATTGTTATTTAGTTTAAACATGTGAGGTTTGTTTTTTAATATACAGGGTGATCCAAAAGTCCCGCACAACTTTAAAAATTAATAACTCCGCGAATATTTGCGCTAGAGCAATGCGGTAAACACCATTGTGTTCAGGATGCAATGGGATTTTTTTATGGCAAATAATGAAAAATTCGAAATTGATTTTAGTTACAACTTTATTCGCTAGATGGCGCTCTACCAGAATCAGAGATTCAGCGGCCAAATTGTTTGATAAATTGAAAAATATAACTGAACGACACGTATTTTTCCTTTTTGAATACCAGGAAAGAACCCTAATAATATCAAATGATAAATTAATAAAACACCATTTCGCCAAAAGTTAGAAGAATTGGTTGACGATTTTTAAATACAATCTGAGATATGTAAAATAGGTATATGCAAATTAAAACATGTAGCAAAAAATATTTATATTTTAGATGGAGTTTTGTGAAATAAATTGAATGTTTGAAAATAACTACTGATATCAATACACGATTTTTGAAATGTTAATATTTTACCAGAAATTATGATGGCACTACTAATAGGATTTCGTGCTATAAGGAATGTATAGTTTCTTGACTAATTGTCGACACTTGACTATTTAACTGGATATTTGTCATGATCCAAAAATGAAATATAGAGGGGAGTGACAAAATATATTTGTCGTACATTATTCCAAATATCCTATGGGTTTGTCAAATGTTATCATTTTTTATTATACTGTACATAATTTTGAAAATGTATCCCCTCAAAAAAAAATCATTTTTAAATCGACCTTTAGCGTTGAAAAACGTGGTAGTAAAATCATTTTGTATTATTTTTTGCGCAAAACATCTAAAGTTGGGGGGGATACAGAGATTATTCCTTATGCTATTTCTTCTAATGAGCGAAAAGCGATAAACTAAACATAAGGGGTAAAATTGTGTATACCAGTGTTATTCGAGAAGTTATAACACTTTGGCCTGCACGACATAATATAAAATGTGGGCAAATGACAAACAAAAAAATTACCGTTTACAGGAAAAAAAAAGAGTCAAGATGTGAGGACAGCATTTATTATTCCCATAACCCAAAACAAAGATCTGCAAAATATAACACATCAGGTAACTGCCTTCTCTCTTGTATTAGGTCACAATCCTTGCTCAATGTGGCGCCCTTCATTCTCAAACACCGCCTGCAGACGATAGATGACAGAATGGTCACAATTAAATAGTTGAAATTTATAAAACGTACCATCTGATAGAAGCCTTCAACATGGCCAATGTGGTAGGCCGGCATCGATAAAAACGCGACTTAATGTACCCCCATAACCGAAATTGTAAGGCGTCAAGTCTGGTGATATTGGGGGGCCACTGGTATATAAAGTGGCGACTTATCAACGAATTCCACCGAACGTTTCCTTCAGCAATCGTTTGGCACCGCGGGAGATATGAGGAGGTCCTCCATCTTGCAAGAATGTTATTTCGCTTAGTACTTGTCTGTCCTTTATTATGGGAATAACCTTTTCTCTCAAAAGTTGAACATAACGTTCACCAGTTACAAAAACGGTTTTAAAGGTTCTTCCATTGATTTTTCAAAGAAAAATGGCCCAATAATAAAAGAAGAAGTGAACCCACACAAAACTGTAACTCTGTGCTGATGAAGTGGTATTTCTGTAAAAATCCTAGGGTTTTCTGTTGCCAAAATGAGGCAGTTTTGAATGTTAAATTCTCCGTTTAGATAAAAGTGAGCATCATATGTTCTTAGAACATTTGACAGCCAGTTTTCATCAATATCAATTTGCCGGAAAACCCATGCAGCGAATTCTTGACGCTTCTCAAAATCGCTGACTTTCAACTCGTGAAAACTTTTAATTTTGTTAGGATATTTTTATAGAAAAATTCTAAATGTGTGTTCTCTCCAAACTGTTCCATACGAAATTTTAATTTGAAAAAGGATGTGACTCCTGTGTTTTGTAAGGCCAGAAGTTTACCTTTCTCTCCAAAAAACAAAGTAGAGAATGAAATTGATCGTTTAATGAATTCTTGCATTTTATAACCTATAGTTCATGCATATTGGACCGCTCCAATAGTACCGGCATCAAAAAAGGATGGTAGTGTAAGGATATGTGGTGATTTTAGATGTACAGCTAATAAAGCAATAGAATTAGATAGGTATCCCATTCCATCGATCGATGAGATCTTTTCAAAATTATCTAGAAGCACCGTATTTTCGACTCTAGACCTATCACAGGCTTACTTACAAGTAATGTTAGCGGAAGAAGCCAAAGCTGTTGTTGATATAAACACAACAAAGAGGTTTTTTTCTTATAAAAGACTACCATATGACGTAGCGGTAGCACCAAATAAATTTCAGAGGATTATGGAAGGCCTATTTTCTGATTTGCCAGGTGTGGCCTGCTACATAGATGATATTTTGGTTGCAGGTAAATACTTTGAAGATTATGAACAAAAGTTGGATCTAGTGTTTAGATGATTGCTAGAAAAAGGTTTAAAGTTAAACAGATATAAATATAAATTTAAAAAGAAATCGATGGAATTTTTAGGGTTTAAAATGGATAAATATGGACTGCATCCTTAGAAAATAAAATTAAAGCAGTGATAGAGGCGCCTGAACCTAAAGAATGTTTCGCAATTGAGATCTTTCATAGGACTCTTAATTTATTATTATAGATTCATAAAGAATATAGCAAACATTTTAGCGCTATTCTATCAACTTTTGAATAAAAATTGTAGATGGAATTGGACGAAAAATATCGAATGTTATTTAAAAAATGTAAATCATTATTAATGGACTATGGACTAGGCGTAATTCTGAGTCATAGAAATGATAGAAAGGAAAAATGCCCTATAGCTTTTGCTTCTAGAACATTAACTGAAGCGGAAAAACGGTACTCTCAACTATAAAAGGAAGCGTTGAGCATAACTTATGGCGATAAGAAATCAAGACAATACTTACTGGGACGAAAATTCGTATTAGTCACAGACAACCGACCCTTAATTCATATATTTTCACCTCAGAAACCAATTCCCATATGTGCAGCATCCAGAATTAAAAGATGGTCCTTAAAATTAGCTGAATTTGATTATACTGAGGAGTTTCGAAAAGGTAGTGATAATTCCAATGTTGAAGCATTGTCACGTCTTCCTTTAGAATCGAGTGTCAGGGAGTTTCTTGATGATGACCAGGTACTTCTTCTCAGGAAGTTGAATGAGGTACCGTTCTCTTTTAGGGAGGTGGCATATGAAACGTCCCGAGATAAAATACTGTCTATAGTATTAAGGAATGTTAGAGAAGGCAACTGTGTGTGGAAATTCACAAGGGTACTGAGGGAAAACCCACTAGCTCCTTATTATAAGATCAATGAGGAATTAAGTTTGGAGTTTGATTGTTTTCAATGGCGTGAAAGAGTGGTAATTCCCCAAAAATTAAGATCTTTAATTTTAAATGACTTGCATGAAATACACATGGGGATTGTTAAAATGAAGATGATTGCCAGACGGTATTTTCTGGTGGCTAGGCATAGACAGTAACATCAAAGAATTAACTAGAGAATGTAGAGTATGCCAAGAATCGGCAAGCATGCCTCCGGCTACAATCTCGGAATGGACTTGGCCCGAAAAACCGTGGCATCGACTTCATCTTGATCTAGCGGGTCCGAATGTTTTTGGTTCTCGTGGACGCATACTCAAAGTGGATAGAAATTTGTATCATCAAAGATATTACCATAAAAACGATTATAAGTCATCTTAGAGAAATTCTCGCCAGAATTGGATTGCCCTAATATTTTGTTACAGATAACGGAAGACAGTTTGTCTCCGGTGAATTCGAGCAATTTACCAAAATAAATGGTATACGGCACACTAAGACCAGTCCGTATAATCCTAGTACAAATGGTTTAGCTGAGAGATATGTAAGAGAGTTTAAAAACCTTTTTAGAAAGAATAATGGGAAGGATGATTTAGAGACGAACCTACAAAGTTTCCTATTTGCTCATAGAGCATCCCCCCAAACTGTAATAAAGGAATTCTCCGGCGGAACTGCTAATGAAGAGAAGTTTAAGATCAAGATTCGCGAATTTAATACCAAGATGAGTGTTGAATTTAAGATATATCACGGAATATTTTATCAATAGATTTTTATAAATATAGTTATCATCATCAATGGTTGTTGTTCTTCTTCTTATTTTGGTTTTACATATGTATGTTTGTATCTAAATGATAAATAAAGTTTTATTAAATTAAAACGTATTTGTTATGCATTGATTGAATATAATAAAAAACCAATAATTGGTAGCAGTCCGTGGTTGATAAAAGTAAGTAAATAAAATATTTTCCTGAAATCTAAAGCGGTACGTAATTAAAATAAGAACATTCAAAATGGCGGAAAATATAAGAATTCCTGAATTTAATGGAGAAAATTTCCATAGCTGGAAATTCAGAATAGAAGCCTTCCTTGAAGGAAAGGGATTAAAAAGGTATTTATATGAAGACCCGCCACAATTAGATGATAAGACAGATTGGAGTATCAAGGATGCCCAAGCAAAAGGAATAATGACTAGTGCAATGAATGATAGTCAAGTAAGTTTAATTTTGAATTGCAAAACTACAAAAGACATTTGGAACTCAATTCATAGAAGATATGAAGGAGATATAAAAAAACAAAAAATTGAGGCTAAAAATAACCTCTTCAGAATGCAGATGAAAAAGGATGAAAATTTAAATCAGTTCTTACTTAGATCAGAAAAATTACTAGAAACTGCAAGGATATTGGGAAACAGTATTGAAGAAGAGGAATTTGTAGATGCATTTATAAAGGCTTTACCAACAAAATACAATATCATAGTGATGCAATTGAGCAGCATTAGTGATCCAGGAATTCTAGACATAAGAAGAATTGTACAACTTTATCTAGAGAGATACAAATTTCAGGAAAAAGAAGAAAATCCTAATGCATATAAAATGTTCACTAAAGAAAATGTGCACTTTAATAGGAATACAACATTTGAAAATACAAGACCTAAAAGGAAGATTCAATGCTTCATATGCAGTAAATATGGACATAAAGCAAATGATTGTTGGTACAACCCAAAAAACAAAGGAGAAAATTCCACAAGAAAGAACAATGGACCACAATCAAACACACATTCTTGGAAAACAAGACAAAATGTGCCCAGAGCTACAGCTGCTAAAGTAAAAGAAGAACAGACATTTACCACAATCAGTAAAGAAGAGGAGATAAAGGAAGATAAATATCAAGGTTGGATTCTAGACAGTGGAGCAACTTGTCATATGACATCCTCTCTTGAGCAAATGAAAGACATTCAACCTGATGAAAGAAAAATTGTTCTAGCTGATGGGAGCTACACCAAATCAAATTACATAGGAAATGTGAAACTAAATGGTGTGAATCATTTTTTAATACTAAATAATGTTTTACATGTCCCTAGTTTAACTGATAATTTGATTTCCGTAAACAAACTTGTACAAGAAAATAACAAAGTGATTTTTGATCAAAAAGGAGGACATATTATTGATCAAGCTGGATATACTATAATTACAGCAAACAAAGTAGGAGACCTATATTTTATAAAAGGAAATAATAATAAAATAGATATCACTTTCAAAGTAACTAATATCCCATGGGAGGTGTGGCACAAAAGACTTGGACATATAAATGATCAATACATGGAAATAATGAAAAAGAATCAATTAGTTTATAAATTTGACTACAATGAACAGAAATCAATGGAAAATTGCATCAGCTGTATAAAAGGAAAGTATTCAAGAAAACCCTTTAAGACAGTTACTGAAAATCAATCAAACCAGCCACTTGAGCTACTACATTTGGATTTGATAGGTCCAATCAAACAACTCTCAATTGGATCTGCAAAATATGTTTTAACTATAGTAGATGATTTTTCAAGAAAAATATTTGTTAAATTTTTACATTCAAAATCTGATACTTTAGAAATATTCAAAGAATTTTTAGAAAGTACTGAAAACCTATTGAATAAAAGAGCTAAATGCATAAGAAGTGATAATGGGCTTGAATTTGTAAATCAAGAATTTGAGAATTATCTGAAAAATAAAGGCATTATACACCAAAAAACAACTATTTACACTCCACCGCAAAATGGCATAGCAGAAAGGGCTAATAGAAGCATCATAAATGGAACAAGAACACTACTTGTAGAATCAGAGCTTCCCACCAAATTTTGGGCAGAAGCCATGCATAACTTTGTTTATACTAAAAATAGAACACCAAACAAACATAATTTGAAAATAACACCTGAAGAACTCTTTACAGGTAAAAAGCCTACAGTGGCACATCTAAGAACATTTGGTTGTATTGCTGAATTTTGGATACCAAAAGAAAAAAGAGCAAAATTTGACATGATTACACATTCAGGTATATTCATGGGCTACTCATCAAACAGAAAGGCATATAGAATTTTTAACCCAAACACTTATTCAATAGTTGAATCAAGAGATGTAAAATTTATAGAAAATAAAAAAGGAGTATCATTACTAAAGAGTGATCAAAATGAAGTACAGGACTATTGCATCTTTAAGTTTCCAGAAGAAAATTTTGATTATGATTCAGAAAATAAACCATCAGAAGAGTCCAACATTCAAGAACTTGAAGAAGCTACACAACAACAACAAAATAATGTTGTTCCCTACCTCAGGCCAAGTGCAAGAAATAAATATTATTGTGAGCTTTCTTCAGATGAAGAAGAATTATCAGATGATTCAAGACTTGATCCAACATTTGATCCTACAGAACACAACCTTTTTGCCTTGGATGAAATTCCTATACCCAACTCATATGAAGAGGCCATTAATAGCAAAAATCCAGAATATTGGATTGAGGCCATGCAAAGGGAAATGAATTCTCTACAAGAACATCAAGTTTGGGACCATGTTTATCTACCTAAAGGGGTAAAACCCATAAAATCTAAATGGGTATATTCATCAAAGGTTGATCCATCAACAGGACAAACTATCTTCAAAGCAAGACTTGTGGCTCTTGGATGCTGCCAAAAGGATGGAACCTACTTCCAGAATATCTGCTCACCTGTGATGAAAAGTGACAGCTTTAGAACACTTTTAGCATATTGTGTGTTACAGGGTTGGAGCTTAATACACTGTGATGTACAGACTGCATTCCTATATGGAAAATTAGATGAGGACATTTACCTACTTCCACCTCAAGGATATCAGCCTACTGATGAAAATCTTGTCTGTAAGTTAAACCAGGCATTGTATGGGCTGAAACAGTCAAGTAAGGTATGGTACAATACTTTTTCTGATCATTTGGTTAAAATAGGGTTTACTAGATTTAATTCTGATAAATGTTTATTTGAATTTAAAATTGGAAATTCTAATCTTATTTTAGGCCTATATGTTGATGACATGATAATAATTTACTCAGATATCAATATATTAAATGTGGCCATAGGCAAAATTGAATCAAAGTTTAAATTAAAAAGAAATGCTGATAATTTTACCATTTTAGGATTTGAGATTACTCAGCATGAAAATAAAATAACTCTAAAACAAGAGGGCTATATTAACAAATTATTACAAAAATACCATATGCAAGATTGCAAAGGTGTTTCTACACCAATGGATGTTAACACAGATTTTGGAAATTTCCACAGTTCTAAAAAGATAGATCAGCATAAATACCAAGAACTTATTGGTAGTTTGCTTTATTTGGCATGTAAATCTAGGGCAGATATAGCATTTTCTGTTACTGTTTTAAGTAAATACAATACAGATCCTAGAGAAATTCACTGGAATGCTGCCAAAAGAGTATTAAGATATTTACAATTCACAAAAAAATTAGGTTTAGTTTATACTGTGGGTGACACCAAGCTAGAAGGCTTTACAGATGCAAGTTGGAATTCAAAGAATTTTAAATGTTCATTTGGAGGTATAGCCTTTAAATTTGGAAATAATCTTATTTCTTGGTCATGTAAAAGCTTGCCAAATGTTTGTCTCTCAACTACAGATTCTGAACTTTATGCTTTTACACTGGGTGTAAAGACAAGTATTTACATACGATATCTGATTGAAGAATTAACTGGCAAAAATTGTAAGCCAACAATATTTTGTGATAATCAATCAGGAATTACTTTGATAAAATCTGGACAAACTAGCAATAAATCTAACCACTTGATTAGAACCATCAATTTTTTAAATACCAACTTATGTGTATATAATAGCTTTGATATTATGTATATAAATACTGATCAAAATGTTGCTGACATCTTAACAAAACCCTTAAGTAAAGGGAAATTTCATTATTTTTTAAATTGTTGCAATATTATCTCATAACTTTAACTACTGAACTTTAATAAAATTTGAAAATATTAGCCTATAACTAAAGGTTATTGTAACTTGAATAATATAAGGCATATTTTACTATATTCATATGAAGTGTTAACAGATTGTTGACTTCATTTAATCATATGTTTCAAATTAAATTGTAATATTATTAGTTTAAATACTTGATTTTATATCTTTTGTCAAATATTGCTTTATTCAAATATTTAGGCTTAACAATACCTAAAAGTTGTAAACAAATAAATGGGGATGTCGCCGCCATCTAGATGACGTCATTGTTATGACGCAATGCTCGGCCATTCCAACTACTACCTTAGTTACCTGTCTATACTTATAAATTTTAAAACCATGATAAAATATTCAGCTAAATCTTACGGGGGCATTTGTTGAATTTAAGATATATCACGGAATATTTTATCAATAGATTTTTATAAATATAGTTATCATCATCAATGGTTGTTGTTCTTCTTCTTATTTTGGTTTTACATATGTATGTTTGTATCTAAATGATAAATAAAGTTTTATTAAATTAAAACGTATTTGTTATGCATTGATTGAATATAATAAAAAACCAATAATGAGAAATCCGCGAGAGGTATTTCATGAGGCCGTAAGAAGGCAGGAGCAGTTTACTACAGGTTGCGAGGTTTATTTCCGCAACTATGCAACTGGACCTAAACGGTAAAAAGGTACCATTTTGGAATTATTGAGCTACCGTCACTACCTTATAAACGCAAGGGCGTCGTGTATAAGAGGCATATCAATCAATTGCGACCTGTGAGAAAGAAACAAGTGGAGACAAGAAATTTGATACTTCCTCGAACATCAGGAGAGAAGCCTGTAGGTGGAAGTCAGAAATAAAGTGAAGAGGAGGTTCCAGAGGTTACATCAGGAAACAAGGAGGAGACTGCTTCTGTGCACCTGCCCTCTTACACTCCTAAACCGGAGGCTGCCTCTGTGCAAGTGCCCGTCCGCAGTCCTAGACCTCAGAGAGCCAGGAAACCCCTAGACCGACTGGAGTATTATTAAGGGGGGAGATGTGTTGTGTATGTAAATAGATGAAGATTATTTGCATTCTTTAAAGTCTCATTATGTAAGAATATATTTGTATATAAATTGGACATTTTTGTTGGCCAAACGAAAAGAATCTGAGGCTCTTTATTGGACACGACAAAAACAACAACGGCATTCCAGAGTAAAATAAATCATCAGAGATAGATAAATATTTTTCAAGTGAATTAAAATAAATATAATCGATACTGAGAGAGAGTTGAATTTAAAAAAATAAAAAATTATTATTTTCGAAATATAAATAGCTGAGAGAATTCCAGGTTTTTTTTTTTTGCTACCTATTTTAATTTGCATATACCTATTTTACATATCTCAGATTGTATTTAAAAATCCTTAACCATTTCTTCTAACTTTTGGCGAAATGGTGTTTTATTAATTTATCATTTAATATTATTAGGGTTCTTTCCTGGTATTCAAAAAGTAAAAATACGTGTCGTTCAGTTATATTTTTCAATTTATCAAACAATTTGGCCGCTGAATCGCTGATTCTGGTAGGGCGCCATCTAGCGAATAAAGTTGTAACTAAAATCAATTTCGAATTTTTCTTATTTGCCATAATAAATCCCATTGCATCCTGAACACAATGGTGTTTACCGCATTGCTCTAGCGCAAATATTCACGGAGTTATTAATTTTTAAAGTTGTGCGGGACTTTTGGATCACCCTGTATGTAATAAATAAGTAGTTAGCATATAGTAGTATAAATAATAAAACAAACCTCACATTTTTAAACTATATAAATAAAAAAATAAATAAATTTCGAAATTCTCTTAACGGTATTATTCGATACAGAATTAGCTTGCTGTTCTGACTCAAAGTTAAATTCAAAATATGTATTTCTTAACATTTTACTTTTCTCTCTATTTTCCAAAATAATTTACTATTAATAATGTATACACCTATCCCCCGATTTACACGGTACTTGTTTTACACGTTTTCGCTTTTACACGGTTTTCCAAATAAGTTATTTTTTGTTGTTTTTATCGCACTATACTAAAATGCGATATTCTACTCTATACTACCTATGTTGAAAAGAATATTGGGAGGCTCTGATTCATGAGGGGGCGAACACCTATTCAGATTTGACAGTTTAATATACACCTATCCCTCGATTTACACGTTTTTCTCAGGAACGTATCTACCGTGTAAATCGGGGGATAGGTGTATTTCTATATTTAATATTTGTAAAAAATAAATTTACTGGCAAATATGTTTCTTTTCAATAATATCATCACATACGGTAGAGGAGTGGTATCGATTTCCGACAGTTATGACCAAAGATCGAAATCCGCATTGAGACATTTTTTCTTAGAGATAATATTGGATGGTATTATTGAAAAGAAACACATTACCAGTAAATGTTACAAATTTTATCGATAGATGGCAAGTAGATTTATTAATTTCTATATTCAAACTCATGGACAAAACTAAAGGAAGTAGGGAGTCTTTATGTCGTAGGTCACTGTCTTTTTTTTAAGGAGACAAAGGCAATTTTGTTCACATTTAGTTATCTCTTGTCTTCAATAAAGGTCACTGGATATCAAATATCTTTCAGAGTTATTGTCTGAATCCCGATATACCTGATAAAAAGCACAACTTCCTTAGGCTTTGTCCATGAGTGTAAATACCAGTTTGGGTTTCCTCCTTTTATTTATTATTTTTTTGTCTCTTTGGACCTAACAGGTATCAGATGTCAACGAAATTAACTATCCAAATAAAGACTTTATCTGCGTAGATTGATCCAATTAAACTTTTTGTTCTTTGTAGTGATATCTACACATCTGAGACTCATTCATAATATTGTATTTTAAGCATGGATGAATTTCATGGAAGGAAAAAATTATTATCCCTATATAGTACACGCGGTGCAGGCCATGATAATCATGTGGGTAGTAGATAGCGATTGATTTCAATGTAAGTGAAACACATGTCTACACATGAATTAATCAGTTGGACTTTTGCACTTTAAAGTACTGGGATGTAACATGCCTCTCAGGATCCATTTCCTGCATTCACATCTGGATTTCTTTCCAGACAATCTTGGTGCAGTTAGCGATGAGCATGGTGAGAGGTTTCATCAAGATATATCAAGCATGGAGAAGCGGTACCAAGGTAAATGGAGTCCCGGTATGCTTGCTGACTACTGCTGGACACTCAAGAGGGATGTACCACAAGCAAAGTATAGAAGAAAATCCACTGTCACTACTTTTCAATAAGTTCATATATAGGCCTGTATATTAAAAAATATTTCCAAATTTCAAGTAGGTGTATCTCAGAAATCTTGCGTGACAGAAAAAACTAATGATATATTTGGAATCAGCACAAATAGTTACATTTAGATAAGATGATGTTTCTTTTGGGACAAAGAAAAATATTTTTTGATAAACCAGTGTAATGTAATAAGGTTTATACAAAAATGCTTACGTAACATTGTTTACATTTATTACTGTATTTATCCCAATACCAAAAAAGGCTGTCACACAAAAACCATGGGGGTGATAGAAAATTTCTGATTAAATATTTGAGTTCAGCATGAAAGGGTACACTAGAAACACCATCAGGTTCTCTTGGGCAAAATTCTTGTTGAAAAGTGTTATCAAAAATTAATAAACCGTATATAAGATACAATAAATATTTTGTTAAAATATTGGTATATAGAGTTATAGGCATTTGCGAAACAATTGGCAATGATGAACTGACACTTGAAAGCTTGCCATTATAACTTAATGAAGAAACTTATTGTAATTATCTTCATTATTTATTATTAACACATTAACATATTGTAATTATCCTTAGTCTCTGCTTTTTTGGAATTAGGAAAACAGACCAATTTACAGAAGAATGGAAATCCCAAATCCAAGATCCCGCGCCACAAGACTCTAACTTTGTAAATATGTAATCTATATATATATATATATATATATATATATTTAAAAATGCCTATTTTGGATCATAAAGTTTTTATTTCCGATATTTCGTGAGGCAACTCGCCAAACTTCTTCGGGGAACAAGATTGTTTTGATAAGCTCGCGTATCAATTCACGAGTATGTACAACTGCTATAAAAAATTTTATATGTTGTGGAATTGTCTTTTGATAAATTCTGTGGGATAACTATTGCTTTGTAATTCATTCATTAGTATTGTTCTTTCTTGTTGTGCCTTTTCTAGATTATTGGAGCAATGAGTAGATATTCTTTTTGAGAGGGTTTTTATAACAGATATTTTATGGTTAATAGGACCGAATGAGCTGAAATTTAAATAACCACCTGTGTGAGTTTTCTTACGGTAAATGCCTGTTTCTATTTTAGAGCTGTTTCTGGTGAGAATTATATCTAAGAATGATCTTAACCATTCCGAAGAAGTTTGGCGAGTTGCCTCACGAAATATCGGAAATAAAAACTTTATGATCCAAAATAGGCATTTTTAAATATTGTAATATATGGATTGCTCTATTTTCAAACACATAAAAGCCAGATTTGGTATTGAAGCTGTTCAAAAAGCAAGAAAATTTGAAAATCTCCGTTTATCCTCCAGCACTTGGAATTCAACCACAGATGCTTGAAGGACAACATAATTCCACCATCTCTAATGCTCAAAGATCCAATTCGAACTAATTATTCGCACAAAATTATAAATCAAACTAGCAAAAAGCTTTTGAATGCCAGAATAAAAAACTGTCATTTTAACCTCCGCAGAATTGAATTAACTCTACAAACTCTCCTGCCTATAGTTCAAGGAATAATTGATGATTCACATTTCAAACATTTAACTGAATATATCGAGACAAAATGCAGAAATAGAAGAGCTGGTATGTACAATCGCCAAAGTCAAAAACTCAACAGATGGAAGCATAACCTCAAAAACCATCACAAGGAAAGTAATGTAATCAATCTGTCGAAACAACAGTTCACACCAGAAACCATAACACTATTAGCAAAAGGTCTCAACTTCGTCCCAACAAAGAAAATAAACATCCCAAAAACAATAGCAAGCATTAAAACTTCAATTAAAAACATACCAAATGAAGAAAAAGAAAAGGTTAGAACAGAAATAGTGCCCATCCTTAAAAGCTTGAACCGACAGAATAAGAATAATCTTACGCAAGATGAAAGAAATATAATAAATTCCTTAAAGGCAAACAAGAGTATTGTAATTTCTCCTTCAGATAAAGGCAAAAATACTGTTATAATGGACACGATGGACTATGATAACAAAATCAAGCAGTTACTTGAAGATCAAAATGTATATGAAGTGTTACCTAATAACCCCCTAGCGAACATAATCAAAGAGTTCAATAGACAATTGAACAAAATAAAACGTAATTATAAATTGGATAGCAAAACATTCGACAAACTAAAAGCAGCAAACACGAACTTGCCTATATTTTATGGCCTACCAAAGGTACACAAGCAAAACAGCCCTCTACGCCCCATTGTATCATACGCCGGCACCCCCATATACCCCTTGTCGAAATACCTTTCCTCGATAATTTCACCTTTTCAGAAAGAATTACTTCATACTATTCCCAACTCCACAGCAGCAATAGAAATCATTTCAAGAACTCAAATAACGGAGAACAGTCGCCTGGTCTCCTTTGATGTTGAATCACTGTATACCTCAATCCCACATGATGAAGCTATTGCAGAAATTTCAGAATTCTTGAATGCCCACCCCAACCTACCATTGTCTATACCAAAGGAAAACCTCATAGACTTACTCAAACTGTGCCTATCATTCAGCTACTTTAACTACAAGAATCAATACTTCAAACAGATCAAAGGCCTCCCGATGGGCAAACCAATATCTTCAGCTCTGGCAAACATTTTCATGAATAATATTGACCAATCAATAATAGATAATAAGCAGCTAAAATAACATTCTGGAAGAGATATATTGACGATATTCTTTGCATAACCGAAAACAACAATACAACAAGCATTCTGAATTTCTTGAACAATTTAAAACCATTTCTCACATTTACACACGAAATAGAAGAAAAAAACTCTTTATCATTCTTAGATATAATTCTCACCAGAAACAGCTCTAAAATAGAAACAGGCATTTACCGTAAGAAAACTCACACAGGTGGTTATTTAAATTTCAGCTCATTCGGTCCTATTAACCATAAAATATCTGTTATAAAAACCCTCTCAAAAAGAATATCTACTCATTGCTCCAATAATCTAGAAAAGGCACAACAAGAAAGAACAATACTAATGAATGAATTACAAAGCAATAGTTATCCCACAGAATTTATCAAAAGACAATTCCACAGATCAACATTCATCCCTCCTTCCAATAGCCAATCTCAGAAATTATACTGCACACTTCCGTACAGCTACGGCATTGAAAGAATCAGCAGAACCCTCAAGAAATATAACATCAAGACCATATACCAGACACCATCCAACTTAAAAACACTTCTCCGCCATCCCGATACCAAACATAACACAAACAACAGTCAAAAATCCAACCTCATCTACAGAATCCCGTGCCGATCTTGCCCAGCTACATACATAGGAGAGACAGGAAAAACTCTGGAAGAAGGAAACCAATCAACACCGGACAGCCCTTAAAACTATAGCCCTCTTTCCCTTTTAGTAGACCACGCACTTAAACAGGACCACATACCAAATTTCGACTCAACAGAAATAGTATATCAAAATATCAAGGATAAACATTAAAGACTTTTTCTAGAAAGCTGGACCTCAATAGAAGATAAAAATAGTATCAACCGAAAAATAGACATTCCTCAACTATACTTACAATTTAAAACCATATAGCCCACTACTATACATATATATATATATATATATATATATATATATATATATATATATAACAAATTACTGATTTTCAATTATTTTATTTTAAATGTATATATTTATTTATTCTCTATATATTAATATTTTATATATCATTTTATTATTATTAATTATATTTATAAACATGCATATTGTAGATTTCAGATATTTTAAAATTTTATAGCAGTTGTACATATTCGTGAATTGATACGCGAGCTTATCAAAACAATCTTGTTCCCCGAAGAAGTTTGGCGAGTTGCCTCACGAAATATCGGAAATAAAAACTTTATGATCCAAAATAGGCATTTTTAAATATTGTAATATATGGATTGCTCTATTTTCAAACATATATATATATATATATATATATATATATATATATATATGTCATAATATATGCTCTTCCAGGATTAATAAAACAAACCAACAGCCAACGAGAGAGAGATGAGCAGCTAAAGCGAGACACTTTAGACAACTAATTTACGACCATTTTTGGCCACATTCCTGAGGGGGGGGGGGCGTCACCACCTGGCGACTATCCTGGTTAGCCCCCCGGTTGTGTACACAGGGAAAACAGTCGTTCAGCTGATAACGTCTCGCTCGCTCTCTCTCGGCTGGCTGCCTGGATGATTGCTCTAACAACTCGTCGTGTGATTATTTCTCTCCTCACCACATTTACCACTATATTGTCACATCGAAAGTCGACAGGATAAGACCTGGCCGGGAAGCAAATCCCTCATATACCGGAGTATGAAGAAACAAGAAGCCAAGCCACGATGATCGGCCAAACCCAACTCAACTGTAACCACTCCTCTTCGAGCCCTCAACCCCTTCTTCGCCAACCTTTGAACCGTGATCCCGAAGAAGTATTCACCTACGACGGAGATGGAGCTGCCACGCACTTCTTCCAACAATACATCTGCCCAAGAACGATCGCCGCGCCAGAGCAAGACACCTTCCATCATCATGGACAAGACTCCGCCATATCCCTGCCGCTACTGTGATGTACAACACTGGTACGCACAGTGTCACAGACAGAACTCTCCCGAATCTCAATGAACTTACCTGCGCCCTAAACCAACATAACTCGTGAGTGTAACTGTTTTAACTCCTACCGTTCGTTCTTTTAATAAGTCATTCCTTGTAAATTGTCCCAATATTTACATAAATAGCTCCATTTATTTTCTCCACGCCTATTAACAATGATTTTATTCTCCATATTATTTATCTAGATATTTGTAACTCATTTAATTAGTTACCTTACCAGTAGAATTTAACAATCGGCATTTTAATTAAATAATTTTCATTTTAACGTAACTCTTAAAAAAAAATGGAATTCCACCTATTAATGCTTTACGATTTTTACTATTAACAATAGATTTTTCATAATCAATTTATTTATAAGAATATGCCTCCACACACACACACACACACACACACAGCACCTAAACTTTTGTATACCTATTTGTATATGACCTCTCCTACTTGTAAGCACGGCTCACGAAAAATAATTTCTTTCCCTAATCGATTCAAAATTCACCCTGTAATTCAGGCGTCGAAGAATTCCAACCACCACGTGAGCCTTACTTACAACCAACCCTTGGTGACTCTTATCTATCTTCCCCTTAATGCCCCTCTCGTTCTTACAACTTTGTTAACTTTATACCAGCTCAGGACCTTTTATAGAGAATTATTGATTAATCAATTATCGAACTTCTATATTGTCATTTCAAAATCCTAACCTTCGCCCTTCATTTATGATAATTTATTTCGTAGGTCATCTCTAGCCTATCCACCGACCCACACCATCTAGCCAATGGTGTGTTCGTCACAGGGTGCAGATTGACTAACTGCTAGATATTTATCAACCCCTTTTTGTTCGCACTTGAACAATCTGCATCGAGCGACACAGTTCGCTTCTTCTTCTCGCGCCACACGTTCGCCACACGGACCCTGTCTTCAAATCTATGTTTGTCCATTGTCCAAACCAGCACGATATAGCCTACCTCCGATATTTCCCACGGAGGTACGTTAAACATCGTCGCTGATTTTGTCCGGTCCGTCATCATTTCGCGCAGACATGGGTCTTACTTTCAACCCACCGCGAAATCATCGCCTTGCACAAGCTCCCACGACGGTTCAAACACCTCGTGTCCGAGCAGCTTGTCACTTGTAACGGACAACGCAGTCCTCGTCCCAATTTTTGGCACTGTGCGCGCATACTTTCCGCAAATTAAATATAAGTCCGTTCGACTTCCTCACCTACACACGGATTTTCCCCTCGGACTCGCTACACAAGTAACTGCATAGATAAGTTAGATTGGCCCAAAGCAAGTTTCCCCTCGCTCTGTTCGCCGAAATTCTAACATTGTATGTAGTTCGATATTTACCTCAGTCCTGAGCTCACACAATTGCCAACCTCAACCTCATTTCTCGTACTCTACACTTATAGCATAGAAAGCCCATGACAAGTTTCCCCTTGCCATGTCCGCCTGAAAAATATCTTAAAGTGTAGAGTTCCCCAGTCTTAATGATCTTCAGAATTCCATCATATGTATGTGACTCTTCTTCCCCTTGTTCACACTCCTCAATAACATTTCCCTTATAGTACATTAGATTTTGTTGTATATAGCCTTTTATAACCTTGATATTTTCAAAGATTTCCTTAAATGTCAAACGCCCCGGTGTTGTAAAACTGCTTGTAAAAATATTTACTTGTGTACTATATAATATTTTATTCACATAAAACTATGTCACCATTACCTTAACTAATTTTAACTGTAAAATTATTTTCTCTATTCCTGGCTTCTCCAGCTTTAAATATACTTAAAGCATGTTCAGTCTTCTTCAACGGGGGCCATATGTCATAATATATGCTCTTCCAGGATTAATAAAACAAACCAACAGCCAACGAGAGAGAGATGAGCAGCTAAAGCGAGACACTTTAGACAACTAACTTACGACCATTTTTGGCCACATTCCTGAGGGGGGGGGGGGGGGGGCGTCACCACCTGGCGACTATCCTGGTTAGCCCCCCGGTTGTGTACACAGGGAAAACAGTCGTTCAGCTGATAACGTCTCGCTCGCTCTCTCTCGGCTGGCTGCCTGGATGATTGCTCTAACAACTCGTCGTGTGATTATTTCTCTCCTCACCACATTTACCACTATATTGTCACATATATATATATATATATTAGATAATAAAAGGCATATATTGGATTTAATAAAATATTTATTTTGCCAATATTTCGGCTGGCTGAACGCCAACCTTTATCGAGGCATTACATTTTTGTATACACAAACTCAGCGCCGCATAGTGTTATAATATCACAGTTGAAATCAATTAAAATACAGAGTAGGTGGAAGAAATTTGTGCATGAAAATATTATTATAAAAAATGCAATCAAAAATGTAAAATATCTTAAAATATTAAAGGAAAAAAATGAGTTCTATCTTATATTCAGTGCTGTAGTGGAGGGTATACGGGGGTATACGCCGTATACCCTATGCTTTTAAAATTTAGATAGCGTATACCTAGTGGTTTTACTTAAAAATAGCGTATACCCTATGATTTTGTTCAAATTTTTTATTAAAAATTTATTATTTTCTTTCTTTGTAATAGTAAAAAAAAAAATGATGATAAAAATTGTACTGAAAAATTGCAAAAAATTTTCAAATTAACAATTCACACAAAATATTTCATTCATTTAGTAAAAATTTATTGGGAAAAATATATCAACTATATTCAAATTAATAATCAAACAAGCCTCCTTAAACAAAAAACGGAAAACGAATATAACCGAACCTTTAATTTTTGAAAATGGTAATTTTGTTTAAAACCACAATGAAATGAAAACTTTAAACTTTCCTAATATTTAAAAGTTATTATGTTTGCTTAATAGAAAATATGTTAAAAAATTAAAGTTTAAATAAAAATAAAGTTATATTTTCTGATGTTAAAATCATTTACAAAAAAAAGTAAAAACGACTTCTTCAAGATAGATGTTCTCTTATTACCAAGGCTGTATTTATCCAGCAGTGATGTAAACTAATACATAAACAATTTGGTTTTCGATTTAAAACGATTTTCTTCTAATTCTATACAATTGAAAATATATTTGAATTTTATCAAATACTCTTCTTTAACTAAAGTTGCTATGGTAACCATGCTAAACTACGTTATTGTGGACGTTAATTTTGCATATTCTTTAGTTTATTTGAAGTTAGCAAAAGCTGTTGACAAAATAACATTGATTTTCAAAAAAATATAATTTTGAAAACTTCTTTAAATAAGTTTATTGATACTGGCTTAAAAGCTTATTTAAATTGTTTTTAATTGTTGATGAAAAGTTGGTGTTTGTTTTTTAAAAAAATAAATAAAATAAAGATTTTATTAAAAACAAATCGATTAAGTAAGTATCTAAATTTTGTTAATGTTAAAATAAGTGAAATTTAAATTTTCTGTACTTATACTAGCTTTCGAAAATAACTCTTCTGTTTAATTATGGACCGCTGGTTGAAGACAGGAAATTTATGTACTAAAAGAAGTTTGGAGGTAGAAGAAGATGCAGAAAAGAATGAACTAGAAGAAGCTGTTAAAAGAAATAAAAACACTGTTGGTACATCAAATGCAAGTACTATCTCAAAAAGAGCTGATATATTGATCAATAGTTCACCAGAGAAAATGAATGACCAGGATTCCAAATTTGAAGTTTGGAATGATTCCCAATATATTCAATTTAAGGAAAAGTATCCATGGCTTTCAATTTCCAAAGGTAGACTCGGATGTAACATTTGCGCAAGTGTTAAAACTTTAGGGGCTGCAAAAAGTGAAAGAATTCATATTTCACCAGAATGGAGTAACTACCTAATAAAAGCAGCAGGAAAAGATCGGGCAAGCAAATTATCAAACATTCGAATGAAAATTAAAAAGCATTGTGAGTCTGAAGCTCATAAAATAGCTGAGAATATTAAGAAAGACAGAAAAAAAATAAATTAGAAGAATATGCAAACAATATGAACATTAAAGTAGAAAATGAAAATATTAAGCTTTTTAGAACTGCTTATAATATCGCTAAAACAAATAGACCATATTCTGATTATGAAAATCATATCACGTTACAAACATTAAATGGCATTAAATTAGGATCGACTCTTCACTCCAGATATTCTGCTACACAAATAATAAACCATATAGCCTGCGAAATGCGGAAAATGCTTGTTGCGAAGATTTTGTCAACAAATTCAAAAATTACTATACTAATTGATGAATCAACAACCTTAAGTAATAAATCAACTTTTGTCATTTTCTTGAAAGCATATTTAGGAGGAGAAAGTATTGATTATATTTTCTTTGATTTGTGTGAATTACAATGCCAAGACTCAGAAAATATTGAAAAAGAGCTTTTGAATACTTTGTATAAACATGGGTTGAACGAAGAATATTTAAAAGAAAATTGGATAGCAATTGCGACTGATGGGGCAAGTGTCATGGTAGGAAGACATTCGGGAGTCGTAACTCGACTTAAGCAAAAGTTTCCAAAACCTTTTGCATGGCACTGCCTCAACCATAGATTAGAGCTTTCTGTTGGCGATACTATCAAAGAAGTCCGCGGAATCAACCATTTTAAAGCTTTTATGGACAAACTGTATTCATTATATAGCCAATCTCCCAAAAATTGTCGTGCTCTGGAGGAAGCTTGCCATGAATTAGGAACAAGATTTGCTAAAGTGGGTCGAATTTTAGGAGTACGATGGATTTCAAGTAGTTTTAGAACAATAAAAACCGTCTGGGAGTCATACGAGTCATTGCACCATCATTTCAAATCATCAACATATCTCGATTCCACATATCAAGGGTTATTAAGAAGATTGGAGAGTCCAGAATTTATATTAGATTTAGGTTTAATGTACGACACGCTTCAGGAAATGTCAATGTTGTCTTTAGAGCTGCAGTCTAGAACAACTACTTTACAAAAGGCGGAACATATAATAAAGAGAACAATTAGAGTCATAGAAAGCTTCAAAACATCACCAGGAGAAAAAAGCTTGCTAGCTCTTGAAGCGGCAGAAAACTTAGTTTTTAGGAGCGTAACATTAGTTCCCAATGCCAAAATTATTCCGATTGATAGAAAAAAATTTCTTCTAAGTGTATAATAGAAAAGTTAAAATTAAGGTTGTGTACAGAATCAAATGAAGATAATGAGCAATTAATTAAGGATATTTCAGCTCTAGAACCAAACAATTTTGACGCAGAAAATGTTCGATATGGAGAGGTCGAAATGAGACGTATTTGTCGAAGGTTTAACTTAGATGAAATGAAATGCATTAACGGCTTGAGAGATTATGTTGATGATAAAAACAATGTTCCCGAAACACTTCAACCATTTTTCAGGGCAATTAAATTGCCCTGTTCAACAGCTGAATGTGAGTGAGGTTTCAGCCTGATGAATGATATAATAACAAACTTGCGGACTTCTTTGCTAATATCAAATGTTTCGAACTTAATGTTCATAAATTCAAATGGACCACCAATCGAAATGTTTCAGCCGAAAAAATACGTTCAATCATGGCTTTTACATCATAGATCATCTACTGACACTAGATCAAGAGTTTGTGCCAGAAAAAATTCAGATGCATCTCGGCAGTCATTATGGGACATTTTTATGTAAAAGTTGTATGTAATATTTTACGTCTTTTTTTCAAATAAAAATATAATTAAAAATAACCTTGTTTATTTTTACCAAAAATTTATATTCTCAAGCGTATACCCTATGCTAATTTTACGACTACAGCACTGCTTATACAGGGTGATCCAAAAGTCCCGCACAACTTTAAAAATTAATAACTCCGCGAATATTTGCGTTAGAGCAATGCGGTAAACACCATTGTGTTCAGGATGCAATGGGATTTTTTATGGCAAATAATGAAAAATTCGAAATTGATTTTAGTTACAATTTTATTCACCAGATGGCGCTCTACCAGATTCAGATATTCAGCGGCCAAATTGTTTGATAAATTGAAAAATATAATTGAACGACACGTATTTTTCCTTTTTGAATACCAGGAAATAACCCTAATAATATCAAATAACAAATTAATAAAACACCACTTCGCCAAAAGTATAAAGAATTGGTTAACGATTTTCAAATACAATCAGAGATATGTAAAATAGGCAAATGCAAATTAAAACATGTAGCAAAAATATTTATGTTTTATATGGGGTTTTGTGAAATAGATTGAATGTTTGAAAAATACTGCTGATATCAATACACGAATTTTTGATATGTTAATATAGTACCAAAAATTATGATGGCACTACTAATAGGATTTCTTGCTATAAGAAATGTGTAGTTTCTTGACTAATTGGAGACCTTTGACTATTTAACTGGATATTTGGCATGATCCAACAAATGAAATATAGAGGGGAGTGA
This sequence comes from Cordylochernes scorpioides, assembly GCA_030710605.1. NCBI lineage: Eukaryota > Metazoa > Arthropoda > Arachnida > Pseudoscorpiones > Chernetidae > Cordylochernes > Cordylochernes scorpioides. Next base: position 34,605,457 of record CP092864.1, read on the forward strand.
CAAAATATATTTGTCGTACTTTATTCCAAATATCCTATGGGCTTGTCAAATGTTATCATTGTTTATTATACTGTACACAATTTAAAAAAATGTTTCCCCTCAAATAAAAATAATTTTTAAATCGACCTTTTGCGTTGAAAAACGTGGTAGTAAAATCATTTTGTATTATTTTTTTTTTCACAAAATTTCTAAAGTTATTGGTATACAGAAAATATTCCTTATGCTATTTCTTCTAATGAGCGAAAAGCGAAAACTAAACATAAGGGGAAACATTGTGTGTACCAGTGTTATTCGAGAAGTTATAACACTCTAGTTTGCACGACATAATATGTGAGCAAATGACAAACAAAAAATTACTGTTCACAAATAAAAAAAAAGATAGTCAAGATGTGAGGACAGCATTTATTATCCCCATATCCCAACACAAAGAGCTGCAAAATATTGGTAGATAATATAATACATGGCGGCTTATATAACACATGAGGTAACTGCCTTCTCTCTTGTATTAGGTCACAATCCTTGCTCAATGTGGCACCCTTCATTCTCAATCACCGCCTGCAGACGATAAATGACAGAATGGACAGCATTAAATAACATATCTGTTGAAATTGATAAAACGTGCCATCTGATAGAAGCCTTCAACATGGCCAATGTGGTAGGCCAGCATCGATAAACACACGATTTAATGTACCCCCATAAACAAAAATCGCAAGGCGTCAAGTCTGGTGATCTTGGAGGCCACTGGTATATAAAGTGGCGACTTATCACACGATTTTCACAGAACGTATCCGTCAGCAATTGTTTGGCACCTCGGGAGATATGAGGAGGTCCTCCATCTTTCATGAATGTTATTTCGCTTAGTGCTTTTGCCCCGCAATATGGGAATACCCTTTTCTCTCAAAAGTTGGGCATAACGTTCATCAGTTACAAAAACGGTTTTAAAAGTCCTTCCATTGATTTTTCAAAGAAAAATGGCCCAATAATAAAAGAAGTGAACCCACACAAAACTGTAACTCTAGGCTGGTAAAGTGGCATTTCTGTAAAAATCCTAGGGTTGTCTGTTGCCCAAATGCGGCTGTTTTGAATGTTAAATTCTACGTTTAGAGAAAAGTGAGCATCATCTGTCCACAGAACATTCGACAGCCAGTTTTCATCAATATCAAATTGCCGGAAAACCCATGCAGCGAATTTTTGACGCATCTCAAAATCGCCAACTTTCAGCTCGTGAAATCTTTGAATTTTGTATGGGTACACATAATAGAGACATTAAGTGAAGCGTCTTCGGATATCACAATAATACTCGGCGAATTTAACGCCAAAAGTTCAATTTGGGGATCACCTGTCCTGGATAACAAAAGTCAGCAGGTTGAGGACATGCTAACAGACCTCGACCTTACACCGTTAAATAACGGAGAGAACACCTATCTAAGTCCACAGGCACAGAATCCGCAATAGACATCACAGCGATAAATTACAACATCGCACCCACAACACAATGGAAAATCATGAGAGGTGCAATCAGTGACCACAGACCAATTTTAACAACCCTAAACTTCAAAATTGAGAACGTCCATTAGAATAAAAGAACATGGAACTTTAGGAAAGCCGACTTGAAAAAAATTCACAGAAAAGCTTGAAGAACTGTGCAACGAAAAATTGAATTACAGAACGCTTGACAAAAACTTGGAAAAATTCTCTTCGAACATTTCAAAATCTGCAAAAGCATCGATACCTAGAGGTAGACGTAAAGATTGTGGATACCTTACTGGAAGGACCACAACATCGAGGCAGTGATTTCAGAGAGAGAGACAATATCAATGAACTTCTTAAAAAATAAAACAGAAGAAAAGAGAAAGAACTCATTGAAATTAGTCACAAAATAGAACAAGAAATTTGGATATGCAAACAAGAAAAATGGCAGAATTCTGCGAAAAAATGGATCCAAGAAAGGACAGCCAACACTGGAATATGATTAGAGTGTTAGAGAACAATCAACACCAACACCAATCCTCCAATACTCTAACCGATATGAATAGAACAGCGCGAACGAGAACAAACAGATGGCTGACATAATTGCTGAATATCTTTCAAGCACTTCCATACTCAACTATACGAATGAAGACAGGACTCTAAAAATAATATAAACCAGTTAGTTAAACAAGCAAGAAACTTCCATCAACAAGATATTTTCTCGAGAGACTTCACACTGAATGAGCTAAACTTATCAATAAAAAAATCCAAGAAGTCACCAAGAGATAATCTAATCTTTGGTTGAATGATCAAACACTTTGAAGACAAAGCTAATAATCAACTCCTACGAAAACTGAACATTTCATGGCAAACTGGTAAACTACCAAAGAATTGGAAGATATCAATTATAGTGCCAATACTGAAGCCAAACAAAGATGCCAAGGAATACAAGAACTATCGGCCAATTGCTCTCACCAGCAAACTTTGTAAAATACCAGAACGAATTATCCACTCTAGGCTCAGAGTCTGGCTCACTAACAATAATAAAATAAACCTCTACCAAACTGACTATAGATCCCAGCACTGTACGACTGATCAACTGTTTTACTTCTGTCAATCAATAATAGATTCTTTCCAGGAAAAACCGCCAAAGATGACCACGGCTATATTCCTTGATATGACCTCAGCTTTTGATCGAGTGTGGAGGGAGAAATTACGTGAAAAGCTGCACAACATCGGAGTAAGAGAAAAACCTTAATCTGAATTGCAGACTTCTTAAGGGGAAGAAGGTTAAAGGTTCGGGTCAATGGAGAATTTTCCAAGGAAGGAAGAACATGGGCTGGTGTAACTCAGGGATCTGTGCTCAGTCCTCTACTCTATCTGCTATATATTAACGACATCTATCCTTACCTCACTGAAGACACAAAGGTTGTCTGTTATGCAGATGATATAGCCATATGGCACACAAGTAGCAGCATAGAAAAATCGTAAAAAATACTGAACACATCAATGAGAGCACTGGAGAAGTGGGCAATGGAACTCCAAATGACCATAAACCCAATAAAACCAAACCTATGCGTCTTCTCCACTCACAGGGAAAAAGGCATAAATATAACAAAAAAATAAGCATAAACAAACAAATGATTGATAAAATTAGAAATCCATAATACCTAGGTGTGATACTGCAGTCCTGTATCTTTCAAGTTGGTCTCGAGGACCACGCCATCACCATCTCCAAAGCGGCAAAGTACGCGATCTACGTATTCATCGTAGATCGCAAAATGCGTGGTGTCGCTGGAGACCCACTGGCGATTCTCCACAAACTCTGCAGCGCTGGAAGAGGCGCCATATTCATTGTACATAGTGTATATAATGCATATTATCTTTTTTTAATAGTGCAGACTGTGCATGTATTGACAAGATGTCAACAAAATTATTTTAATTATTATTGATGAGGAATTGGAATTTTCAGAACACGTAATTAGCACCTCAAATAGAACTATCAGAAAACTAAACATTCTGAGAAGGCTATGTGGAACAAATTGGGGAGCAAAACCCAGAATTCTCAGAACAACATATACCACCTTAATAAGGCCGATAATGGAATATGCAACACCGGTCTGGGCTCCCTCAAGCTCATCACTAAAAGTAAGACTAGACAGTGTTCAAGCAAAAGCGGCCAAAATAATCACTGGTGCTGTTTCATCCACCAACAATGAGAAAATTCAGAGAGAATGTGTTCTAGACCTACTCGCTCGAAAGCAGAAGACAAAATAAAAACAACTTGGATCGGCACTTCGGAAACGAGGAACCAAAGGACGAGATCTCTCTGACCACTTGTGGTTTGGTAGATCCGCCCTTTTCTGAGAATGAGGTGAAACTGACGGCTTTCAAGTTCGGGAAAAGAAAATCTCCTGGTCCCGAAGGGATCGATAACACGGTCGTGAAAGCCCTGGTAAGGATGCACCCATCGCTTCTTTCCAGGTTATTCAATAGGTGCCTGGACACTGGTACTTTTCCTGAGGCATGGAAGGTTGCCCGAGTAGTGCTTCTCGAAAAGTCTGGTAGAAAGGGTAATTCTCCTAATGATTATCGTATGCTTTCTTTACTAGCGTGTCTAGGTAAGGTCCTGGATAGCCTACTAGCTCAGCGACTGAAGCACTGGCTAGAAAGTAATGAGCTCCTTTCCTCTTTCCAACATGGTTTTAGGGAAGGGAAGTCCACAACCACAATTCTGAACGAGGTGTTAGAGGGGGTTGAGATGGGCTTAAATAAGGGTGCTTGGGTTCTTTTCGTGGCCCTGGACATTGATGGTGCGTTCAACTCCATGAACTGGAACAAGCTGATGAGAAATTTGATGGACATGGGTTGTCCTGATAATTTGTGCAGCTTGGTTCGTGACTTCCTGAGGGATAGACGGATTAGCCTCAGTTTTGGTGGGCGGAAGTTGGAAAGAAACTGTGCTAGGGGTTGCCCCCAGGGTTCTTGCTGCGGACCTATTCTGTGGAATATCCTGGTAAACACCGTTTTCCAGGAGGAGCTCCCTGAGGGAGCCAGGCTGGTTCTCTATGCTGACGACCAGTTCCTCATTGTTGAGGCTGCTTCGAAAGCGAAGGCTGAGAAGTGTGTTGAAACTTCTCTCCAAATTCTCTCGAACTGGGCCCATGACTCTGGCCTTAAGTTCAATGTCTTCAAAACTAAAGCCCTCAGCTTTAAGCCTAGGGACATAAGAACTAAAAGGAAAAGGGATCAAATGGAACACAAGCCGGCTATCGGGATCGAAGGATGGAGAGTAGCGTCCTGGGGGTGGTCATTGATGACAAGATGGGTTGGCAATACCAGGAGGAGGAGATGGTGGCGAGAGGCAGGGAGGCGTTGTGCAGGCCTGTCCTGGTTGGCTCTCAAAAGGGGGGGGGGGGGGAGAAGGAGGGTACTATTTTTAGGAACCTCTGCCTCTCCTGTGTCGAGCCAATCCTGCTATATGCTTCCAGGGCTTGGTGGCGCCGAAACAGAGATCAGAAGGTGGCGACTACTCTAGAGAGAGTGCAGAGGACAGCGGCACTCAGAATCACACGGGGATATCGCACTACCAGCAGTGAGGCCTTTTTGGTCCTCGCTGGGCTTATTCCCCTGGAGTTGAAACTAGAGGAGGAGACCATCAGACAGAAGATCTAAGAGAACAGGGAAGATGCCCTGGGACTTGAAGCGGGTGCCCTGGAATGGAAGAGGGACCCAAGAAAGCCTCCGCAGTGGTTGCCAAAGTGGAATTGGAGTCCTGGAGAGCCGACAGGGAATGGCACGGATGTTTTCACTGATGGGAGTAGGTCTGGAACCAATACTGGAGCTGGGGTAGTGATATTCACTAATGGAGAGCTGATCTTCCAAGAAAGTTTAACACTCAGAGTGGACGAATTGGTCTTTTCAGCCGAGCTGGTTGCGATCAGGGTAGCCCGCAGAGTGTGTGCCGAGAAGAACTTCAGCCCGGACCGCCTCTATTCAGATTGTATGTCGGCCCTCGTCGCCATCAATCTGGAGAAAGGGCAACTCGCGCATCAAATAATCCAGGAGCTGGAGATGATGACGCGGGCTCCGGAGCTCCCTTGGTTTAGGAGACACAGCATCATCGAAGGTAATGAGTTCGCAGACAGTATCTCTAAGGCAGGATGCTTAAAAGGTAGATCACTGAGGACCACAGTGACCAAGAAATAAGTTTATAGGAGGATCAGGGGGCACGTCCAGGACTTATGGTTGGACAGATGGAGGAACATTGTGAAGGGGAGAGAGTTATTCAATGGGGTAACAACACCCAAGTACCTCTGTAAGGTAATGTCCCACAAACTCATTAGGGTAGTTCGGGACATGGGCTCTTCCCCAAGTCTCCACAGATTTGAAATTAAGAGCAATCCTGATTGCGTCTGTGGAGAAAGGGATGTGAATGCACGCCACTACCTCTTGGATTGTCCAAGGGTAGTGGGTGTGCAGGAAGAGAGAAGGAGGGCGAGGGGCGCGATCGAGAGTGAGCTGCTGAGAAATCACAGCAAGCTTCTTGAGAAAGCCCACGACGTGGCAGCTGAGCTTTTCCTCAGCTGTGAGTGAACAGAGTCGACCGGGGTCTGCCTCCCCGCGGTCCCTGCTGGACACAGTAGATAGTTTCCTATTTTGCTGTGATTAAAGGCCACCGGTATAGAAATCCTTCCAGACACGTTGTCTGGGAGGTGGTGTTCAAGGTACAATGTCCAATTACTAGCTTGGATACCGTTACTTGGCTTATGAGTTGAACAGAATAGCAGCGAAGGCATGCTTCGCATGCCGGCTTGTGGACCGAAAGGTCTGGGTGGCCATCTGCTTCTAGGGTATACCAACTGTGCTTAGGTGGGATCCTCCAGTTCTTGTTTATTTTGGCTACTGTTTCTATTTCTTTAAAAGTAAGTTTATTTTTCTGTAGCAAGGGTTCTTTTGTGCCTTTTTTCGCTAGCGCTTCAGCAGCTTCATTGCCTTCAATGCTAACATGTAAGAGTATCCATTGAAGGTGAATTTTTGAGGTATTGAGAGTTTTTGGAGATAACCAATTATGTTCCTGCTTACTTTGTCTCTAAGTTCCCCTGTGTGACTAAAGTGTTGTATGGCACTTCTACTATCAGTAAGAATCCATATATCGTGATGTTTAATGTTTCTGATGGATTTTAAGACTTCATAGATGGCTATAAGTTCTGATCTGAAGACTGAGCAAAATTCTGGGTTTCTTCTGTTTATTTTCTCAATGCCATTTGTGGTTTTAATGAGAGAGCCACTGCCAGTGTGTCCCAACTCATCTCTGCTACCATCGGTATAGATAGTTATTGCATTTTTAGGAATTTTATATTAATTATTTCTAATGATAATTGTTTTAAGTATTCTGGATTTTGGTATTGTCTGTTGGTGGTTTCATTTAAAGTGGCATTAAAAATAACATTTTGTTAGTGGTTCGCATGGAGATATTTTTTTCAGCTAAATAATTATTTTCCACTTTATATTTTAAAAATCCATTTCTTTTGGCCAGGTGGAGAGACCTTCTTTTTTGAGTCTTAGATTGGATTCCCAATTAAGTATGTAATTGAAAGTTCTGTGTTTGTTTTCATAACTCTTGATTTTGTTTATATATTTTGGCAGATTGTAGCTTATTCTATTCTTTAAGGGCATAATGTCTGCCTCGTAAAGTACAATATCATTAGGGCAGGGTTTTCGAAGACCTGTAATAATTCTAGCTGCACTTAGTTGTATCCTTTCCAGTGATTTTAGATTTGTTTCAGATGCTGTACCATAGATTTGATATCCATATTCCAGGATAGGTCTCATTAGAGATGTGTAAGTTAATTTTATTGTTGTTGCTTCAGCTCCCCACTCTTCATGAAATATATTTCAAGATTTTTAGTCGGTCTCTTCCTTTTCTAACAACTCCTTC